>OZ017740.1:133143595-133408595 GCA_963969285.1 Odontomyia ornata
TTTTCTGAACAGCTATAGCAAAACAAACCATAAAACTTAAGCAAATTTCAAAGATAAGCATATGTTAATATTTACTATTCAAATATTTTATGTTATACGTAATAAACATATTATTTTCACTTTTTTTGTAAAACAATTTTTACAAAAACCGACTAGTTTCCTGTCTGTATATCTATACGTTCATTACAATAAGTTTCCTCAGAAACTATAGTAGGTACAATGCTCAAAATTTTTGAAAAGGCCAGAAATGTTAGTCTTTTAAAAGCTTAGGTCTTATCAAACATTTCAAAACTTTTTAAGGAGGTCCCTTCTTATTATGAAGAGGTTCTTAAAAATTGTTCACTAAAGTTGCCGTGTATGGTTGATTGGCGCTTTTAGAACTGAAACAATAAAGTCAGTATATGTATCAGGGGATCTAAGTAGAGGAATAAATATATGAAAATGTGTGCCGAAAAATTTCAAAAAAATAAAAAAGCTTGATCTTTATTAGTATAAGGGCGAAAAATACCTCCGATATCAAAATTCACTCAACTTTGTTTATAATAGTATAATTGATAAATTATTCTTTTTGGCCATTAAAATGGCAACAGTACCCTTAAGTTTCTTAAAGCTTTTCACAAATGTATATTGATGTTAAGTTCTTATGTTCATAAAATTGCAAAGAAATCAGGTTATAGTCCAGTGATTTAGAGCCATGTCTATTGTATGGAATTACTACAACAATAACACGTGTTGATAGCTGACACATAATTATAGCTTGGGATTTTCTTGAAAATTTACGAAATAGTGTTTAATTTGAATATGTTCGATTGGATAAGTGTTCAGAATAATTATCTAAGCTGGAACAAAATGGGGGCTGTTATGTGCTTATAAAAGAAGCTCTCCATCTTTTCGATAAATTTGAACGATTTCTCATACAAGTATTGGATGAATAGTTCTAGTTACCAATTCATGCCATCAAAAAATTAGTTTCAGACGGTTAGAAACCCTTCTGGCAGGATCAGCCTATTCTACCTTGACTTTTTAGAGTTTTATAAAATAATTTTCCAATACCTACTAAAACCGCGTCCTGTCTGTCCGTCTGTCCGTCCGGCCGTCCGTGTGTCACAGCACTTTTTCTCGCAAACTACCAAAGTTATAAGCATCAAATTTTGTATGTAGGTGTAAAGTAGTGCTCTCCTCAAAGTTCAACTCCAAAAAAATTGTATAAGGTATTTCAGGGGGGTCTCCCCACATAAAGGGGTGGCCACCGCCAAAAAATTCATCATAGGTAGCCGATATGGGTATCAAATGAAAGGTCTTGATGAGAACTGTTCAAAACAGGTCTTAATTTGACGCTTTTTGCTTCGAGGGGCGCACGGGAAGGGGAAGTATATGAAAAATGTGTGTCTCCCCTCCCCTCACGATTGAACACCTGTGATCCAAAAAATTTGAAAAAACTTATGTAGTTAGATGTTTATGAGTTGCTTCCCCAACCCATAGCTTCCATGATTCCTCATCCCAAACCCCCCAATTAAATGGTAGCAAATGCTCCCAGGGTGAACACTGGGTTTACTGGTTCCCCAAGAATGTAGCATTAAATGCCGAGAAATATTAAAAACTGTAAATACATCTACAGCTCTGCTACCAAATCCTACTTACACTCCTTTTTGAGGACGTAAGAGGGTGGAGGCGAATCTTCCGTGCCTGATAACGGAATCGACACAATAGCCATGCCACTGGAATGAAGGTTGGGCGACAGCTACCTCCGCGTCCCTGGAAAACCTTTAAATGTTTCGAAACCTGCAGATAGGCCTCGGAATGGATTGGATTCACGGCGACGACCTTGCCAACGAAAACAGGACTACAGCATTGGATCCTGGAATGTCACATCACTCAATTACCCTAGCGCTTTTAAGGACCTTTAACAACAAGCCAGTCAATATGAATTAAAAATACTGGCAGTGCAGGAAACGAATTGGACTGGAAACAATAGTGGGAAGCCTACTGGAAAAAGAGAATTCGGAGTGGCTTTCATTGTAGATAGGGAGTTGATATTGCACATAATTGATTCTGAGGCAGTCAATGAACGGTTGTATGCGATCCGTACAAAAGTGAAAATCTTCAAAATTTGGCTGACAAAGGTTCACGCCCTGACCAAAGAAAAGGACGAAGAAACGAAGGAAACGTTTTACAATCAACTGGAAAGACTGGTCGACTCATTGCCCACAAACGACGGAAAAATAGTTCTGGATGATTTCAACGCTAAGGTTGGCAGCAAGCTATCTCATCGGGGAACGACTGGAGGAAACAGCATCCACGATGGAATAAATGACAACGGCCACCACCTGATTGACTTTGCATGTAGCAGAAATCTAGTCATACGTTCGACTTGCTTTCCACATCGACGCATTCATAAAACGGCCTGATAATCACCGGATGGCAACACACAAAACTAGATCGATCATGTACTATGACGACCAATTGAGAACTATGGATGTAAGTTTGGCGAGAAACAACAAAAACAAGTACACAAAGTAGTGAAAAGAATGAAACGTGGTTATCGGCCAAAACCACGCTCTATCGTGATGACATTGGCAATATTATGGGGATCATATTTCAAGAACCTCCTTAATCCTCCGCACAGCTCCAGAACACCAGTCATTAAATGTATGCGGAGAACTTCCATTGGCCCCATGAACCCTGGATGAAGTTTGTTCCATCATCAAAGCCCAAAAGAATAATAAAGTGTGGGGCATCGAAGAGGTTCCAGTGGAACTCATCAAATCTGGTGGCAGTGATGTTCATAAAGCTATTCAAAAGTCATTCAGCGCATTCGGAAAGAAGAGCATATGACAAAAGAGTGGAGCCAATCAATTATATTCCCTATCCACAAAAAAGAGGACAAGCTAACAGTGCGAAAATTATAGAGGCGTATCACTACTTTGTACGGCGTACAAAATATTTAGTATAATCTTAAAAAATAAAATCGCTTCATACGCCAACTGGATTATTGGTGATTACCAAGGTGATTTTAGAGCAGATAGATCAACAAAAGACCAATTGTTTACGGTCAAGCAGGTACTGTTAAAAAATGCTGTGAGTTCAACATAGACGTACACCAGATTTTCGTTGACTTCAAGCAACCATACGACAGTATTGATCGCAACGTACTATACCAAATAATTCTTTACTTTGGCATCCCAGCGAAATTAGTCAGTCTTACCAAAATGATAATGACGTCGACGACCTCCCTAGTCCGTATTAATAACCAACTCACCGATGCCTTTGACACAAATATAGAACTAAAGCAGGGAGATGGGCTTTGGCTTTTGGAGTACGTCATAAGGAAGCTACCTGTCGGTACGCGAGGTATATTACTATATACCTCGCGTATCGCGTATACTATATTACTACTAAACTTCTCTCTGCAATTTTCGTAGTACCACATGGGTATTTATTAACATAAAAAAAATCTGGCCACGTTCGTTTTTAGAGACCTTTTATCGGGGCGCAAATATTTCGCTAATTAAATTGAGTTGCACGCGTATGGATTACATATTGAAAATCGGCGGATAATAAATAGTTGTAAACATATAAATACCAGTTTCGCCCTTCTCGCATTCGCTGTTTACATAGTTCACAATGGTAACCACACAAAGGTCAATCGGCTGCCAAAAATATTAAGCTGTAAATTTTCGACTTTTTTATTTGTCATTCGATTTGCATAATTAAATTAAATTAACTTGCCTTAATAACTTATAATTTCAAGTTTCAACGGAATCTGTTGAGAATCTTGGCTGCTAGAGGGCTACAGAAATAAAAAAAATTGCATGTCACCCCCTGTATGGGGAGACCCGCCTGTATGGGGAGACCCCCCTTAAATACCTTAAAATATTTTCTTGCACTGCAAATTTCAAGAGGCACCACTTTTGACCTACGTAGAAAATTTCCTCATTCTAGCTCATGTGGTTTGCGAGAAAACTTGTTATGACGCACGAACAAACGGGCGGACGGACGGACAGACAGACAAGTCCCGATTTTATAATTTTTTAGGGTATTGTTAAAAATATTTTACTATATCTTAAAAATAATCTGGGCTATAAATTCTTTCGAGTAAAGTCATTTAAAACGTTTTCATGAAAAATATTCATTATTTCAGTTGGCACTAAAATAGCGAATAACGCTTGCCTTCAGACCTTTGGGGGCCGCCATTTTGAAGCATGCATTTGTTTATGGATTATTTTAAATCTTTGTATGCTAGAACCTCGTCAATAAATGTACTATCTCGTTCAAAAAGGACTTTCACTCTAGACAGAGCAAAATAATTCAATTTTTAAAGAAAACGGCAGTTAAAAATATTAGGCTTCAAATTTTCGACTTGTTTAATTTTCCTTTAATTTTAATAATCTCCTGCAAAATACAAGAACATAGTACAGAGATCCATACTATCAAGTTTCATCAAAATCCGTTGGAAAATGTGACCACTAGAGGACCATAAAAACATGAAAAAAACGCATATTTAAACGGCCGCCATTTTGAAATTTGCAAATGCATGATCACCAGAATTTCAAAGACTGTAGGTCTAAGTAATGTCTATCTTGAAACCAAGTTTCATATATGTCGGATCAAGTTTCATATATTTCGGTTGAAATTTTGACCTTCAACTGGCCGCCATTTTGTTTTTTGCAACCTGAGCTCCAGTTTTTTTACGTAATTCTTTAGATACTTATAATTTCTATCAAACTACCGAATTTCATGAAAATCTGTTGAAAGCTTTGACCACTATTACAACAACAAAATTTTGCACGTTTTCCGACCTTTGAGCGGCAGCCATTTTGTTTCTGCCGTACCGACTTTGGATTTTTTATTGTGAGATTCATCGCATACATCAGTGAGCCTTTGTACCAAATTTCACCAATCGGAGCTATACTTTGGTCAGAACAGAAATCACGATTTTTCGTCTAAAATGGCCGCCATTTTGTTTTTGCCCGGCCGATATAGCTGGTTCACGAACTTAACCGAGATAATTACCCAATACACCCTGCCTGATAATTGGGTGAAAATCGAAGCAAAATTGCAACCTCTAGCGTGGTTACAAATTTCGTTATATCCCATATATATATATATATATATATATATATATATATATATATATATATATATATATATATATATATATATATATATATATATCTATATACGAGTATATGATGCTCTCCGCAATAGGTTTCTCTCGAGAAATTTACCTAAAACTGCCAAAGAACTTTTCCCGAAACTCGATAGCGAAGCAAAACTAGTAGGGCTACAAAGAAATGAAAAGAAAACATAGCTCATGCCGCAGTCGAAGAAAAATACCTCAAATACACAAAATATCACACTTGGCGAATACAGTATTGAAAATATTGTCAAATTTGTGTATTTGAGCGCCAAAATAACGAAAACGAGCAATGAAAGAAACGAAATACGCTGAAAAATACAGGTCGCAAATAAAATATTTTATTCAGTTTTGGCGATCTTGAACACCAGCTGCATACACAGGAAAACAAAGCTCCAAGTATACAAATCTGTGATAAGACCTGTTTTATGCTATGGGTGTGTAACATGGATCCTAACCCAAGCATCCGCAAATATATTGAACGCCTTTGAGCGATGGGTCCTGAGGTGAATAGTCGGAGCGAAGCATGACGGGGACCAATGGCGAACTCGATACAACCATGAGCTGTATGAAATTTTTGAGGAATTGGAGGTTTCAACGATTGTAAGACTGCGGAAGCTGCAATGTGCTGGACCTATGAATCGTATAGACGGACTACGTATACCCAAGAGGGTACATGTTGGGAGAACTCAAGGCTGGAGGCCAGTGGGGACACGCTGGTCTGGCTCGGTCGACGAAGACAGTTCATCACGGCTAAGATTTCGGAATTGAAGGACGTGGTCAACGGACCGAGACAGTTGGAGGCGCTGTTTGCAGGAAACGGAGCCCCGAGAGGGGCTGTAGTGCTGAGGAGAAGAGAAAGATGTTTACGAGTACAACAACAACAAGCACCTTAGAAGTCAAAATTCGCTCAACTTTGTTAATAATAGTTTGATATTCCAATTCCACCGTTTTCCCAATTAAAATAGTATATGTACCCTTAAACTGAATAAAATTTGATATTTGAGTAGTCCTATAAAAAGACCTTAAATTTTGTAAGTTTTATGAAAATCAAATTATATACACGGAAGTTATAGCCGTTTGAAATTTCTTCAATTACAACTACAATAACACATGATTTTGGTATTTTATGGACTTTCCATCGAATCAGCCACGACAGTTTTGATTTGAGTGATTTTTAGGGTTTTGTACTAAAATACAAAACCCTATTGCAATCACGACCTGTGTCCGTCTGTCCGTCTGTCCGTCCGTCCGTCCGTCTGTATGTCACAGCACTTTTTCTCCGAAACTATAGGGGCTACAGCCATGAAACTTTGTAGAAAGGTCAGAAGTGGTGACCTCTTGAAAGTTCAAGGGTGGAAAAATTTTTCAAAGGCGTTTAAGGGGGGTCTCCCCATATAAGGGGGTGACCCCTCAAAAAAAATTTTCAACATTGGTAGTCGAGTAGGGTGTCATTGGAAAGGTCTCGATGAGATCTTTTCAAAACACGTCTTCAAATTGTCTTATGAGTACCGAGGGGGGCAGGGGAAGGGGAAATGTGCGAACTTTTCGCGTACCCCCCCCCCTCGCGATTGGACACCTTCCATCCGAAAAATCTGAAAAAAATCATGAATGTAGGCCTTTATGAGTACAACAATAACAAATACATGAGAAGTCGAAATTCACTCAACTTTGTTAGTAATAGTATGAATTATAGATTTTGCGTTTTCTTGAATAAAATCTAAACGGTACCCTTAAACTCAATAAAATTTTGTAAAGAGATGATTATTTATAAGATTGATCTTTTCGGAAAGTTTCATAAAGATCGAATAGTATTTACCGAAGTTATAGCGAGTTGAATTTTCCTGTATTACTATGGAGCAATATGCCCTGTATTACTATGGAAACATATTGCTATGGAGCCATATGCGCTTTTTACCGACTTAGACACTACAGCTTTGCTAGAATTTGCATGGAAATTTCAGGAGTGATAGGTATCAAGATGATGAGTACATACAATTGAAACAAGTCGAAGAGGCAGGAGAGAGCTCCTAGCAAAAGGGCTTTGTAACCATTCTAGGATTCGAAAAAATAGGCCATGAATCGATGATTACAGTACAGAGGAGTGGTCCCTGAAAAAAATTTCATGAAAGGTAGCCGATATGAGTATCAACTGAAAGTTCTCTATGAGAGCTTTTCAAAACAGTTCTTAAACTGACAGTTTTTGCTTCAGTGGGAGCACAGGGGGGGGGGGGGGGGGGGAAATACATGAAAAATGTGTTTCCTCCCACGCGAATGGACACCAGTGATCTAAAAATTCTGAAAAAAATATCAAAGAAGATATTTATGGGTATAACTATAACAAATACCTCAGAAGTCAAAATTCGTTCAACTTTGTTAATAATAGTATGATCCTCGAATTTCACATTTTCTCCAATTAAATCGTCTTTGACATGTTTCTTGATTTTATTCGTTGCTGGTTACTGCATTTTGTAAGTTGAGTACAAAACCCTTCTGACATGAGCATAGGTCTGTCTACCCAACTTGTTTTAATTTGGCAACAAAACGGCGACCGTTGAAAACAGAGAAACAATAGATTTTCTTATAAACGTGCACTCTTGACTTTATTTGTTGCTAGTGACTGCATTTCCGAGAAATTGGGTACAAAACGCTTCTGACATGAGCGTTGGTCTGTCTACTCAACTTGTTTATGAATATTACTCATTTTTCAAACAAAATGAATAGATTCATTAATGGGAATGAAATATTCCACCAAGATAAAAAGGAGTAAGTCTTTTATCCTTTGTGTCAAATTTCATCGAAATCCGTTCAACCGTTAAAGCGAGAAAAGGAAACGGATTAGCAAGCATAGTTACTTTCTTATTGAAATCTAGATTCGGCTGCAATGTTGTACTTTCAATTTAACTAAAGTTGCGCTTAGGATAAAATGAGAGTGAATACTCGTATACTCAATTATTATTTATCATCAGTTGTCTTCTATGATATCTGATGAAATAACTGTTAATTCATTGAGTGGCTGCCACCTCTCTCCTTTGGACCACATCTTAGCTACGCCAATGATCACACCTGTGGACGATTTAATATGGAATAATCGAGCATGGATTTTTTTTGGCCTTATTTTCACAAGACAACGCGTTGTACACAGGAATGGTAGACGACGCCTGCCACATAGATAGCGTGGTGAGGTCCAGAAAAACCAGAGAGCTATCCTCGAAAACTGTAATCGAAAAAATTTTCAAATTCGTAGACAAACTGGACCATGTGTATATTATGGTTGAACAGTCCTGGTAGTACAAAAATGCATACCAGGGCATCGGGAGGCACAAAAAATGGCAAGTTCTTGCTTCTAGCAATCCTTTCCCTTTCTTCCCGCTAGAGAAAAGATTTGTATAGCTTGAAGGCACTTTTCTGTGTAGGAAAACGAGCTCTAGGTAAACGGTCAAAGGATTCCAGGCTAGGTTCTCTGATTGATAAGGGAGATGCTTAATAGGTAATCCAGAAGCATTGCATACTTAGAAGTCCTAAACTCAGGGTGTGAATAGCCTTCACCTACAACTAAAAAAAAAATTGAATGATCCTTTGATTTGCATGAGAGTGGGCAAGCATAGACACTACATTTATGTAAGAAATGCTGCACTTTTATTGGATATCCGATGATTCTTATAGTGTTCAAATATCAAGCAGTGCTTTTACATTTCCAAGACTATTTTTTTTATAGGTCGTGTCGTACAATATGTTATGAGTCTTTGTGAACGGAAATCCAGATAAATTAAATTAATGTTGGTACTGGCAAAGTTTCTTATTTTTCTAATAAATTTTCATAAAAGCCTTTGCCCTACTCGTCAATCAAATAAATTTCAATTTAATTCAAGCCTACCAGTATTTCTATTATGTAAAGTGACTCTAAGGCTCATGTGCATTTATCATGCAACATGTTTGACATAATGTTATGATCAAGCTTTTAACAAAATTGAAATTCTGTTTACATATATAAAATGCATGAATATTGCATAGAAATTGGAAGTAGACCTCGTTCCGCTTACCTTGGGTCTCTCCTTTCTGAATGTGAGGAGAAAATGAGCGTGGTATTTGTCATCCTTCGCCAGACATCGAGAAGATTCAAACTCCCTTCTGCTTCCACCGGATTTCCATTACGAAATGATTTTGCAACGCTCACACTATGCAAGGATGTACAGTTATCAGAGGAATTCTGAAGATATCAACAACTAGAAAGAAAAGTACGCACCAGTAACTCTCACTGCATCTTAGTATCAGGAAGAAAAATACACTATCTCTCTCGTTGCGATAAATTCCTGTGAGATTAGTACTCCGTTGTCATTGTTGCCAAGCGTCTCAGATAATCTGTGCTACGAAAATGTTTCTTACTAACAACCAATATCAGGCTTTAAAAGATTCTTTTAACATTACACAATAACCTTTATGATGATCTTAAACATTTCAATTCCAAACATATGAAGACTAATCCTGGAGCGAATAGAATCAACAGAAACAAAATATAGCTTGGAAAATTTTGAACTCCATCATTTCTATTCTCTTGAAGCACATTCTACACCAGTGAGAAAATATCAGCAACGCGTTGCTAGGCTTGCTGTTAAATTTTACGGAAAGACATTTTTATTATTTCGCGGATTTTATGTAAAATTGAAGGTGTCACGACTGTCAAGACTAATGGCTTCGTGGCTTACGACGACATTCAGGACCTGTACATATTTGTTTCCCCTTGCTTTGGTTTCATTTTTATGCCACATGAGTTAAGCTTTCTTATATGATTTTGCTTTTATCACCCTCCCCCCATTCATTCTTCCGGGTCGCATACGTGAATTCATGTGGCAGTTGACATTTGTAAAATTGCGGAAAAAATGAAAAATCATGTATGGAACTTTTCGACTGAATCTTCTTATGGGTTTTCACTTGCCTTACATGTAAATATTTCATCCTGTACATGATTGTAATGTGTAGCAATCATATTTTGCATGTTATTTTTTGCCTTTATATCGTGGGTGAAGGTCATGTAGGCGTCATGTATCGTTGGCATCAAGTGAATTTAAAAATCTTAATTATTCATGCAGCGAAGATGATTCTAAAAAACAATTGCAGATAATGGTTTCTGAAAATATTCCTTTCGTGTTTTGTTTGTTCGTTGATACTTAATATGTGATTATAATTGGTTGTAAATATGAGTAAAATATTTGGTAGATATTTATGCAGAATCCAAATACTACCTGTATAGTGCACGAACTATCTCGTTGGACGAAATGAGATATCACCCACAATTATCTCGACGAACGATGAGTTTGTATGAATTAATGAAATCAAAATATTTGATGGATTAGTTGAAAGCCTGATGGCTCCTACCTTTAATTGAACAATTTCCAATTTTCACAATGCACGTCTTAAAACAAATTTACATTTCACTATATTTTTGTACTTTCAAACTTTATGCTTTATACTATTTCCAAATATATACTATTGCAAATTGTATTTTCTACTATTTCCAAATTCTGTTTTTAATGTGTCTACTTTTTCCTCTAACATTATTATTCAATCTTGCTAGAAATTTCAACTAAATAATAATCTATTACTTTTTTACAATTACATATTCTGTTTTGTTATTAAATTCTCATTGGTGCAACCCATCACCCGAGGGGATGGATCGTAGTAGTCTTTGCGTATAGACGTCTTTTAAATCGCTCCTGTCAAAAGTTTTCAAAAATCAAATTAATTTTTTTTAAAAACGTTAGTCCGAAGTTAATTTTTATCGGAAAAAATCTTATATTGTCGAAGTAATCGACTCAGGAAATTTCTATCGAATATTTTTACTTCGATCGGTAACGAAAAACAAATTCACAAAGAAAATTTCGCCGCTGGTATGGAGGAGCCCGCCGGCTTCCCACCGTTGGGGCAACCTGGGGATACGACAAATACGAAACTGGCGACAAGAAGAAAAGTGCAAAGCAAGTAAATCCAGAGGAAGTTCTAAGTGCTGGTGGCACCAATGAGAGCCAAAATTATTTTGCAGCGCTGGAGGGATTAACCGAAGATATGGAAATCGAAGAAAACATCGGAGGTAATTTTAATCAAGACAATGACGTTAATTGTATTCAATATTTAAAGAACAAAAATAAGGAGAAAAAACCAGCCCGCAGTTCTGCTGGTTCCTCTGAAAAAGCTTCCAACAAGACAGAAAAAGTTCCGCCAATCAACGTGTTCGGACAAACCGGGAAAGATATGGTTCGGCTATTGGCAGCCGAAAATAAACTGGCCAATTTTGAAATCAAAAGAGTTAATGCCGAAAAATTAACTATAAGGACGAAATCACTGGTTGATTTCAAGTCAGCCAAAGATGCGCTGATTTCTGGGGAGGTTCCACACTTCACCTATACCCCAAAAAGTGAAAAAATCAGACCTTCTTGTTGAAGGGTTTGGACAGCGGAGAGGATACGGTCGATCTTCTTCAGGTGCTCAAGGAGGCTGCACCAGATATTGATTTTGTTTCAGTTAAAGCCTTTGCGACAAGAAGGTCGACCATAGAAAGGAAGAATTTACCACTTTACCTGGTACAAATTGCAAATAAGAGCAGTCCAAGTGCCCTTCAACAAAAAAGGTACTTGAATTTCAGAGTGGTGAGGTGGGAACGCCTCCAGAAGTCAACCAGTGTTACCGGTGTCAAAGATTTGGACATTCGGCTGCCAATTGTGCCATGCACTATCGTTGCGTTAAATGCAAAGACGTTCATGCTCCCGGTGAGTGCAAATTGGCTCAGACGGAGCCTAAAGAAAAATTATACTGCGTTAACTGCGGTGTTTTTGGTCACCCAGCATCATATCGAGGATGCTCCCGATATCAAGATGCAAAAGTTAAATTTGCTCCAAAGCAAACACAAGTACACCGTAATATCATACCTTCCGATTTCGTCAAGCCCGGAGTATCATTTGCACTCGCCGCTAGAGGACCAGCATAAAATGCTGGAAATAATGTAAATAATGTAAGTGGTAATAATGAGCTGCTTCTCAAAATTTACCAGCAACTTAATTCTTTATCGGAGACAATTGACAAACAAGATTCAAGATTAACTTTGCTTTTCAGCGTTTAAGGTCTTTCAAATGCCTAATAATAACTTGTCATCCAGTCATATTCCCAGGGATAGGCTTCGCCTCATATCCATGAACGTCAACTCTATCATTGCTATACATCGACGTGATTATCTCCTTGAATTTGTTGTTAAGCAAAAGCCTGACATCATACTTCTCACTGAAACCCACCTCAATTCATGGCATTCAATGGAATTCAAAGATTTTGCATTCGTAAGAAATGATAGGGTAATAGGTAATGGGGGAGGTGGCACCGGGATATTGGTTAGAAGACCCTATTGTTTCCAAAATATTGAAAAAGTCAAATTCAAAAACTCTGAATTTCTTGAAGTGTCCGTCATCAAAATTTCACTGCCAGATGGGGATAACCTCTTCGTTATCTCTGCCTATGCAACTGGTCAAAATGTTCTCAAGTTCAAGGAGGAACTCAATTTCTTGTTTGAAATACTCGAACTGAACAGGCTGCATAATTATTATATTTTGCCGGTGACCTTAATGCCAAGCATACATCATGGCTAAATGCCACCAATAATCCAAGAGGTGTATTCCTGAAATCATGGATAACAGAGAACCAAATTGAATACAGGTGCAACCTATATGGGTCGGAGTTCCCAACATACCCTAGGACAAATTCATATTTGGACCTCTGCATTGCTGACGCAAGACTTGAATTCAGCTTTAATAGTCCTCAACGGAAACTGCAGGTGCTTCCTTACGATAGCAACCATAACGCAATCGTAATGGAAATCAATCATCAAAGGGATGATTTCTTCCTCATTCCAGTTCAACATGAAAATCATCGGTTGAATTTCAAAAAAACAGACTGGGGAAAGTTTCAAAAGAAGTTTAATCGGGAGTACCAGAAGCAATGTCCCTCTTCTGTTGATGGCTATGCTTGTTCAATGGTTCCTAATAACAGAAATCTAACTGACGATGAAATAGATCTCTATTTGTCAAAGTTAGAGAAGCTGACGTTGGAAACGATTGAGAAAGTTGTTCCCAAGATTAAACATCGAAACAATATGGAGGGATATGAAACACCAACCATCGCAAGGTTGAAAAGATTGAAAAGCCTTCTTCTCACCCGTGTCAACAATATTTATCGACGATTTTTGGACTACAACCATCCCTCGTTGGCTTTGTTGAAATTACACCTGAAGAATGTCCGGAATTTAATCCGTTCATACTTCAGGAGTGAGGTCAGCAATCAATGAGCAGAAAAACTGAGGGGTATTAGCCCACAGGACCCAGATGGCGTTTTCGCGAAAGTGAATAGCTTATTCCGCAGGAAGTCTTGAGTGAAGGTATCGAATCTTGAAGTCGCTAGTGATGAGATAAATCTTCTCGATATAGCTGATATCGAAATTGATAGTACGACTCTTGATAGAAATGGAAACAGGATTATATGTGATGGATTGCAAAAACTTGCCCTGATTGGAACACATTTTGAATTGGTTCATCTGCCAAACCCAGAGAGAAGGAATGAAATATTTTCGGAGGTCGTTGAAGCAAAAGTTTCCGACTTCAAATCAAGCCTGAGTGGCCAATCAATTCTTCATTTCGATGAAACATTGACATCTGACCTCATACCGAGCTTGAATCTTATTGATTATTTTGTCAGCTATGAAGACTTGTGTTTCATATTTCGCAGAATAAACAACAAAAAATCTTGTGGTACTGACGGTATTCCAAATATAGTTCTCCGACATTTGCCTGAGGTTACTATTAGGAATTATTGCATATTGTTCAACAACATGTTGAACAATTCATATTTCCCAAATGAGTGGAAAAAAGCTAAGGTATTTCCGATCTTTAAGAAAGGAAAAGAATCTTCATGCCCTAAAAGCTATTGCCCAATCAGCTTGCTGCGTAACATCAGCAAGGTGTTTGAAGTGATACTCAACAGAGCATAAACGCCCACATTGAGAAATATGAGTTGACGCCGAATTGCCAATTTGGTTTTCGTGCCAGGCATTCGACCATACATGCAATAACGAAAGTAACCTCAGACATATGTTGGAAACTAAACAACAAAGAATGTGTTGGAGCATGTCTCATTGATATGGAGAAAGCTTTCGATACGGTGTGGTTAGATGGACTAGTTTTCAAACTTCTTCAGGACAGGTTCCCCAGACACCTTGTCGCCATGATGTGTAATATGTTATACGGGAGATCATTTGTTGTAACTGATGGAAATCTGACAACAATGCGTGAATTCAAGGTCTTGAATGGTCTACAGCAGGGAACAGTTACTGCGCCGCTGCTTTTCTCAATATTCATTCGCAAGCTATTGAACAGCTTTGATTTTAATGTCTCACCAACATGATCATTGGTAGCGTTTGCTGATGATCTGATCATCTATACGGCAGACCGAAAAGCTACAATAGTTCAGAGCAATCTTCGAAAAATGTTTAATGATGTGCAGCTCTACACCGACAATTGGCGAATGAAAATCAACGCGCAGAAGTGCGAAACAATTTTGTTTCGGACAACGCTGCAAGGGGCCAGTCAAGACCTGAAACGTAATTGGAATGATTACCACATTATGGCTGGTGAGGGTAGTTCAGAACGGGTTCCATATAAATCCTGTGTTCGATACCTCGGTGTTCATCTCGATCAGTATCTGTACTAAACTGAACATGTCAAAATCATGCTCAGTAAAGCACGAAAAGTAGTCATGGCCCTTCGGCGACTCTTTCATTCCAGATACATTGATCAAAAAGTCAAAGTTATTTGTTACAAGGCCCTGGTTAGGCCAGTTTTGACATACGGATGCCAGATCTGGTACAACCAGAGTGCTAGTACAATGGAAAGGTTAAGAGTTTTGAAAGGAAATGTCTTCATGCATGTACTGGTTTGTACAGAAAGCCTGAGACGGATTGGAAGCACTATATATCGAATAGAAAAATTTATCAAACCGCTCAAGTGACAAGAGTCGATATGTTCATATTGAAACTTCTTCGGAATCATATCGCAAGATCTGTAACTGTGAGTGAAAACCCTTGGATTTCACAGCCGTTCCACCCTACAGACGGGTATATTGTGACTTGCCTCACTACTGGCTTCGTTCCTCCAGAAGCATTCGTGTATTTGGACATGAATCGATATGTTTTTGATTCTGACGGCGTCCCAATCATATATCACATATACCGACGGGCCACCGATAAGAAGATAAAATATCCTCCGAATTTGAGTTCACGAGACCAACAATTCCAATGAAGATACTCATTTGCTAGATTCGTTAAGGCTGGTCGAGCTCAGATGGAACAATCTAGGTATTGGTGGCTGAATGACAATGTCTAAATTATTCGTGTTTATTTTCTGTTTTTGTGCTTTTTCTCGTTACTTAGTTTTTTAGGTTCATCTCATTATTGCTACATCTAGTATTGTTGTTTATTTGTATTATAAATTAGGTATACGTTTCAATATAAGGTAGCATTTTTTTTTTGATTGAACTTATTTAGAATTAGGATGTAACATATTAGGTATAGGATATAAGTTCATTGTTGTGTTAGTAGTATAAGTAATTTTTGAATAATGCTGGTTGGTTTTTCTCATTTTTCCAATTGAATCAAAAAATATCTAATAATCTTAATTAATTTAAATTTGCAAGTGTCTTTTTTTTTCATTTAATGTGTTTAACTGATAATGTATAAATTTAGAGAGCCATTCAGGCCATTAAGTTTTTTATAGTTTTATTGTTTGGAATTTGCTTTATGTTCTTTTAAAAATGTATAACGATTGGTATTAAATAAAGCACTTTTGACTTTGACTTTGACTTGACCCATCACCCGAGGATTGTCAGATTGACAATAATAGTAAACAAGTATGACGATTCTTGTCATACAAGTAAGTTGTGATTTTTGAGATGCTGCATCGCTCCTGTCAGATGAGTGCCAATATATATTAGTATAAATAATTTGGTTCTTTGTGCCTCCTTTTCCTTTGCTGTAGGTCTTGTAGCAGGTTCAGAAAATGATGGACACGACATCCACAACTTGTCGGCAGGAACATTGCAAATCCAACATACGACATGCTACACTAAAAGTGAAAGATAATTGCCGCCAGAAGAAAGTCAGACTCGTCAACCACGCTCTGCATTGTTACTGGCCGATACAGAAGGCTATTAAAATCGATGAGCCACTAATTAGATAAAGCTGGAGCAAATAATTGATAAGATTCATAGCTCAAATTCTTAAACATGTTGAGTAAGTAGGAGAATGCTCCTACCAGAAGGTCTTTCTAATTAACTTAGGGTTTGGAACAAGTTTTCTTACAGCGTAAATTGGTGATTTAACTTATTCATCCAATACTTGGGTAAGAAATCGTTCAAATTTATGCAAAAGATGCAGAGTTTCCTTCATAAGTACGTTGCAACCACCACTTTGTTTCAGTTTAAATAATTTTTCTGAATGCTCGGCCGCTTGAAGATATTCAAATTAAAAACCATTCTTTAAATTTTCCTGGAAATTGGAAGAAAATAAAAGTGACTAGATCAATTTGAGGTATACATAATCACCAACACGTCTTATTGTTGTTGTAATACTATACAATTGAAATGGATATAACTCACTTGATTATTATTGGAATTCTATAAATTTTGTAAGCATCAAGATCTTATATCAGTCTAATAATTGCTATATTTCAAGAAATTTAAAGGTTCCGTTTTGGTTTTATGGGTAGTAATGAAAAGTTTACAAATCATACTATTATTAACTAAGTTAAATAAGTTTGATTTCTGAGCTATTTGTTGCCCTTGTACACATAATGAGCTACCCTCGTAATTTTCTTCAGATTTTTCGGCTCAAAGGTGTCCAATCGCGAGGGGGAACCCAACATGTTGGTACATTTTGCCTGTCCCTGAGCTCCCTGATGCACAAAATAACTTTTTAAATTCAGATTCCAAAAGGTATTATGGAGACCTTTCATTTGATACTCTTTTTGACTACCTTTGATTAAAAAAATTGTTAAGGGCCACTTCGTTGTATGGGGGATGGGGGGGGGAGGAAATGGTTGGTAAGATCTAAATTTTTTTAAAACCACCACTTCTGACCTTTTCACAAAGTTTGAGCTTTACAGCATCTATAGTTTCTGAGATTGCTGGGACGTACGGACAGATGGACGGACAGCTCGCGAAACTAGTATGCCTTTGTGAAAAAAATTTTTAACGAAGACCTAAACAGAGAATATATATGTCAAACAATTTTTTGATGGTGCCATCTGTAAATGAGATAGTGCGTTTGAAAGTTACATTCCTCCTTGACTTCTAGTGAAAGTTTGGTGACATACAGTTCAGCGGAAGCGAAGATATTACATCTAAAGTGGCAGTATGTTCGTGTCATCGGTACAAAAATGAGTTTCAAACAAAGAGCTAATATCAAATTTTGTTTTAAAATTGGTAAAACGTTTACCAAAACATTTGAACTGATGAAATAAGTTTATAGCGATGATTGTCTATCTTGTGCTAAAATTTATGAGTGGTTTACACGTCTCAGAGATGGTCATGAGGACATAAATGACAATAAACATACGGGCGGTCCAAAATCAGTGATCACCAAAAACTACATCGAAATTGTGAGTGAATTTATCAAAAATTAGCCGAAATCAACGTTGAAATTGATGGAATCGGAGTTACATATCTCCAGAACATTGACTTAATCATTTGAGCTTACGAAAAGTCTATGCACGTTTTGTTCCGCACAAGAAAACAGCTTTCCAAAATAAACGAGGCTTTTGCCATAAGGTTTTTTTGATTTTTTGACTAGAAATCGCACTTTAACCATCAATAACTCACCGTATTCACCTAATATGGCTCCCTGTGACTTCTACCTTTTCGGATAATTGCATTTTGCCATGAAAAAAAACGCTTTGTGACCGTAGAGGGTATCCAAAAAGCTTGTACCGACATCCTGAAGGACATTCCGGTCCAACGACGAGTGTTTTCGAAAAGCTTTTGGATCGCTCAAAACAGTAAATCGAGACTGGAGGAGAATATTTTGAACAAATAAACTCCAATTTATCAGAACAAAGCTCCTGTCGTTTCTATTTTAGCTCAGTCTCGTTTATTTTTGAAAGCACTTTATATATATATGTATATATATATATATATATATATATATATATATATATATATATATATATATATATATATTTATATATATATATATATATATATATATATATATATACATATATATATATATATATATATATATATATATATATATATATATATATACGAGTATATATATATATATATATATATATACATATATATACGAGTATATATATATATATATATATATATATATATATATATATATATATATATATATATATATACATGTATATATATACATATATATATATATATATATATATACATATTTATATATATATATATATATATATATATATATATATATATATATATATACATATATGATTATATATATATATACATACGAGGGAGGCTCAAATATGATGGAGACAAACGCTGAAGATGCCACGCATGTATGTTTTGAAGGTCGAGGCTTGTATTTGTGATAGCTGGGTCCTTTAAAAACAGTGTGGCATAGTTTTCGTCGGGAGTGCAGCCATGTGCGTACGAACTCCTCTACCCGGTCATCGGCGTTGAACCTTTGACCTCCGGGGGCTTTTTTAAGTAGTCCAAATATGTGTTAGTCGCAGAGTGATAATTCTGGACTGTGGGGAGGGGTGTTCCAGTACCTCTCATCCCAATTCGGATATTATATCGAGCGTGTGGTGCGCGGTATGTAAGCGCGCGTTATCCTGGAGAAGAATCGCACTTCGAGCTGGAATGCTCCTCCGTTTCGAGCGATTGGTGGGTTTCACGTGGGTTTTCAGAAGGTAAGAGTATTATACAGCATTGACTGAACATTAGGTGTACAGAAAATTGCCCAGTCGGTCTCAAAACACAGTACACATAACCTTACCCGTGGACCTGGCTGTATTCGCTTTGACTGGTGCCTTTTCCTCCTTCTTCCTCCACTCTTTAGACGAAACTTTACTTTCAGGAGTGTGATAGTGTACCCATATCTCATCTGTAGTGAAGATATGCGTTCAAAAACCGTCCCTTTCCATCTCGTATCGCGTCAGCACGTGGCGACAAACTTCCAACCGCGTGAATTTTTGCTGGAAGTTCAACAGTTTAGGAACCCATCGCACTGTTATTTTGCCATATTGAAGATGTTCGTGAATGATAGACTCTACACTACTGGTATTGATGCTGAGTTCAGCCGAAATATTTCGACAATTTATCCTACGGTCCTCGAAAATGAGTAGTTCTACGTGGCAAATCATGCGGCTCATTCTCGACGGTTTCATGACCACCCTTGAGTGCTTTGGCCCATTCAAGTACAACAGCCCTACTCAGGGACTCACCACTAAACTGATTTCGCAAATGCAGAAAAATTCCCGTGTTTTAACGCCTCCCACACTAAAAAACGAATGACAGTACGTTGCGCAACGGCAGTCGTCACTTGACGTTCACTCATGGTCGTCGCATGCGCGTGAAACATGCACTCCCGATGAAATCTATGCCACACTATTTGTAAGGGAACCAGCTATCACATATTCACGCCACGACCTTCAAAACATACATGCACTCCATCTACAGCGTTTGTCTCCATCATATTTGAACGTTCGTCGTATATATATATATATATATATATATATATATATATATATATATATATATATATATATATATATATATATATATATCTATATATATATATATATATATATATATATATATATATGTACATATGCATATACCATATATATATATATCTATATATATATATATATATATATATATATATATATATATATATACATGTATATGTATACGAGGTCTGTTCAAAAAGTACCCGGAATTTTCGTTTTTTCAAAAAAAAATATTTATTCATTCGTCTACATCAATGTGGTCTCCTTCAAAGAAGTCCCCCTCAGATATAATACACTTATGCCAGCGTTTTTTCCAATCTTCGAAGCACTTTTGATGTTCACTTTTTGGTATGTCCTTGAGCACTTTCAGCGATTCGGCCTTTATTTCTTCAATCGAGGAAAAACGCCGATCTTTCATGGGTCTCTTCAACTTCGGGAACAGAAAAAAGTCACACGGAGCCATATCTGGTGAATATGTAGGTTGGGGCATGACTACGGTATTGTTTTTGGCCAAAAAATTACGAACAAGCAACGACGAGTGAGCAGGTGCGTTATGGTGGTGCAAACGCCATAAATTCTTTTTCCATAAATCAGGGCGTTCTTTTCGGATTGCTTCACGCAGACGTCACATAACTTCAAGGTAGTACTCCTTATTAACCGAACGACCTTGTGGTAAGTATTCTTGATGCACTATGCCATTATAATCGAAGAAAACAGTAAGCAAAACCTTGACATTTGATCGAACTTGACGTGCTTTTTTCGCTCTGACGTTGAATGCTTCCAGGTGGCCAATTGTGCTTTGGTTTTCACATCATAACCGTACACCCATGTTTCATCACCAGTTATGACCCTTTTAAACAAACTTGGATCGTCGTTGACGTCATTTAACAGCTCCTGAGCGATGTTCATGCGATTGTTTTTTTTGGTCAAAATTCAGCAGTTTCAGCAAAAATCGCCGAGCTCATATAAACACGTCATGTCTTAGTAACTACGACAGACAAAGTAAACAGTGAATATGGCTGAAAATTATCATACTTTAGGGGCATGTATACCAACACAATAAATTTTGACAATCGGACTCTCCAGGCCTGCGAAATTTAAAAATTCCGGGTTCTGTTTTGAACATACCTCGTATATATGTATATATATATATATATATATATATATATATATATATATATATGTATATATATATATATATATATATATATATATATATATATATATATATATATATATATATATATATATATATATATATATATATATATATATATATATATATAAATATACATATATATATATATATATATATACATATACGAGGTGTGTTCAAAAAGTATCGCGAATTTTGAATTTTTAAGGGTTACGTATGCTTGAATTTCGATTTTTTTGTGGCGTTATGTTGGTACTCATGTCTGTCACTTATGCCGACAAGCTCGGCCATTTTGAATGTTCACTTAATTGGTGATAGCTGGTTTACTTGCACGTGTTTTCAATCGTCTTCGATTTTTACTTATTCAAAAAAATGGATCAAAGAACGTGTATCAAATTTTGTGTGAAAAACGAAATTAAGTGCGCGGATGCATTCCGAATGTTGACTGTGGCATACGAGGAAGCTACCTTGGACCGAAGCAACGTTTGTCGGTGGTACAAAATGTTTTTAGAAGGCCGAGAAGATGTGAACGACGAAGAGCGTGCCGGACGCCCGAGCACTTCAACAACAGACGAAAAAATTAATGAAGTGGAGAAAATGGTATTGGCCAATCGTCGAATCACCGTTAGAGAAGTTGCTGAGGACCTAAACATATCGATTGGCTCGTGCCATTCGATTTTATCAACGATTTGGGCATGAGACGGGTCGCCGCGAAATTCGTACCAAAATTGCTCAATTGCGACCAAAAACAGCAACGCATGAACATTGCTAATGAGATGTTAAACTCTGTCCGCGACGAACCAAATTTGCTCCAGAGGGTCATAACTGGTGACGAATCGTGGGTTTATGGTTATGACGTGGAAACCAAAGCTCAATCATCTCAATGGAAGCTGCCGCATGAACCAAGACCGAAAAAAGCGCGCCAAGTTCGGTCGAATGTGAAAGTTTTGCTGACAGTTTTCTTCGATTGCAGGGGCGTGGTGCATCATGAGTTCTTGCCACAGAGAAGAACGGTCAATAAGGAATATTACCTGCAAGTTATGCGCAATTTGCGCGAAGCAATCCGCCAGAAACGCCCGGATTTGTGGGAGAACAAAAATTGGCTTTTGCACCACGATAACGCCCCTGCTCACACATCGTTGCTTGTGCGCGACTTTTTGGCCAAAAACAACACACTAATGATGCTGCAGCCACCGTATTCCCCAGATCTGGCCCCCTGTGACTTTTTCTTGTTTCCTAAACTGAAGAGGCCCATGAAAGGACGACGTTACGCTACGCTTGCCGAGATAAAGACGGCATCGAAGGAGGAGCTGAACAAGATTAAAAAAAATGATTTTTTGAAGTGCCTCGAAGATTGGAAAAACCGTTGGCACAAGTGTATAATATCTCATGGGGATTACTTTGAAGGGGACAAAATAGATATTCATGAATAAATAAATAATTTTTGAAAAAAAAACCAAAATTCGCGATATTTTTTGAACACACCTCATATATATATATATATATATATATATATATATATATATATATGCATTTATATATATATATATATATATATATATATATATATATATATATATATATATATTTGTGTCTAAAAGAGAGATGGCATTTGAATTTAAACTTCGCGCGTCGAAGGATTTGGAGAATTATTTTTTTTTAGGTTGGTAGTACTGTCAGTGACATCTATGTCAAATTTACATGTCAAATTATTCATTAGTGTTTGAGATATATATATATATATATATATATATATATATATATATATATATATATATATTATATATATATATATATATATATATATATATATATATATACATATATATATATATTTATTTATATATATATATATATATATATATATATATATATATATACATATATATACATATATACATATATATATATAGATATAGATATATATATATATATATATATATATATATATATATATATATATATACATATATATATATATATATATATATATATATATATATATATATATATATACATATATATGTATTCTGATGAGTTCAATGTATTTCGAGCAGTCAAATCCCAGTAGACTGTCAGCTCCTCCAAACTGATCTGAAAGCTCTAAACAAATGCTGTACCTCAAGCTATTTATGTCTACATGTTACTACATACTATAAGTGTCTTAAAATGGTACTTTTCTCTCTAAGGTATTCAGTCATAAAGACCTTGGAGTAACTTTTGATCCAAAACGTAAGTTTGTTGCACATATTTTAAATATAAATACTAAGGCGTCTAGAGTTTTTGGGTTTATCCTTCGGCATGTATGTACATAAATTTAATAATATCTTATCTTCTATCCACCTATTTGTTTGTCTTGTTTGCTCTTTGCTGGAATATGTATTAATCAAGCAGTCACACAATCAAATTGCTCGAAAACCTTCCTATCTCCTACTCGGGGATTTGTGGCAGTTTGGAGAAAAAAAATATATGTAATTGATTTTATTTGCAAACAGAATTTTGTAGAATACTTTTTCATTGTATTAACCTTATCAATTTTTATTTTTATCAATTTTCCTACATATTAAAATTTAAGTGTCTGCCTTTAATTTTATTCGGCATGAAATTTAACTCTCGTAACAAATTAAGACTTTCGTTTCTTTACTATTGATTAAATTCTTCTCTTTACCTAAATTTCTTCACCCCATTAAAATTTTCTTGACCTGATTTAAATTTCTTTCCTACATAGCAAATTTCCTCACTTCATTTTATTTATTTTTTTGTACGTTAATTAAATTCTATTTTAAAAATTTCCAATCTGCATATAAAATTCCGGGTTTGAGGAATGCTGATATATTACTCCTCAACGGTGTATACATCATGGAAGAGAAGTGAACAGAGCGGTGAGAATCAGCTGAGGCAATTCACCATAGCTACGGGATGAAAGAGAAAGACAAGTTTTTGGAGTCCACTTGAGATCATGAAACCACAAGCACGCGGGGCAGTCGGTCGGTCAGCGACTTAGCCAGAAAAAGTGAAGCATCGACGATTTCATTGTGCTTGCTGGCATATCGTATCGTGTCTATCTGTTTCGAATACAAAGCAAAATATACTTTCAATATATTAAGATCAAGAAGTGTAATTTGCAGTCGATAGATGTGTTGGCTACATCACAATACGAATCGATGACGGAGGTGCAAGGTGGCCACGAGCCGAGATTGCAAGGGGGAGTCTATGGCGAATCTTTTTTGGAGAATTATGGTAGATTATTTCGCGGGTGGATTGTTGTGCAAATAAGTGCCGAATTAGTTCAAGTGCTCGTTAAATGATTCCCTGATTTCGTGTGTTGTCTTTATTGCACGAAATCACCGAAACTCCACATTTTGTGGAACATCGTAATTAGTTTCTTCGAAAAACACAGCAATCAGATTTGGAGCACTATATATTCAAGAATAGAATGCACGTATGTCGTGCTTAGATTTTCATTTTAATTCCTGAGTTGAAGAAACGTTAAATCAATAAATGAAATGAAAATGAAACTTCTTCAAGATTTGTACAGTAAATGGTTGAAATTATTGCGACACAGTTGGCTGGCTGCAACATTAATAATGTCAAACTGGCTGCAACATAAATAAATACAAACTGGAGACGAAAACAAATTTATAATGAGGGACTCTAAGTATTCTTTGGAGATGGAGGTAAGAATTCAGCCTAAAATTCAGGGTATGAAAACTTTTCTATTCAAACAATGTGAGAAAATTAATTGAAATACAAAGATAATAAACCCAATTATATCAAATCAATTCAGTCATACCAATTATAGCTTCTTAACCAAAGTTATTGTATTTGATTACTCTCATCTTTTATTTCTTAGAGTCAGCTAATCTTTTGCTTCGGGAACTGAGATATTTTACTCCTGGACTTCTTACTGGAATTTGTGTTGCACTACGTGGGTATTTATTAACAGAAAGGATCTGCCGCCGTTCAAATTTGGAGAACCACCATAGAGGCGCAAATATTTTGCTAATTAAATTGAGTTACACACGTATGGATCATATATTGCAAATCGGCGGGTAATAAATTGTTATAAACATATTTATACTGGTTTCGCCCTTCTCACATTTGCTGCTTATACGTTTTACAGTGGTTACCACACAAAGGTGATAACTTGTCGGCTTAAATAGCTCAAATAGTTAATTTTAAAAGATTTCCATGAAAGTTTAATCAGCACTTGCATTGCCATTATTTTCGATTCTTTTCTGAACTACCAGGGGCCGTTATTTTGAATTTTTATTGAAAACGGCTGTTAAAAATATTAAGCTGTAAATTTACGAATTTTTTATTTGTCATCTGATTTGCATAATTAAATTAAATTAGCTTGCCTCAATAACTTATAATTTCAAGTTTTATCGGAATCTGTTGAGAATCTTGGCTGCCAGAGGGCTAAAGAAATAAAAAAAATGTTTACGTCCCCCCCCCCTGTATCGGGAGACCCCCTTAAACACTTTAAAATATTTTCTTACACTGCTAATTTCAAGAAGCACCACTTTTGACCTACGTGGAAAATTTCCTCATTCTAGCTTATGGGGTTTGCGAGAAAACTTGTGACGCACGAACAAACGGACGGACGGATGGACAGACAGACAAGTCGCGATTTTATAATTATTTAGGGTATTAATAAAAATATTTTGCCATATTTAAAAAATATTCTGATTTATAAATACGTTCAAGATACAACAACAAAATTTTGCACGTTTTTCGACCTTTGAGCGACCGCCATTTCGTTTCTGCCGTACCGACTTTGGATTTTTTATTGTGAGGTTCATTATATACTCGTACATCAGTGAACCTTTGTACCAAATTTCATCCAAATCGGAGCTTTACTTTGGTCAGAACAGAAATCACGATTTTTCGTCTAAAATGGCCGCCATTTTGTTTTTGCCCGGCCGATAAAGCTGGTTCATGAATTTAACTGAGATATTAAACTAATACACCTTTCCTGAAAATTTGGCGAAAATCGGAGCAAAATTGCAACCTCTAGCGTGGTCACAAATTTCGTTATATCCCATATATATATATATATATATATATATATATATATATATATATATATATATATATATATATATATATATATATATATATATGATACTCTCCCCAATAGGTAAATTTCTCTCGAGAAATTTACCTAACAATTGCACGAAATCATAATAATCTCGAATTTGGTTCTTCCCCTATTCTTACATAGCATTTAAGAAAAAACTAAGAGACTTACTACTAATTTAACCTACAATTATTGCCACTTTATTATCTTTAAGGGTTTTGTACTAAAATAAAAAACCCTGTTGCAATCACGACCTGTGTCCGTCATTCCATCCGCCCATCGTCCGTCCGTTTGTACTATATGTTACAGCAGGTTTTCTTCGAAACTATAGAAGCTACAGCCATGAAACTTTGTGGAAATATCAGAAGTGGTAGCTTTTTGAAAGTTTTGGGGTGAAACCATTTTTCAACAGGGGTTTATGGGGGTCTCCTCATACAGGAAGGTAACGCTTCAAAATTTTTTTTCACCATTCGTAGATGAATAGGATGTCATTGGAAAGGCCTAAATGAGATCTTTTCAAATCAAGTTTTCAAAACGCCTTATTAGCACTGTGGCGGCCAGGGAAAAGGGAAATCTACGAACTTGTCGCCTACTTCCTCGCGATTGGCCACGTTTCATCCGAAAAATCTGAAAAAAATCATGGGTACAGGCCTTTATAAGTACAAAAATAATAAATACGTGAGAAGCCGAAATTCACTCAACTTTGTTAGTAATAGTATGATTTATCGATTTTACGTTTTCTTGAATTAAATCTTAATGGTACCTTTAAATTCAATTAAATTCAGTACACAGATGACTGTTTATAAGGTTGACCTATCTTTTAAAGTTTCACAAAGATCGCGTGGAAGTTATAGCAACTTGAATTTTCCTGTATTACTATAGAATAATATGCGCTGTATTACTATGGAAGCATATGGCTATAGAACAAAATGCACTTTTTACCGACTCAGATACTACAGCTATGCTAAGATTTGCATGAAAGTTTCAGGAATGATAGGTATCATGAATATCTTTGAGATTTGGTACAGCTAGTGGTATCATTAATCGTAAAATAATATAGTGGCTGTTCCAAATGAGAAGATTGAATCATTTTGAGTTAATTTTCCCAAACTTCAACGTTTACGGTGCATACTTTTCACACTTATTCAATTTAATGAATTAATACTCACATGTGAAACAAGTCGAGGAGGCAGGAGAGAGCTCCTACCAAAAGGGCTTTGTAGACATTCTAGGGTTCGAAAAAAATAGGCCAAGAATCGATGATTACAGTACAGGGGAGTGGCCCCTGAAAATAAAATTTCATCAAACGTCGCCGATATGGGTATCAAAGGAAAGGTCTTTATGAGAGCTGTCAAGACAGCTCTTAAACTGACAGTTTTTGCTTCAGTGGGGGCACAGGCGGAGAAATACGCGATTGGATACCTGTCATCTTAAAAAATCTGAAAAAATTATCAAATGAGATATTTATGAGTAAAACAATAACATATGCCTCATAAGTCAAACTTCTTTCAAATTTATTAGTAATAGTATGATCTTTGAATTTCACATTTTCCCCAAAAAACTGTATGTATGCCTTTAAACCCAACAAAACGCGATATTTAAGTAGCCTTACACAAGATCCCAATACTCTGTAAATTTAATTAAACTTATATCATATTCACGAAAGTTATAGTTATTTGAAATTGCCCCAGTTACAACAACTATTGTTTTTTAGGGTGTTGTTAAAATCATTTTACAATACCCTACTGGTTTCGCGTCCTGTCTGTCCGTCTGTCCGTCCGTGCGTCCGTGTGTCACACCACTGTTTCTCGCAAACTACATAAGCTAGAAACATAAGATTTTGTAGGTAGATGCGAAATGACGCCCTCTTCAAAATTTCACCACGAAAAGATATTCATAAAGTCTTTAAGGGGGGTCTCCACATATAGGGGAGTTGCCCTTGAAAAAAAGTTTTCATTGCATGTTGGCAATATGGGTATTAAATGAAAGGTCTTAATGATAACTTTTCAAAACAGGTCTTAAAATGGCTTAAAATGCTTTGAGGGGTGCAGGGGAAGGAGAAATGTACAAAAATGTTGTGTCCCCCCCTCGCGATTGGACACCTTTCACCCGAAAAATCTAAAAAAAATCACAGAAGTGTAACTTCATAAGTACAAGGGCAGCAAATACCTTTGAAGTCAAAATTCGGTCAACTTTGTTAATAATAGTACGTTTTATAAGTTTTACGTTTTTGCCTGTAAAATCAAAATAGGACCCTTAAATTTCCCAAAAACTACAATTTAAGTTTTTTGAAAGCATTTGTATGTGTTCTAAGAATTTCACAATAATCGAACGATAAACAGCTTAGTTATAGCCGATTGAATATTTAACCATAACAACAACATTAACACGTGATACTAGGGAGATACACGTTTGCAATGGACCTAGCCACTATAGATATAGGGTATTCCAATAAGAGGTGTTATTTTGATATTAAAAGAAAAATACCATTTTTCAAAACAAATGATCGAATATTTATTTCATAAGGAAGAAAAAAGTATGCCGTTAATAGTAAAAAATAACATCAGGCAAAAGGTTATCACGACACGCTTACAGGACCCTATCCTTTTCATTAAATTTTCCATAACCAAATCGTAAAGTGGCTACCCTATGTCCTCGATAGCCTCACGAGTTCTATCGCTGGGCTATTGGCGTAGATCTTCTCTTTCACGTGGCCTCAAAGGAAGAAGTCGCAAGGTGTTAAATCACAAGATCTATTCAAAATAACACCTCTTATAGGAAAACACTGTATGTAGGAATTTTGATAAAAATTTTAGAAACGGTTTGTGTTATTGATGTGTTATCAAGACTAATTAAAGACGGGGTCAAAACACTTAAAACAAAATGGTGGCGAATATAAAAATATAATAGCCATAATAATCCTTCGAGTTCAGTTTATGGAATATGTATTTTAGTCAAGTTTTAATATGCAGAATATATCGTTTGATTTACTAATTGTTTTACAATACCCTTCTGGTAGGAACACTCTCCTGCTACTTTAACTTGTTTTTATATATTATGGACTTTCTATCGAATCAGACAGTGGAGTTTTGATTTGATTTTCTTAGAATTTTGAGATGAGATCAATGCTATAAATGCTTTTGAGATTTCATGGTTTGATTGATTTTTGTTAGTTGAAAATGGAGAAACAGTGGATTTTCTTTTAAACCAGCAAATCTCTTTGACATGTTTCTTAATTTTACTGGTTGCTGGTGACTGCATTTTGTAAGTTGAAGACAAAACCCTTCTCACATGAGCGAAAGTCTGTCTACCCAACTTGTTTTTATATATATATATATATAAGACAATTTAGACGCAGGTTGATTCAGCGAATAAAATTTGTTTCTATAAATAATGATTTTATTATATTTACAATAGTTATAACAGTTATTTACAACCTTACCTATAAATAATGAAACGACAATTAATGTTCGATGTTATCACTGCGCTTCTTATTAATATTTCTTTAATATTTAATATTAATTCTTTTCTAATATATTCACGAATTTAATATTTCTCTCCTTTAAATTGGCTATTTACGATTTTTACGTTTTGACATTGACATATTTTTATTAATATTAGATTAGGTAAAAATAACAGGTGAGCGGCGCATGAGAAGCGCGGCAAATTCGAATTTAAAGAAAGAAACTTTCTTTACATCTCCCCCCCTAGGTGAAGATTTTCAGTATTCAACTCCTTCTTCTGATGCTGGAAGTAATTTTGTTACATGAAATAGTCCAGTTTCTTGTTTTAGTTTTCCTGTTTTTATTTTGTATAGTGAATCTGAAATTTTTTGTATTATTTTAAAAGGACCAATTCAAAGTTCATCCAGTTTCTTTCTGTTTAGCCTGTTGCCATTTTCAATATACACTAGCTCTCCTGTGTTAAACGAATATTTCTTTCTATTTTTGTCGAAGATCGTTTTGTTATATTCGTGTGATCTTTTTGTTCTTTCTAGAGCCAAGTCTTGATCTCTTATCCAATTTTCTTTATTGTTTTTGGTTTTTAATTCTTGAGGTAAAATGCTGGTATCTAAGCCATCTAATAAATACTTAGGCGTAAAGACAGTTACTGTATGTTCTGTTGTATTGTACTTATCGATACATTCTCTGGCAATCGTTGTCCAAGCTCTTTTTCCTTGCTTTTCATTTATCTTGCATCTTATCTTGTTGACTAGAGCTTGATTCAAGCGTTCGTTCAGACCATTAGAGAAAGGTGCATTAACAGCCGTAAAAATTAGTCTAACGCCATTTTTTACCAGGGCTTCTTTAAACTCTTTTGAATTTATTCCTGGATATTGATCCGTAAGTATTGTTCCAATTTTATCCGTTTCTAGCACTTTATTCACTAACTTGATGAAGTCCCTCGCAATCTGCGATTTCGATGTTAAAATGAAAGCATATCTTGTAAAATGGTCCACAAGCAGGGATAGGTACCTTTTTGTTGATCTTTGTCCTCCGAAGCCTCCAATTGTATGAATTGACATTATTTCGAATGGCTTTGTTGCTGGTCCCAATTGTGACATCAGTCCATATTTTATTTGTCCTCTGGATTTGTTCTTGATACATATTACGCAGTTTCTACACACTTTAATTATATTTGCAGTTATATTTTTAGCTGTATAATAAGGACATATCCTATTCATCATTTGTTTAATCCCTATATGGCACCATTCGAAGTGTATTTCCTTAATTAATTCAAAGCTTAACTTTTCAGATAATATAATTTTTTCTTTATTTTTAATTCTTTTATAGAATACTCCATCCTTTTCTATTAATTTCGTTTTAATTTTCTGCAATTTTCCATTTTTTTTTGGTCTGTTTTTATTTCTTTTATTGCTATTAGATTAACTATTTTTAGCATTTCTTCGGTGTTTGCGAGGGGTTCTAGTACTGGATTTCTACTTAAGCTATCAGCTTCGGTGTTATCTTTTCCCGGAATGTATTTAATTTCGAAATCATATTGTGACAAATAATAAGTTAAATCACCAAGTTCTTCATCGGTTCTTGCTTTTATATTCATATGCTCTAATGGTTTATGGTCTGAAAACACAGTGAACCTTCTTCAAATAAGCCAGTGTTGCCAATACTTTATCGCTTCCTTGATTGCCAGGCATTCTAAATAAATCGCTTTTTTTCGTTTTTGCAAATCATTCAATTTTTTGAAAAATATGCTACTGGCTTTTCTTTACCATTATTTTGCACTTGTTTAAATACCGCACCAATACCTTCTAGAGACGCATCCGTGTAAATTCTTATTGGTAAATCCTTATCAAATATTTCCAACACCGGTTGAGAACATAATAACTTTTTATTATCTTTAAATGATTTTTCACACTGTTCAGACCATATAAACTTTTCGTGTTTTCGTAATAGTTTATGTAAAGGATCTAACAATATTGAGCTTTTCGGTATATACTCGTGATAGAAGTTGATTTTTCCGAGAAACTGTCGAATATTCTTTTGAGTTTTTGGAGTGGGAAAATTTTGTATTGAGATTAAGTTATCTTTCAGTGGTCTTACCGTATTGTGTTCTATTATATGTCCAAGGTATTTTACTGATTCTGCTGCAAACGTACATTTTTTAAATTTTAATCTGAAACCTTCATTTACTATTGCTTTTATCACTTTTTCTATATGTTCTACATGGTCCTTGAACGATTCCGAAAAGATTAAAATGACGTCGATATAATTTTCTGAAAAATCTTTTAAAGTATGTTTTCTTAAGATATTGGATAAAATTCTTTGGAAAATAGCTGGTGATGTTTTTAATCCAAATGGTAAACACGTCCATTGGTAGTGCCCCTCTTGTGTGACGAATCCTGTTTTTTGTCTATCTTCAATGCGTAGTGGTATTGACCAAAAAGCGGAATTTATATCTAATGTGGTGAAATATTTGCAGTTTCTTGTTTTTATTATTAAATCAATTATTAATGGGAATGGTTGAGCTTGTGGTATGATTATTTTGTTTAGATCTCGAAAGTCTATGCATAATCTTGACCGTTTGTTTTCATCTTTTTTGAACGCCAAAGTCACTGGTGCTGCAAAAGGGCTATAAGATTCTTCAATTAATTTACTTTTTAGTAATTCTGCCACTTGATTTTCTATTTCTTTCTTATCTTTTATAGTTCATTTGTACGGCCTTTTACTACAATATTTATCAACTAGTAAGTCTATCCGAGCTTCGTAGTTCGTAACGGTGCCTACATCATATTTATTTTTTGCAAAAACCGCATTATACTTTTCTATTAGTTTGTTAATTTTATTTTTTTTTTTTGTATCGTCTAAGTGATCTAGATTCATACTGAATTCGTCTTCATTCACATGTTCATTAAAATTCACTTTAACATCTTCTATTTTTTCTATTTCATCTAATGACTTCATGTTTCTCTGTGTTTCTTGTTTTTTTATCTGTATTTCTTTCTTTTGAGATATTTCTAAATTTTCATCCTGAATTAGATTAAATTTCTTTATTGTATCCAAGCCAATAAGAAAATCTTCAAAATCATCTCTTTCTATAATGAATGCATCAATGTATTCCTCCTGCTCAAAAATTTTTGCTTTTATGATTACTAACCCTTTAGTTTGTGTCACACCATTGACTGTTTTTAATGATATTTTATTTAAATCTTCTGTTTTATTCTTTATCTTAACTTATCTTGAATTTATTAGAGATTATTGTGAACCTGGATCGTATGTTCCATCAACTTCTAACTTTTCTTCCAATAATATTTTTACTTTAATCAATGGTGTGATTATTCGTTTTTTTGTTCTGTATTTAACTCTACTTCTATCACTGAGTTACTTCCAATTATTCTTGTTTCGTTTTCGTTTTTCTTTTTAAACCAGCATGAATTCTCTGGGTGGTACGGAATACCCTTGTTCAATTTTTCACAATTTTTACATGGCTTCTTCTCATCGAATTTCTTTTTATCGTCTTGTCTTTCTACTTTTTTTGTAAAACTATTTTTTCGCACTAGATTTTCACATTTCTTTATTTCATGCAGTAGTTTGGTTGGATTTTCACACGTTTCTTTATCTATTTTATTTCTGACGAATTCGGGCAATCCTGCTGCTATAAGCATCATAAGGGTTATTGTACTCATACCATTGTCCATATCAAGCAATAGCTTTTCTTTCCTGAGAGCATATTCCGTTAATGAACCTTCTCTATATTTGTAGGATATAGCATACATTCCTGTACTCCATCCTTTATCTGCAAATGACTCCAAAAATTTCTTTTTCCAATCGGACCATTCAGCTTCCATTGTCAAAGTTATTAGTGTTGCTGAGTGCCAATCTAAACATGACTTGTCCAAAAATAATCTTAATGTCTCGATTTTTGTGTAGTCTTCACTGATTTCAAATCGTCTGCACTCCTTCTCAATTGTCTCTAGCCATTGTTTTGCATTTGAGTGTTTACATGAAAATCTTTCAATCATGAATTTCTCTGCTATGTGCTTCAAATTTAGTTGATTTTCTTTCTTCCGCGTGGATTCTGCAAAATCTGCTTGTGTTATCTCCTCTAGATAGAGATCATTAAATATTAGATTGCCATCTTGATCGAAGTAAATCTCTTCCATTTCTTTAGTACATGTGATCCATATTACTCTTTCTTGGCCTCTTTGATTTAAACTTTTTTTCACTCTTTTAAAATTATCTGTTTTAGTCAATTCAGTATGGTTACTTACAAGTATTTTAGCTTCTGGCAACTTGTACTTTTTATTGTCCTCTGTTTTGATTGAGGTTATGGCAACTAGGCTTGTTTTACTGTCGCTCGGCGAGGCAACATATTTAAATGCGAATTGCAGTTTTCTTGCCATCATAAACGAAAATTGTCGTTTTATAAGACAATTTAGACGCAGGTTGATTCAGCGAACAAAATTTGTTTCTATAAATAATGATTTTATTATATTTACAATAGTTACAACAGTTATTTACAACCTTACCTATAAATAATGAAACGACAATTAATGTTCGATGTTATCACTGCGCTTCTTATTAATATTTCTTTAATATTTAATATTAATTATTTCCTAATATATTCACGAATTTAATATTTCTCTACTTTAAATTGGCTATTTACGATTTTTAGGTTTTGACATTGACATATTTTTATTAATATTAGATTAGGTAAAAATAACAGGTGAGCGGCGCATGAGAAGCGCGGCAAATTCGAATTTAAAGAAAGAAACTTTCTTTACATACATATATATATATATATATATATATATATATATATATATATATATATATATATATATATATACATATATATATATATATATATAATATATATATATATATATATATATATATATATATATATATATATATATATATATATATATATATATATATATATATATATGGCTGAAAATCGCCAACGTTGCGAATTTCAGAATTGCTTTTATGGCCAAAAAGAATTGCAAGTTGTAATGATGACTCTTGGTTTATAATGTCTCAATATTTGTATGCGAATAAACTTTGACCGAGCAGCGCACAGAATTCTATACTTTTATTGTAAAATTGTTTCTTAGTGGATATTTTGCAGAAAACTATCATGTCGGTAACTTTTTTCTAAATTTGATAAAATGAACAAAAACTGAAAAAATACATAATTTAAGTATTGTTTAATAACATGGGTATATTATGTATCTATATTATATTAACAATAATGACAACAATACATATAAAATCTTCTACAAGCAAAATACGTCAAAAAAATAAAACAAGTTGCTATTACCGTGCATAAAATTTAAGAAATTTCAAAATATCCAGAACTCTTACAATCGAATTAACATAAAATGAACAAAATAAAAGTTTTAAATGCAATAAATTATGTATTTTCTAAAAAATAGCTCAAATTTTGCGTATTTTATTAAAGTTTTGTAATGTTCCCGGAATGACAAAATGTTGGCAGAATGATTATATTGATATCATTAGTTATTATAACGAAATCTCCAAATTACAAGTAACGGTTTCAATGACAAAGTTATTTATGTATATTCTCATTTTTTCGCATTCAAGAAAAATTAACCTTACTATTAATAAGTTCTTGTAATGAATTTTTTTTATATGTTCGTAAATCAGTCTAGTGGAACTTCTATAATCAGAGTTATAATCTCCTTAAAGTTTTAATTAGTTCTTACAATTTGAGTCTTTTGACTTAAATTAAAGTCTACATCACTAAACTAAAAATAATGAAAAAACAATAAGTAACGTTAGAAAATTAACAATACATTCTTTAACAAACGACAATTTAACTAACAAAAAATATTTAAACAGCAGAACAAAACTGATTATATTGTTATCAAAATAATAGTATTGTCAATTTTGTTCTTTTCTCAGCAATAGTGTCAGAACAATACTGATTATTTGCTCGTAATCAATATATGACACATCCTTTGGTTCCAGTTTGAATTTTCTGATATTATTGGGCACAGATCTCAAAAAGGTTAGTAAGATTTCCCAATCATCGTCATCGACACATTTCTGGCAGGTTGCAACATATCTAAAGCAAATATTTGGCTTTTCAGTAGGAACTTTAACAATCAAGAATGTCCCAGGGTAAACGAGACTCGGATGTATATTTTCTTTGCCATAAGATGTACTTGCTTCAACATCAATCTATTTTTCTTTAATTGCTGACGTAGAGATATTGTCATTAAGTCTTCATCATCTAAGGAAAATGAGTTGTATACAGATTTATGAATGCTTATTCTTTTCTTAAATTTCAAATAGTTATCTATTATCATGGGCTCTCCAGCAACTGGAGATTCAATTACAGCCATCAAAACATCCTCAGATTCAACTGAACTTCCGTTACAAAGGCTTGAAAGCTTCGATAGTTTTAGCTCTTTAAGCAAATGTTCGTATCGATATGATTGTATTGAAATGTCTCACCCTTTTTGCTAATATACTTTTGTGATGTCTATTAGGCCTGGAATGGCATCCAAAGGGTTTGGTATGCTGTTTTTTCGTCAATGACGCCGTCTTCTGGGATTATTGTTACTTTTATAGCAGAGTTTTTGAACAAATTGACGAATTCTAAAGCTGCTCTAATGTCATTACCCATCAAGACGTGCTTGTCAGCTGTTCTTTTTAAGTATCCTCCAACGCCATCTATAGGGCCCTTACCATGCCCAGGCTCGCTAAAAGTCCTAGTAGATTTGGTTAATTATTGAAAATCATTAATCAATGTTTGTATCGAAAGAGTTACATTTGTACTGTTCCGGTATTGCAATGGTGGACCATTAGAGTAAATATGAAGTGTGTGAATATGTTTGTTTTCTAAAATTGTTGTTAATATTGGTTCCATATAAGCCCAAACGGCATGTGCTTGGTGATCTAAATGTCACTTACTGTAGCGAAAGGTTTTGATTTCACATCACTGCAACAGTTTTGCGAATAATATACGCCTGTAGGAATAAATAATTGTTTCTTAGCAAAATGTGTTGACTGTATTTCATTTGCGTACTTCAAAGTATAGTTCTCTGAGAAGTCTATCTGTATTATCACCTCATTTTCATGTAAATTGTCTTCCAGCTCCTTTTTTAATTTGTTATAACTTTAAATGCCATATAAGTGTTTCTTCATAGCCGGAATCCCATCAAATAAAGCGATTTTCAATTCTTTGACTGCACTCGAAATCGAAACTGTTTTTGTTATCTTAAAAGTCTTTTTTTCACCTTTTACAATTTTATCTTCTTGAACGGACATTATTTTATGTCAAAGAATCTCTATTATCTCCTAATTCGAACTCCGGAATTTTGCATTTTTCACACAAACTATTTACGCAATCATGAAACTTAATATCACAAGTGTGTTTTTCAACAAACTTTTCTATGGACGCATGTTTAAGCTCTTTGGCATATTTCAATTTATCGAACTTTCCTTCAAAATTTGCATACTTGACACGCAAGCATGTTTGTCTATCCCTTGATTTCGGAGCTGCGACCCAAAATGGTTTTGCTCTTAATAGCGTCGCGTACGATAATACAATGCCAGTTTCTTTTACAAATTTTGACACCAGGTCTTTGACTGTGAATAAGAGGACGCGTAATTGTTTTTTAATGCCATTATGTGTCACAGAGTCTCTCTTAGATGGGCACATTCGACTTATATCATCTATTTCGAAGAAATTAATGATCTTTTGGCGAACTTCTTACTTCAAAACAATTTCTCGAATTTTGACATCCGACTTTAAAATTGATTTAGAATTTCTTTCCTTTGGTCTAACTGGTAAAATCCTTTGGGCCATATGTAGCATTTTGTACTCCCGCAAAGTGCTTCCACTGATATATTTATAAAAGATTTCTCTTTCTTTAGAATTTTTTCAAAAAGCATCAGCGTTTTCATGCAATTGCGTAGTCTTCGCTATATATAATTCGGTTTCATACTTCAGGATGTACGTGAATATCTCTCATGAAATCATTAACCTTTCTGATGGGATTTGGTACAATTTTCATTTTTGCATCCTTTCTTTGTAGTTTTTCTTTAAAGATTCAATTTTCCGGTTCATTTAAACAATAGTTTCTTCTTACTTTTTTTCTTTTCGGTATGCTTTCGCCCTATCTTTTCGAACGGTTTTTTTACCTACTTGTCTTCTCTCTGGAGTTACTGCGGCTAAGTCGTCATCTGATTGTGGCGGCGTATTACTTATTATATTTGCTAAACCTTTTTTCTTTTCTATATATTTTTTTATGCATTTTTCCAGCCTTTTCTCTGCTTTCGATCTTCCCAGCGATTTTCTTCACTTTATTCTCTGCCTTTTTTCCTTATAATATTCCTTGCCCTTAGCCCTTTTTAATTTCTTTCTTCAGTCATCTTATCCGAAAACTTTCTTTTTCTGGCATTTGCCTTTTCTCGTTGTTGCCCATAAGCTGCACTCTCTTTTTAAAGCTTTTTCTGAGTTATTTTTTATTTTTTTCTTCACCAGGAGTCTCTATAATGCTGTTAGTAAAATACAACTAAATTGCAAAATAAATTAATAAAAAATTGTAAGTGAATCGCCCTCGGAAACAATAATCATTATTCCGAGAACGCCACAGTCATTTCGGGATCGTGCCATCATGTCCGAGAACGTTTCCAAAATGAACGTTCACGGAATGAGGATTTCAAAAAAGCGTGCGCTTTGATTATACGGCGGCCATCTGAAATGCGGCCTGACTTGATCATAGTAACGTATTTGAGGTTACTTTGTTATTTCGTGTCGTAGAAATGAATTTCATCAGTGATTAAAAGTTATAAACACGTTCCCGAATTGACGCACTATTAATATACACTCTACGAATAATGAATTGAAAGGTACTCACTACTTAGATATAATTTATTTGACTATAAATACACCAACAACCGGCTTTGTTATTTTTCATTTCCTTCACTGACTTTTGACAGATTACAGATGCGTTCACTGAAATGATTTGTGCGCTATTGGACAAACTATTTTGGTGTTTTTATAATTAAAAATAAATATCCTTTTAATATCTTTTCCTAAAAACAGACTTTGTATAAAAAATACGGTATGTTAAGTAACAAAAAGTGTTAAATAGCTTAAATTTTTGATTAATATTTTGGACTTGTTGTTGAAGATAAGATTAGGACACGCTCCCGAAATGACTTCCTATGCAGGCATATTAGTACAGTAAATATAGCATTTACGGTCTAAGAAATGACCTACTGGAATTTGACTTGATAAATCGATAGGGGGGCATAAAAAAAACTTAACTTCAGATTTCCGAAGTGATCCCCCCCCCTGCTTTTGAGAAAATCCAAAAACATTTTGAACGCGTTTTTCTCGGAATCTATGAGTTCTAGAGAAAAGTTTATGTAACAAAAAATGTTCAGGACACTGTTATCTACATTTTATCTCATTGGAGCAAAGTCGTCCGACTTAAAATACAAAAAGTAGGTGGCGCTAAAGTATCAAAAAAGTGGTTTTTTGGCATTTTCAATAAAAAAAAATTATTTTTTTATAATAACGTAAATGGAAAAGTTGTTCGTCATAAAATTATCTACAATTTTTGTTCAAACATTTTTTTTGTAAAACTTACCGTTAACGAGCTGGAGCTTGCCAAAGTGTAAAAGTCATACATTTATGTGCCGCGCCGATGCGTGTATTCGATTCATTTTGTCGAAACATTATTTTTCGATTAATAGACCGTAATCTTTATTTAATATTCTCATTTTTAACAATAATTTTGATAAACAATTAATAATAGTAACCTTTTAGTACTGCTTGTTGTAAACGGTCAACATTGAATTAAAACAAATGTAACTGAAGGTAGTAGTAAATGATTCACACAAAATGTGAAGACTAATTTTTTTTTTAATTTAAAATTCGTAACTATTTATTTATTAATTTCAAGCATTAAACTTTACATTGTGTTTTTGTTATGACAGTTTGCAATAATCCAATTTTGCATTTTCTTCAAAGATTTACTTAAACTTGACTCAAAATGAACATTGCATTGGACGCAAAATCAACAAAGGTAAAATTGCTTTATTGTAAAATATGCAAAATACAAATTGAATTGAATGCCAAATCGACGAAAGTTAACTTTCTGTCATAATAAAATCACACAATGTAAAGTTTAATGCTTGAAATTAATAAATAAATAGTTACGAATTTTAAATAAAAAAAAAAATTAGTCTTCACATTTTGTGTGAATCATTTACCTACTACCTTCAGTTACATTTGTTTTAATTCAATGTTGACCGTTTACAACAAACAGTACTAAAAGGTTACTATTATTAATTGTTTATCAAAATTATTGTTAAAAATGAGAATATTAAATAAACATTACGGTCTATTAATCGAAAAATAATGTTTCGACAAAATGAATGGAATATGCGCATCGGCGCGGCACATAAATGTACGACTTTTACACTTTGGCAAGCTCCAGCTCGTTAACGGTAAGTTTTACAAAAAAATTGTTTGAACAAAAATTGTAGATAATTTTATGACGAACAACTTTTCCATTTACGTTATTATAAAAAAATAATTTTTTTTATTGAAAATGCCAAAAAACCACTTTTTTGATACTTTAGCGCCACCTACTTTTTGTATTTTAAGTCGGACGACTTTGCTCCAATGAGATAAAATGTAGATAACAGTGTCCTGAACATTTTTTGTTACATAAACTTTTCTCTAAAACCCATAGATTCCGAGAAAAACGCGTTCAAAATGTTTTTGGATTTTCTCAAAAGCAGGGGGGGGGATCACTTCGGAAATCTGAAGTTAAGTTTTTTTTATGCCCCCCTATCGATTTATCAAGTCAAATCCCAGTAGGTCATTTCTTAGACCAAACCTATTTTTTCGTGCTATATTTACTGTACTATATTGACATCGTTTAAAATTAAATGCATTTATAAACTGTATTTTTTGATGTACACTTAAAACAAGTTAGTTGTAATATTTTATTCATTTTATTTTCTCAATAAAGTCAAGATTTATGAGATTAAATTACTAGCAAAGAAAATGTTGCACCTTAGTGATTTTTGGCCATATATGTACGTATATACATGTATGTATATATTGTATATATATATATATATATATATATATATATATATATATATATATATATATATATATATATATATATATACATATAACATATATATATATATATATATATATATATATATATATATATATATATATATATATATATATATATTTATATATATATATATATATATATATATATACATATATATATATATATATATATATATATATATATATATATATTTATTTATATATATATATATATATATATATATATATATATATATATATATATATATATATATATATATACGTATTTATATATATTTATGTGTATATATATATATACACACACATATATATATACACAGATATGCATATATATATATATATATATATATATATATATATATATATAAAATCTTCTCCTTCGTAGGACTACAGCCCCTCTCGGATCTTCGTTTCCTGCAAATCAAAAAGCATCCACAACTGTCTCGGTCCATTGACCGCGTCCTCCAGTTTTGAAGTCCGAGCAGCGATGAACTGTCTTCGTCGACATTTCCTCGGTTCCTCCACGGGTTTCCGTTCTTCAGTTCTCGAAACGAATACCTTTTGGGATATCTGGCGCTCATCCATTCAATTCACATGGCCAGCCCATTGCAGTTTCCGCAGTCTTACAATCGTTGAGACCTCCGGTTCGTCAAAAATTTCGTACAGCTCATGGTTGTATCGAGTTCGCCATTGGTCCCCGTCATGCGTCGCTCCGACTATACACCTTAGGACCCATCGCTCAAAGGCGTTCAATATATTTTTGCGCATGCTTGGGGTAGGGTCCATGTTTCACACATATAGCATAACAAAGATGTTAACACAGATTTGTCTACTTGAAGCCTTGTTTTCCTGTGTATGCAGCTGGTCTTCAAGATCGTCAAAGTTGAATAAAAGATTTCATTTGCGAGCCGTATGCTTCGGCGTATTTTGTCTCTTTCATCACCCGTTTACTTCCGGTTCTAAATACTCAAATTTGCTCATGTTTCTGATACTGTATTCGCCATGTGTGATTTTGTGTGCTTGAAGTATTTTTTATCGACTGCGTCATGAGCTTTGTTTCATTTCCATTGATTCGTACCCTTACCAGTTCTGCTTCATTGTCGAGTTTCAGGAAGTTGATGTCGTCTGCATAAGCTACTACTTGGCTCGACTTGTATAGTATAGTACCTCGTATATCCTTATGACGTACTTCAGAGGGCTGGTAATCACGTTTCGGGCTGGTAATCACGTTTCAGGCTTTTCACTACTTGGTATGCTTGTTTTGTCGCAGACTTGCATATATATTGTACCTCTCAAGTGGTCGTCATGGTATTTTCTTTGCTTAATTCTAATTATCTTATTCGCTACTCTTCTGAGATTTTTATAACGTTCTCTCTTCGTCCTTGTTTTGCTACTTAAATATTCTTTGTACGCCTGATTCTTTTTGTCTAACGTATTTTGGCACTTATCGTCGAACCCATCATTTCTCCTGTCCATCCATTTTGTTACAGATTAAATAATTTTTTGAATGTTTGGACAACTGCGCATATTGAAATTAAACGTTATTTTTCGAATTTTCATGAAAATCCGCTAAAAATAACAGTGCCCAGGTCGACTTGAAATACAAATCAATCATTGAAATGTGTTATTGTTGTTGTTATTCCTTAAAATTTAAATGGCTATAACTCACTTGATTATGCTTTGATCTCCATGAAGTTTGGTGTGCATAAGGACCTTATATCAGTCTATATAACAGTAAAATTTTAAGACATTTAAGGGTGATGTTTTGATTCGATGGGAAAATACGTAAAATAGACAAATCTTACTATTATTAATAAAGTTGAGTGAACTTTGATATTTGAGCTGTTGCTTGCCCTTATACTCACAAGAACCTGCCTCCGTGATTTTTCCGTCCAAAAAGATGCCCAATCTCGACGGGGGGAGGACACAAATATATCATATATTTTGCCTCCCCTTGGACTGCCTGATGCACAAAACATCTTTTTTATTTACGATCCCGAAAGTGCTAATCAAGACCTTTCAGCTGAAATTCCACTCGACTACCCTTGAAAAAAAATGCTTTAAAGGGCCAATGCGTTATCTAGGGGGACTCCCTTGAAAGAAATTTGAAATGTTTGATAATACATTAACTTTTGAAAGACAACCATTTTAGACAGACTGGACGTAGAAGTAGTAGGTCTTTGTAAAATTATCTTACGAATTCTTAAAAAGCGAGACACAAAAACTTAGCTCTAAAACATGGAATATTATCTCTTTACATGTTTTAAGGAATCCTTTTTACGAAGAATATTGCTATTTGAATAATTTTATAAGACTATGTAAAGATGTATCAAGATGAAACGTTTCTATAATATATATTTTTTACAAAACCCTACTAAAATCGCGACCTGTCAGCCCATCCTTGCGTCCGTATGTCACAGCACTTTTTCTCGCAAAATACTTAAGCTAGAAGCATCAAATTTTTTATGCAGATGTAAAGTGGTCCTCTCTTCAATTTTCAACTAAAAAAAAATGTTATAAGGTATTTCAGGGGGGTCTCCCATATAGGGGAATAGCCCCTGAAAAAAAATTTCATCAAAGGTAGCCGACATGAGTGTTAATGCCCGTCCACACGATCAGTGGCGTTAGACTTAAGTAAAAATTTTTATTTTACAAATCGTATGTGCAAAGATGGATAATTAATTTCGTCACCTTATGTGACTAATATTGTTTGACTTAGCTGCTAAATCATAGATGCTTGCATGTCTCATGTGGCCACATTTTGCATCGCCACAGACGCGGGCGTCAGCAGTTTCGCGTGATGTTCGAATCATCTTGTTAACTTATACGCGTCAGCGAAACGATCGGAAGACACAAGCACCACATTCGCATGCATGATGTGGCCGCATGAACGCAATGCAATGCGAAACCAAGTTTCTTTTCCCGTACCAGGCGCGGGCGTCAGCGGTTTCCGGGCATGGAATGCTTGTGGACGCTCAAGCGTCAGCATTTTTTCGTGGAATGCTTGTGGACGTTCAAGCGAATGCTTGTGGACGCTCAAGCGTCAGCATTTTTTCGTGGAATGCTTGTGGACGCTCAAGCGAATGCTTGTGGATGCTCAAGCGTCAGCATTTTCGTGCGTGGGAACTGCTGGCGCCTTTTGCTCGGTGTGGGAAGGTAATAGTCAGTCGTCATCAGGTCGTCGCGTTGTATTAACTGAAGTCGTATGTGATTTACTCCGCTGCGCGTTCTTTCAAAATTTCTTATAGCATTATTTCATAATTCATTGTATTTAATAAATATAGAAAGCAATAAATTTTGTAACGGCTAAAGTATTCATTTTCATTAAAATATTACAGTTAATAGTAATTGACACGCTCGGTGCTGAACTACCCAAACGGCAACGTGCAATATTGAATAATGAAATATTAAGTGAATTAAACTCAAATTATTGTGAAGGATTGCTGGTGAGAAGAATAAGTGACAGGAAGAGGCCAGGACAAAAGAGTCCGGCCGCAAACATTTTGGAGGCCCCGGCGAGATTCACACTCGCAATCTCGCCTGCATTTGGATTACCAGTGTCAAGTTGTAGTGTCAAGTGGTGGTGGTTTGTGCCGGTAAACGTGCCTGTCGTGCGTGCGTAACATAAAATGGTGGATACGGAGGTCGTGTTCCGGGAGCTGAAGTTATTGGCCAGAGCTGTAGAGGCCGTAATTTCCAACTATAAGAAGGATTCGGCCAGCCGCAAACTAGATGTCAGCTACTATGAAGAGCGGCTGCGGCGTTTAGAAACTGCCTGGGAGGAATTCGAACGCAAGGACACCGAAGTTCGATCTTTACCCGAAATCACACCGGAACACGACTACTTCAAGGGCGAAACGTATGAAACGACCAAGATAAATTACGACACTTTTCAGAAGCACTTCCTCGAAAAGATCAACGCTCTAAAGGGCACGGCACTGCCAATGTCGCAGCCACCTCATCAGCACACGATAGCAATGACAAGCCTTCAGCCGCACTGGTCTCGGTACAGAAAAATCCAGTTTTTACATGCAAGTTGCGACGGTATCGGGCCTCGGCAGATTCACTGAGAAGGACGATGGCTCGCCCAGAACCGCCAGAAAACACGAAGACTTGGTGTAAGGCTAGAGCGGAGGCGGTGCAACGAGGCTGGCAACAATTGGATGAGCTTCATCAGCAAGTCTATGAATCCTGTGAGGATCCTGAAGAGCAGGGCTTTAATTTGGAAGAGCATATCCGGTTGGAGGAGGACGTGCAGGACTGCATTGTTCGCTTGCAAGTAAAGGTCAACGCCACCACCGAAATGCCGCCCTCGTCTGTTACGCCTGCTGCGACTCCAGGCTTGGTGCTCCCAAAAATTGCCTTGCCCACCTTCAACGGAGATTACCTCCACTGGCGACATTTCCGGGATTTGTTTATGCAAATGGTGCATAACCAGCCGATGTCCGCGTGCCAGAAGCTGTGGTATCTGAAGGTTAACCTTACAGGAGAGGCTGGATCCTTGATCAGAAACTTTGCGTTGTCAGACGAAAATTATCAAACTGCCCGGAAGACACTTAATGAGAGATTTGACAATTGACGACTCTTGGTGTCGGCCCTCATCGACAAATTAATGGGGCAGCCATCTCAGGCCAGTGAAAAACCGTCAGCGGTAGCCGTAAAGTCACTGCATGACACCACACAAGAGTGTCTCAGAGGCCTGGAAAACCTGCAAATATCCACAAGGGATTGGGATCCATTGCTACTGCACATTTTGGTGCGAAAATTGGATTCGACAACGCCTGCCCTTTATCAGCAATCTTTAGCTAACCCGCGCGAGCTGCCACCTTTGAAGGGCTTACTGGATTTCCTACAAGTGCGATTCCAGGCACTCGAAGCGCTTAGTAGTACGCCTAAGGACCCAGACCGCAATCACAAGAAGGTTACAAAAGCTACCGTGGCCGCCGTGGCTGCATTGTGATGCCCAAGGTGCTCGCAGGATCACCCGCTATACTACTGCCCTGAGTTTCTCCAAGACAACGCTGTGAAAAAGCTAAACCTTGTACGTTTAAAGAAGCTATGTGTAAATTGCTTGCGAGAAGGTCACCAGTCTTCCGGCTGCGCGGCAAGAAGCTGCAAGGAGTGCACCGGAAAACACAATACCTTGTTACATATGACGGGAAGCAAAATCTCCAAGCAGACCAAGATGACAACGCCTGGCTCCACAGTCAAGAAGCCAGACATTCAGCTGCCACCTGTGCCGCCCGCCCTCACGTTGACGGCTCTCATGCAACCTGGAGCGAGGAAAAATGTTCTGTTGAGCACAGCCGTTGTGAAGGTGGTTGCCAGCAATGGAAGAGTGACCGACTGCCGAGCAGTATTGGACCCTGGCTCACAAATCAATCTAGTAACCGAGCGCATTATCAAGAAACTAGGGCTAGCGGCTTCGCCGCAATTTGCACTGATTGAGGGGGTGGGCGGAAACATCGAGAAGGCGCATCGTAAGGTGGAGCTTGGCCTAAAATCCAGAGTGTCTGGATATGCCGCGCAGTTAGAGGCCTACGTCCTCGATCAAATCATATCTCCTCAACCTTCTCAGAGTCTGGACACATCGGAATGGCAGATTCCTGGGAATATCAAGCTGGCGGATCCTGAATTCCATCGAACGGAGCACATCGATATGCTGCTGAGTGCGGAGCATTTCTACGAAGTTCTTGCCATCGGGCAAATCAAGTTGGGCCCTGAACTCCCTGTGCTCCAGAACACGCTCCTCGGTTGGATTGTTGCCGGAAAGGTGGTAACACCTCAAGGGCTACTAGTAACGTGTGGAGTCCTCACGGAAGAGACTCAGCTGACTCAAGCTATCAAGCGATTCTGGGAGGTTGAGGAGGTATCGGATCCACAACACAATCTCACAGCGACTGAAAGAGCGTGCGAAGTACATTTCGCCCAGACGACTCAACGTGAATCCGATGGCCGTTTCTTGGTACGGCTCCCCTTCAAGGAAGATCCCAAAGGGCTTGGTGACTCGCAGGACGTTGCCATACGCAGATTCATGGCGATAGAGCGCAGACTGGAGAAGAACCCCGACCTAAGACGGCAGTATTGCGAATTCATGGACGAATACGAACGACTGGGACATATGGAGCGAATCACATGGTCAGCGAATAGGAAAGCACATTATTTTTTGCCGCACCATTGCGTCTTGAAACCAGGTAGTAGTACCACTAAATTGGGGGTGGTTTTCGACGCGTCCAGCAGAACATCAACGAACGTGTCTCTGAACAATATCCTACATACAGGACCCACGATTCAGGATGATCTATTTGCGATTTTGATCCGTTTCCGTTTGCCACGCTTCGTTTTCACTGCCGACATTGTCAAAATGTATCGGCAAATAAGGCTTCAGCATGACGATTGCAATTTTCAATTGGTGATTTGGAGAACAAGTCCAACCCAGCCTTTGCGATATTATCGACTCAAGACCATTACGTACGGCACAACGTGTGCCCCGTACTTGGCAACTAAATGCCTCCAGGTTCTGGCACAAGCCGAACAAAATCGAGCACCCTTAGGCAGCAGCGCCTTGCAGCATGATTGTTACATAGACGACGTCATGACAGGGGCAGACAGCTTGACGGAGGCAATCCGAACACAGGAGGAATTGCGTCAGATTCTTACCAGTGCAGGGATGCATTTGCACAAATGGTGTGCCAATCATCCGCATCTTCTACAGCAAATCAGTGTCGAGGATCAGGAGGTCCAGCTGGATTTTGGTAGCTTGTCGGAAGACTACATTAAAACCTTGGGGGTAATTTGGCTCCCAAAAACGGACGATTTCCAAATCGGCATTAACTTGGACCTCGCTGAGGTCAAGTTCACAAAACGGACGATCGCTTCAGACATCGCCCGAATGTTCGACCCATTGGGTATCCTGGCGCCGGTTATCGTAACCGCAAAATTGTTCCTGCAGGCGCTATGGCGGTTGGAATTAGACTGGGACGCAGCTTTGCCACTCGAAATACATACACAGTGGGCCAAGTTCCGCAGTGAGCTACCATCATTGCAAAGGGTTCGCTTTCCCCGACACGTTATCGCCTGCGAGAAACCAATTCAGCTGCAGCTACACACCTTCTGCGATGCCTCGGAGAGGGCGTATGGCGCTGTGATCTATGTTTGCTCAACGTCCCCGTGCGGTCAAGTCAACGTTCGACTGCTCTGTTCCAAATCCAGGGTAGCCCCCATCAAGGTGTTGACAGTACCGCGTTTGGAGTTGTGTGCCGCCAAGCTGGGAGCGGAATTGACAAGTCGAGTCAAGAGAGCGCTCAGTCTGCCGGATGTTTTTCACGTTCTCTGGTCCGATTCAGAGGTCGCATTGGCGTGGATTAACTCAACCGCTTCATCCTACAGCACGTTCGTGGCCAATCGTGTTTCGACCATCCAAACATTGTCACGACCAACTCAGTGGCGACATGTGGCGTCCCACGACAATTCTGCGGACATCCTATCCCGTGGCCTGGCGCCAGCTGCGCTAAGGGACTGCAAGCTCTAGTTACAGGGGCCCTCCTTCTTGACTGGACCTGAGGCGGACTGGCCGCCTCCATACAAGGGCACTGAGGCCTGCGAAGTCGAGCGAAAACAAATCAGAATTGCAATGACAACAACAGCTAATGCTAGCAACCATTTTGTTTACGAAATTCAACACGGCAACTCATTTGGAAGGCTTCAACGGGTGATCGTTTATATGCTGCGTTTTGTAACACATTGCAGGGCAAGCTCCCAGTCTTCTCAGACGCGCAGTGACAACTCATGAACTCTCCACAGCAACCGGAGTGATCGTTAAATGTATTCAGCAGCACGATTTTCGTGAGGATCGGCGAGACATCCAACTACACGGGCAGGTCAGCAAAAACAGCCCCCTATCGAGTCTGACTCCCTTCCTGGATTCGGACGGAATCCTGCACGTTGGCGGGAGGCTAGAAGCGTCACAACTTGCTTTCGAGGCCAAGCATCCTATGTTGCTGCCGTTCGCGAATCCACTTACTAGACTACTGATGACGGATATCCACCGCAATAATTGCCACCTCGGAGCTCAGGCACTGCTAGCTACCACGAGACAACGCTTTTGGCCCATCAGGGGGAAGCAGCTGGCCCGGGCGGTTGTTCAAAAATGCGTGCGATGTGTTAAGGCAAGGCCACAACTGTTCAATCAAGTTATGGGAAATCTACCAGGTGCTCGCGTGCAAGCGGCTCGCCCTTTCATCCGTTCGGGCGTCGACTTTTGTGGGCCAATGCTGATACACTACCGGGGTAGAGGCATGCGGCCTCAGAAGGGATACATCGCTATATTCTGCTGCTTCGCTACCAAGGCCGTCCATCTGGAGTTGGTGAGCGATCTCAGCACAGAAGCCTTCATCGGTGCTCTGAAGCGTTTCATCGGGAGACGAGGTCTCTGCAAGGACATCTATTGCGACAATGCGACCAATTTTGTAGGTGCGCAACGTCAACTACGCGAGCTGTCTTCATCACTTCATTCAGCCGGAGGTCAACACAAGGTGACCGACTCTTGCAGCACACGGGGAATACAATTTCACTTCATCCCCCTCGCGCCCCCCACTTTGGTGGATTGTGGGAGGCGGCCGTCAAATCAGCCAAGAACCTGCTTCGCCGGGGCGCTTCATCAGCCACACTCACGTACGAGGAACTGCATACCCTGGTGGTCCAGGTGGAGGCCATCCTCAACTCCAGACCTTTAACTGCGATGTCCGATGATCCCAATGACCTGGCGGCGTTGACTCCGGGCCATTTTCTTATCGGTGAGCCCCTCACGGCCATGGTGGATGCTCGGGCAGAGCCGGTCGCAGGCGAACTTCATACACGATGGAAGCGGATAAATCATTTGAAGAACGAGTTTTGGCGCCGATGGTCCCGCGAATATTTGAACCAACTGCAACTTCGCGTTAAGTGGCAGCAAGGTCAACCAAATGCTACCCGGGGAACCATCGTCATCATCAAGGACGACAACCTACCAACTATGAAATGGCCTCTGGGACGAATCATTGACACGCATCAAGGGGCTGATGGTTTTGTCAGAGTTGCAGACGTAAAAACAGCCACTGGAATAGTAAGAAGGCCCATTCATCGTTTAGCGCCACTACCAGTGACGGAGACCACTATACCTGAAGCAGCTGGGCCTGAAGCGAATACTCAAAACCAACCTGAGGCACCGCATCAAGCAGACACACCCGATACTTGCCACACCGGGCTCCGATCCGGGAGCAGAAGGACGCCTCTTCTATCGCTCCTGCTGGTCTGCCTACTGAGCCCTCTAACAGCAACCAACCCCATCAAGGTGTCATCAACTGGACCACATCCAGGACTGCATTTTCAATCATTGGGAAATGCCTTCCTGTCGACAAGCGAGTGGAAACTCTTGGTCTACTATGACCTAGAAGCCTACTGGACGGAGCTGGCTACGCTGCAGAACGGCACGATTTGGCTGCAACAACTATGTGATCATGATTCTCGACCAGCCGACTGCTCGCATCTGCATGAGCAGTTCCGACACTTGACCGATCAGTTTTCTAGCGCAAACCAGATGCTGAGGATCAGGTCAAGGCGAGGCGCAATAAACGCAGTGGGCGGACTGGCCAGATCGTTGTTCGGAGTTCCGGACGAAGAGTACGCTAATCAAATGGCTCAAACCATTAAGACAATGCAGGGAGATCAGACCAAGCTGCACTCCTCACTCAAAAACCAAACGTCAATCATCGACTCGACATTGAATCTCCTCGGTCAAACGGAACAGATGGCTCAAAAACGTTTTGCCTCCATAGAGCACGAACTGACAAAACTCTCCAACGAGGTCAAGGGTCCGCAACTCGAAGGCACCGCAGCCCGAGTACCAGATTTAATCTCAATTCTATCTTTCCAGATGACCCTGGCAACACTCAATTTGCAGCGCATCCAATCCAGCCTCTTGGACGTAATCACAGACACACAGCATGGGAACTTCAATCCTCTGCTGTTGTCTCAACAGCAACTTAATGCGGCAATGACCGACATCAGGGATCACCTGCCGGAAAATCAGCGTCTCCCTGTTGGCCGAGAAGACTTTCTGAAATTATTTGGGCTAACATCTATCAAGGCCAAGGCAAATGCGAACTTTATTCTTTTCGAGCTCAAGATGCCACTCATCGATGTATCAACGTTTGAGCTCTATCGAATCCTACCAATTCCAACGGCAAAACGGAACCATCTCGTTGCTATACAGCCAACCGCTCCTTATCTGATCATCAGCCCACATCGCGACGTCTACTATCCGCTCAACGAGATGGATTATGCTGCCTGTAACTGGATTGAGCCAAACACCCACTTGTGCCGACAGTCCCATCCGTTGTATCACAAGGACGCCAATATGAGCACTTGCGAAGTGACGCTGCGAAGGGGAATGCCGACGATGACCAACTGTCACCTAGTTGAGCTGTTTACATCCTTCTCGTGGACGAATATCCCACAGTCCAATGAGTGGATCTATTCTTTCACCACACCGATGGTGGCCCAGCTGGTGTGCAGTGGCAACACATCCATCCTGACACTGCAGGGCTCCGGAATTCTGCAGCTGACTCCCGACTGCACACTCAAATCCGATGCAGTAACTATCAAGGGTCACCGCATATATGAATCCTCAATCAAAACGACTCAGCCGAAGACCTATTATTACACTGAACACGACAACCTGGGATATGTACAACAGCTCCTTGAGCCCACACCTTTCCGGACGCACACTTCGGAGATCAACGATCTGCGAAATCAACTCAAGGAGCAGGATCTATCCTGGAGGGACCAGCTGGATGTGCATGATGTTCACCAGTATGCACTAGGATATCTGAGCTTCGTCGCAGTTCTCGCTATTGTCGCCTTCCTATGGTGCAAGGCCAAAAATGTAAGCTGCCAACCACGATCGCAACGACCGAGACCAGTGCCACTGCCTAGACGTCACAGCTTGCCCTACACACTGGAAGAGGTTGAACAGACCGTTCAACGGGGGGGTGGATGTTAATGCCCGTCCACACAATCAGTGGCGTTAGACTTAAGTAAAAAATTTTATTTTACAAATCGTATGTGCAAAGATGGATAATTAATTTCGTCACCTTATGTGACTAATATTGTTTGACATAGCTGCTAAATCATAGATGCTTGCATGTCTCATGTGGCCACATTTTGCATCGCCACAGACGCGGGCGTCAGCAGTTTCGCGTGATGTTCGAATCATCTTGTTAACTTATACGCGTCAGCGAAACGATCGGAAGACACAAGCACCACATTCGCATGCATGATGTGGCCGCATGAACGCATTGCAATGCGAAACCAAGTTTCTTTTCCCGTACCAGGCGCGGGCGTCAGCGGTTTCCGGGCATGGAATGCTTGTGGACGCTCAAGCGTCAGCATTTTTTCGTGGAATGCTTGTGGACGTTCAAGCGAATGCTTGTGGACGCTCAAGCGTCAGCATTTTTTCGTGGAATGCTTGTGGACGCTCAAGCGAATGCTTGTGGACGCTCAAGCGTCAGCATTTTCGTGCGTGGGAACTGCTGGCGCCTTTTGCTCGGTGTGGGAAGGTAATAGTCAGTCGTCATCAGGTCGTCGCGTTGTATTAACTGAAATCGTATGTGATTTACTCCGCTGCGCGTTCTTTCAAAATTTCTCATAGCATTATTTCATAATTCATTGTATTTAATAAATATAGAAAGCAATAAATTTTGTAACGGCTAAAGTATTCATTTTCATTAAAATATTACAGTTAATAGTAATTGACACGCTCGGTGCTGAACTACCCAAACGGCAACGTGCAATATTGAATAATGAAATATTAAGTGAATTAAACTCAAATTATTGTGAAGGATTGCTGGTGAGAAGAATAAGTGACAGGAAGAGGCCAGGACAAAAGAGTCCGGCCGCAAACAATGAGTATCAAATGAACGTCTTTGTTAAAATCATAATTTGAATATCGCGCCTTTATTCAACTCTGTCTTGACTTTTTCTGAGCTTGACCGCTCCCTATCAACTTCAACTCTCTACGTTCTGTGACTTTGATATGCACGTTCTGTGACATGCACGTTCTGTGACTTTGACATGCAAGTATTAATCGCGCGTTAATACTGAATATAAAAGACTTTTCCTTGCAAAGTAGAAATATATTTTCAATTATTTCATCAGGCTATGGGCCCAGTAAAGCCCAGCAAAGCCCAAAAATAGAATCAGTGCAAAAACGTTCAGTGGAATAAACATTACAGTGAAAAATAGTGAACACAACCTAAAACGCAAAAAACGTGACTTCTAATTTAACAATTGCAAAGTGTTTTCTCTGTTTTCTCGTGATAACTGGACTAAGTGTTCTTAAAAATGGCAGCAAATAATCAATTGTCATTAATTGAAAAATTAACCGGTCAAAATAATTATGCAACCGGGCAATTAGCTGTAAAAACATATCTACAGCATGAGGAGCTGTGGGACTGTATAGAACCCGCCACAGGTGTCGAAGTGGACACAAAACGAGATACAAGGGCAAAAACTAAGATAATTCTACTAGTTGTCCCAATAAATTATGTGCACATACAAGAGGCTAGCACTGCACAGCAAGTATGGGACAAGTTATCGAAAGTATTCGATGGCTCTGGCCTGACACGCCGTGTTGGGCTGCTGCGTGATCTCTGTAATACCTCGCTTACTGCATGTCAAAACGTAGAGGAATATGTGAGCAAAATTATGTGCACTGCTCACAAGCTCAGAAACATTGGTTTCCAAGTAGACGACCAATGGCTGGGTACACTGCTGCTCTCCGGCCTACCAGAATCCTATCAACCAATGATAATTGCTATTGAAAGCTCAGGCATGAAGATAACCGCAGACTCTGTGAAATCAAAACTATTGCAAGACGTTAGACAAACAAAAAGTGACTCAACAGTGTTCTCAGTCACTAAGAAATTTGAAAACAATTATAAGAAGCAAACTAAGGGTCCAAGATGCTACTCTTGTAACAAGTATCGCCATAAAAGCTCTGAATGCAAATCCAAGGCGAAGGATATTCAACGAAAAACAAGCAGTTCTTCCTATGCTCCTGTGTTTGTGGCAACATCCAGCCAAGATGACGCCTGGTACGTGGATTCCGGTGCATCCTCACACATGACAAGACATAAGAATATGCTTGAAAATGTGACGGCTCCTGCCATACAGAAAATTAAAGTCCCAGACAATAAAGTACTACCCGTGCAATGCTCAGGAGAAGTGAGCTTAGATGTTTATGACGACGAAGGTCAAAACAAGAAGGTGCTTTTTACAAAAGTATTATGTGTTCCCGAACTCGCAACAAATTTATTGTCCGTAAGTCAAATTATTCGCAGTGGTGGCCAAGTTAAGTTTGACAGAACCGGCTGTGTTATTTTGAACAGAAGAAATGAGATAGTAGCAATAGCAAGTGTCATCAACAACATATACCGGCTGAATATGCCAGGAAAAGGCTATGCATGCATGTCTGATGTCGAAGAACCAGACTTTTACCTGTGGCACCAACGAATGGGACACCTGAATTTTGATAGTCTACGGAAGATGACAGAAAACACTGACCATGTCGTTTTCTCCACAAAAGCTCCTGCAATCACATGTGTAACATGTACAGAAGCCAAGCAAACAAGACTACCTTTCAAAAGTGAAGGCTCCAAGGCTAGAAATCTTCTTGAAACGGTTCACTCCGACGTATGTGGGCCAATGGAAATGCAGACTATGGGCGGTGCCCGATATTTTATAACATTTCTTGACGACTATTCAAAGGTGTTCGTGTACTTTCTCCGAAACAAGTCTGACGCTCTGAAGAAGTTCAAGGAATTCAGAAATGAAGTCGAAAACTAGCTGGGTGCTCGTATAAAAATCTTTCAGACAGATAACGGCTTGGAATACGTCAACAAGGAATTCTCAGATTATTTAAAAGTCCTGGCATCGTACATCAAACGACCACACCGTATACACCTGAACAAAATGGGACTGCAGAACACATGAACAGAACTCTAGTAGAGAGAGCAAAGTGTATGCTCCTAAATGCCAATCTACCCAAGATGTACTGGGCTGATGCCATACATCCTGCGACACATGCAATCAATCGTTCTCCAATGAAGTCCTTATCTTTTAAAACGCCAGAAGAAATGTGGTCTGGTGAAAAGCCAAAGGTGAACCATATGCGTATATTTGGATGTGAAGCTATGGTACATTTGCCCAAAGAGAAACGCAAGAAATGGGATCGAAAGGCACAAAAGATGATCTTTATTGGATACTACGATCATATCAAAGGCTACCGATTCATAATACCAAATACAAGAAAAATGGTAAACAGTCGAGATGCTACATTCCTTGAACCTACCGTGAAGAGGGACTATGTTCCTGTATAAATATCTGAGAAGAAACCTGAAACAAATAAAGAAGAAATTAATAATAACAACTCTGAATCAGAGATGGATTCAACTACAAGTGCTATTGACACTGTACGCGAAAACCCGTCTACTTCAGACAGTGAATACATTCCGGACACCAGCATTGATCTTGATAGTCCTCCAGCCAGCAAAATCACCCTGAGACCAAGAAAGAAAAATAAGGAAAAGACTAATCTAGATGATTCCGTAGAAAAAAATTACCTGTGTCATCACGAAGAGGTACAGTCAGATGTGCCTACGATTTACACCGAAGCTATAAAATCGGTAAATAAAGAAACATGGAGAAAATCTATCACTGAAGAACTGGATGCTCTACAGAAGAACAACAGATGGACATTGGTAGAAAAACCTCCAAATGCCAAAGCAATTGGATGCAAATGGGTATTCCATATAAAAGAAGAACCAACTGGTCCACGTTATAAATCACGTCTATGTGCAAAAGGATATACACAAACTGTAGGTATTGATTACCAAGAAACTTTTACTCCAACAATTAGGTATGATTCAATACGATTGTTACTATCTGTAGCTGTACAAAATAATCTCAAAATCATGCAACTAGACGTCAAGACAGCTTTCTTATATGGGAAACTTGAAGAGACCAAATTTATGACTCCACCAGAAGGGTTGGACCATGGTAAAAATATGGTATGTAAACTGAACAAGTCACTATATGGGTTAAAACAAGCCCCTCGCTGCTGGAATGCTAAATTTGACTCTACACTGAAAAGATCTGGTTTTGTAAATAGTAAAGTCGATCAATGTGTGTACATTGGTCAACTCAATAGGAAGAAATGCTATCTGTGTCTCTATGTTGATGATGGTCTCCTATTCTCAAGTGATGAATCAGCATTGTATGAATTTATAAGAGAACTGAAAAACATATTTGAGATTCAAATATTGGAAACTCCAAGTAATTTTGTGAGAATGCAAATAAAAAGATTTAGTAACTGCATATTCATACATCAGACTAATACATAGAAAAAATATTAACAGAGTTGAAATGAATAATGCTAATCCTAATACTGTTACAGTCGACCCTCACATGAAGCTACAGAAGGAAGATGGAGAGTACGAGAAGAACGTTCCATACAGAGAAGCTGTGGGCACTCTAATGCATCTGGCTACAGTGAATCGGCCCGACATAATGTTCGCAGTCACTTTGGTGAGCAGATTCCTCAATTGCTACAACCAGAGTCACTGGAACGCAGTCAAACGGATCTCCAAATATTTAAAAGATTCTAAAAAGTATGGACTATGCTACTCACATACATCAGAAGCTTCTGAAGTCATTGGCTACAGCGATTCTGACTATGCAAATGATCTGGACACACTTCGTTCCGTCACTGGCTATGTTTTCTTCAAGAACGGGGCAGCCGTGACTTGGTCGAGTCAAAGACAACAAACTGTGGCTCTGTCGACAACTGAAGCTGAATTCATGGCAGCTTGTGTCGCCACTGAAGAAGCAATGCGGGTAAAACAATTGCTAAGTGATATTGGTGAATATAAACAGAACCCAATATGTCTTCATTCAGTGTTATTAAAAATATAAACTTTCACAAGAGGTGCAAAACCATTGACATTAAATATCACTTCATTAAGGAAAAATATTTTTTTTAAATAATCGTATTAAAGTTTGTAAGCAGTGACTCTCAGTTTGCCGATATATTCACAAAAGGATTGTCAAAAGATAAATTTCATTTTATAAGGTCTAAACTTGGCATGTACTTGCATAACTCATTGTTATAAATAATCATTAATCTATATCATGTATGTTATCATGTAATTAATGAAATAAGGCTTGAATTCAGGGAGAATGTTAAAATCATAATTTGAATTTCGCGCCTTTATTCGACTCTGTCTTGACTTTTTCTGAGCTTGACCGCTCCCTATCAACTTCAACACTCTACGTTCTGTGACTTTGACATGCGAGTGTTAATCGCGCCTTAATACTGAAATAAAAGACTTTTCCTTTTAAAGTAGAAATATACTTTCAACTATTTCATCAGTCTTGATCAGATCTTTTCAAACCAGGTCTTAGTTTGACACTTTTTGTTTCGAAGGGCGCGCAAGGAGAGGAAAGTCACGAAAAATTTGTGTCCCCCCTCGCGATTGAACACCTGTTATCCGAAAAATCTGAAAAAAATTAAGAGGGTAGGTGCTTATAAGTACAGCAACAACTGATACCTTAAAAGTCAAAATTCGCTCAACTTTGTTAATGATAGTATGATATTCGAATTTCACATTTTCCCCAATAAAATCGCATGAGTACCCTTAAACTGAACAAAAATCGATATTTACGTAGTGCTACAAAATGTTCTTAAACCCTGTAAGTTTGATGAAAATCGATTGATATACACGGAAGTTATAGCCGTTTGAAATTTCTCCAATTATAACAACAATAACACACGATTTTGGTATTTTATGACTGCAGTTTTGACTTGATCTTCTTGAAATTTTCAAATAAGATCAATAGCATTAATATTTTTGGAAATTCATGATTTGAGTGACCGTTTTTGGTTTGCAACAAAATGGCGACCGTTGAAAGTAGAGAAACGTGCACATCTCTGTGACATATGGGTACAAAACCTTTCTGACATGAGCGTTTGTCTATCCAACTTGTTTTTTCTTGTTTTAGCTCTGCAGCCCCTTTCAGGCCTTCGCTTGGAGATAGAGAATCTAAGTATCTTGAGCGAATGTATCAGCACTCGAGAAGGGATATATTCAATACCACGCGTTAGCTATATGACCATCCACCCAGTTGCGATACTTTCTGTTTTTAAACCAGTGTGTATCATAAATGAGCGGGCTTATAATCCGTCCGAAGGATTACTCGAAACAAACTTCGACTTAGGCAGCGAGTACTCTGACCATTGCACGACGCAGACCACTAAATTATATACTCCACTCAAATAGTTTATACTAGTTAAATAAAAATTCTTAGGTTACTTAAATTTTTTAAAACACTCCAAAATCAATTTTTTCCTGGGGACATTTTCCGAATCGTGTTATGCCAACAAATGATACATTTATCGACTGCAATTTATGTCTTGCTACCGTAGATTTAATTTCAAAATGTTTCAATACTGTTCAGATGTATTTAAAAACACAAAAATAATTATCTTGAAAGCGTTTAAACCACATTTCTGGACCACTAACTATAATGGTAAACTTTCGAAGGATAATTATTCAGCTTTCCTCATTTTTTTCGGAAAAGTCATCATTTTATTCCAAGGATGTATATCATTACGAAATAGTAGTTTTGTTACCATTAACGTAATTTTTAGTTGCTCCGTGAATTTTTACCGTGGTTTACCATGATTAAGCAGGTTTTGTTCAAGCAAACCCCAGATATCCATCGTCATCCATCCAATGGGGAATTTCAGTGCATTTAATTCTGAGTACCATGTGTTGTACTTGCTTGAGGATTTATACGTTGCTGTAGAAGAGTTACCATGAAAAGTTCATACGAATTAAATTTGATTCCAATTATTTTCCTCGTCGTTAAAATATGAAATTACGAAACATATTTTGGATTACAATTTTGTTGGTTTTTAATATTTTGCAAAATTTGCTAAGAATCCTCCTAATCTAGAACTGCATTCTCTAGCAGATTTAAAACTAATGGCGGTTCGACAACACATACTGGCAGGTGCTACATCGTGAAGGTGGCCATGCATTCTATTCTGGAAAGTACAATGGTTGTAATGGTAAACCGAAAAGTTATGATTGTTGTCATCTGCAGGCATGCACTCAACGAATGATGTTGCTGGCATATTTCAAGATAAATTGCTACATTTCCGCACTCCTGAAGAAAATGAAAAAACCTACGAAGCAGAACCGTAGTTACTTTTATCTGCCCATGCATTAAGCCAAAAGCAGTGAGTTGAGAGTGCACTTACAGCACGACTATTGGAAAGTTCTTTCACTATAGTATGCATGCACCACTTGAGAACCGAAAAAAAATTCTCTGCTGACTGGCGCCAGAATATGAGGAATTAGTAAATATTTTTGCACAATAATGAAGTACAGGTTAGTCCATGCAGTCGCTGCTTAATTTCACTTGGTAAGCTTCTGGCAATGTGAATTCGAATGAGAGTTTGAATTATTCGATTTTGAATGTTATTTCAATGAGTGTAATTTCATAGCTGATCATGTGCTGTAAAGTACTTAAGTTTGCTATTTGTGAGTTATCTGGCGGAACCCAAAAGTGCCTGCAATAGCTTATTAAATGTCTGTTTGTATATTTGCAATTAACCTCTAGAAGGGTTAATAGACAGGTGGACGCACAGGTGAATAGACAGCCAACACAAAGTCTCATTCAGATAAGAATTTAGCTCAGCTACCTTGACGTGGTTGTATGTGGCCGTTCCTGATGAAGATGGCCAGTCATCACTGCAAAAGTGCTTGAAAACAAGATGGAAAGACAAAACTGCGCTCATATCAGAAGAGGTTTGGACATATCATAACTTGCAATATGCAACCGTACAGTGTGATTTAACTCAAGAAAAACTTGAGAGATATACACAGCAAATATACTCTCGCTGTGAAATAAAAACCATTGTTACTCAAATTTAACTGGCCAAAATTTCATTGCAACTTTACTAAAATCTTTAAATAAATAAAATTTTAATAACATTTTTGTTGCTTATGTTAACTGAAATTTTGGAGAAGATCCAACCAAAATGTGTAGTATCTGGTTCAATGAAAAGGGCTAGTAGTAGACAAATCGTGAAGGATTGTTGTAATTGGAGGAAATTCGAATTGCTGAAACTTCTGTAAGTACGATTGGATTTCATTGAAATTCAGAGAATTAAAGTATCTATTATAGGACTATTTTAAGGTCTAATTTTATTTTATTTAATGGTCAATATAGTTTTACTGGTGTATATAGTATGTCAAAAATATTAAATAATAATCCCGATGTTATAAGCAAAGTCCAATGAATTTCAACCTTTGACTTTTAACACCTACAAATTGTAGGCGTTCATCTTAGGCAATCAGCAAAGGAGTAAAGAATGGGCTACTTGAACTAGAGAAGCTCTTGGGCCACAAAGGGCATTACTGGAGGAGCTAGTCAAAGGTCGAAGAGGGGCGAAATGCTGAAGAAGAGCAGAAATCTAAAAAAACGCTGAGGATAAAGCCTATACGGCACGCGCAGATAGTCTCACCATTTAACATCAATAAAATAGCTCAGGATATAAGAAGAAAAGAAGATGCACTTGATGGGCGTGAAACACTAGACCAGGGGTCTCAGACAGTGCTAACAAAAGGAGCGAAGAAAGCAGCAAATAAACTCCTCCAAAAAGAAAATAAGGTTGATACGAACGCCCAACAAGAGAAAACACCTAATGTGTAACAGGAGTGAAAGAATCCCCGACTAAGACCACGACAGCAAGCACTCCTCGCAAAACCCCAAGATGGCCGATCCTACGCAGAAATGCTGCAGGGTATCATGGAAAATGTAAGACTTGAAAAAACAAACCAACTGGTCGCGCCACATACTGGTTAAATTCGGATCTGAGGCCGGCAATAAAGAAGCATTCTTAGACGCAGAAAAGAAAGTCTTCGGCAAAGTGCAACTATAGCCCCATTTGATCTGATGGCAATGATCGAAATAAGAAAAATGCATTACATCACGGACTTACCAAAGGTAGAAGAGGCCATAAAAAGGGAGCTTTCTAGCGTGAGTAGGACCAGAGTGAAGCTGACACCGGAAACTTATAGGAGACAACGGTTGGTCATCATTAACTTGACCGAAAAAGTTGCGGAACAATTTCTGAAAAAGTAAGAATAGGGTGTGTTGTCTGCAGGATACGATAAAGAGCAGTGCCTCTTCAATGTTTCAAATGCCTTGGCTTTGGTCACACCATACAAGTATGCAAAGGACCTGATTAGAGTTCCCTATGCTACGAATGCAGTGCAATGAGACATAAAAGAAAAGAGGAGATACACTGTACCTTTTTCAAGGGTGCTGATCCAAGACTGGATCTTGGGCACGTCGTAAGATCAGGAAAATGTCGAATTTTTCAGGAAACCCTAACCAAGGGAAAATCATAACTTCGATAACACATATCCTACTTGTAAATCTTCACTGCAGTCAACCACTTACTTGAGCAATTTGTGAGGGACCTAGTTTGACATTTTTTGATATTTATTCAACCAGAAAGTAAATTTACAATTATTACATACATAAGTCGTTTGTGCGTCGCTGTGGCATATAATTCAGAATTAAATAAAATATAAAATGGCAAATAGAGACAGAAATTCAAGTTAAATACAAAAAAAAAACTAAACAACATAATTAAGTCTGAATGCTACTATTATATTCCTGGTCAAGCTAATGTGTCGTTTAGATTTTTATTACTTAGGGTTTTTGTTAATTGTTGATTAAATTCGTAAGTTAGAAGCTATCCATATATTAAGTTTAGTTTTACTTTGACTTTTGTTCAAAAATTTTAATTCATTAGGTAAGCTATTAAAAGTACTTACTGCTATTATGTAGCTTTCTTTACGACTAATTGACTTTATGATTTCTGGCATTTGAATCAATTTGAGTTCGATTTTTCAAATTTTTCTTTTAAAGAAGAAGTTTTTGTAATAGACTACGGTATTATTGTAAGCTCTACCCCCAGCAATGTTACCACAATAACTAAACTATGAAAGTAAGCGTAGTATATCATTCTCATCGTTTCAGTTTGCATGATTTCAGGAAATTATTAAAAAAGAAAAGGTAAATATTTTGTCTTACTGAGAATATATTTGATGCGAATGTCCCATGTAATATTAGAATCGAAGAAAACACCGAGGTTTTTGAGATTATTTTTTTGTTGAAGTTGGGAATCATTTATGCACATATTTAAGTTATATTGTATGCTATTACAATAACTACCGAAGTTCAAGTAGCATGTTTTTGTTTTTTATATTGAGAGACAGTTTATTAATAGCTAACGAGTTAGAAATAGCGTTTAAGGTTTGATTCATTTTATACTCTACAGCATTCCAATCCTTATCCGTTCCAGCAACTGCGGTGTGATCAGCATTGAAGTAAATGGAATCATCAGGAAATTGTATCAAAAGGTCATTAACATATAAGAAGAAAAGCATCGGGCCGAAAACAGTTCTTTGAGGTTCTCCGGTAGTTACAGTTTTATATTCACTGACTACTGCATTGATTTTGATCCTTTGCTTTCTATTACACAAGTAACTATCTATTAACCGTAACAGTAGACCCCTTATACTGTGTCTGCTGAGTTTCCTAAGTAAAATTGCGTGACCAACAGTATCGAATGCTTCGGCCAGGTCCAGAAAAGCTATTGATATTGGATCTCTTTTATTAATATGCTGTAATATCTGACTGATAACTCGTTTGTACGTATGTTTTCAATTAATCCAAATTGTTTGTTTGATAATAACTTATATCTGATAATAAAATGGAAGATTCTGATAAAAATAGTTTTTTGAATTTTTCGCTTTAGTAGAAATCAATGAAATAAGTCTAAAGTTATTGACTGTATGCTTATCGCCATTATTATGTATTGGTTTTACTTCAGCAGTTTTTAACACATCTGACAAAGCTCCAGAACTAACTATGAAAGCCGATTTTCTGCTACTGAGTGAGCAACATAACGATAAAAGTTCAACATTATTGTATCCTGCTGAAACTGGTACTGCCTCCATTTGGGCTCAGAACAGTGATTTCCAGACGGAGGTTTGTGGATGGGGGGATGGCTTTGTGGGCGTTCGGTACTCAAGGACCACCTCCTTTAGTGTTTACTTAACACCGAACGAACCAATATCATTTCTAAAAGCCAAGCTTAATGCTATGAAGGGTGTTGTCTGGAAAGGAACTTCGTGCGAAGGATACACAATTGAAGAGTATTAGAAGACTACTCAGCCAGTGATAATCAGTGGATTCTGCTTGTAATTAGTGATGTTGTCTCCCGATATCCGTGCTGTTGACCGTCTACAATTGGCTGGAATATTGGAGGGATACGCGTCAAGAGGTTCGTTGGGACAGAAGAACTGGCAGCTCAAGGCGTGGTGAACTCAACTATGAGTATCATCGCGACTGCTTGCAGTGCTTCTATGCCTATATGATGTAGTCATTTTTAACGCTAAAGCATGTCGTTATTACAAAATTTTGCAAATTAGTAGCCATCCCAGCTGGATGGGCTGATAGTCTAACAGCAGCATCAAAAGCTGAAACTCAATGCTGCATCGAGGTTTTAACTTAGGAGCTGCTGCACAATTGGAGAGTGCCCCAACCCACTGCTTCATATGGAATCCTCTTTCGTTGACTTTTATCACACTTGAAGCATTCTTTTCTTAAGCAAATGATGATGGAAATTGACGCTGCGGTATCTGCATGCAATCCTTCACCATGTAGATCACACGGCGGATTTAAAAAGTTTTCTCAAAAAATTCCAACATGTGGTCAAAATGAAATCCTTATCTAAATAGTTAAAAATAGTCACTTATAAAATTTAGGACCTCTCTTTGTTTTGACGAAGAAAATACAATTTGTTTATAGTTCTATATGCAGTGCATGAAGTCTGACTATAAGCCATCGTCATGATGAAGAAAATACGATTTGTTTTTAAATTTAAATTTAACACAATGTCTACTGGATCTCAACGGGCATAAAAACTTTAAAGTTTTTAGCAATAAGCATACTAAATTCACATAGTATCCACAGCTTCCTTTTACCCTGTGTTGCACACTTTTCGATTTTTCTAGGAGCCTGATAGCTTCACTAGAGCCGTTGATGTTCATATAAATTGTTTGTATTAAAGCTTGCGTGGGCAGAAGTTGTGTGTACCCTTGCATTTAGTGATGTAAATTGACTGTCACGCAAATGTTGAGCTGCTATTTGTGCACTCGCTAAGAGCAATTGCTACGTGTTGCTGAGTTCGTGGTGAATGCTATACTGTTTTTTCTGGAGCCTAGATTGAGTTTGGATACTATGTGAGTGTACTATGGTGATGAGTTTCATTATGCAAAAAAAAAAATTCCACCATGATTGATTGAGGGCGTAACTCTCGTGGCCTTCAAGTTTTACCGAATAGATCGATTTTTCCTATCAGAATTTATAGTAACCGAGCAGTCTGCATAGGCAAACAGCTCCAGAAAACTTCACGAAAAAGAACTTAGGAGTAATACTGTTCTTGGTCAAAACTTTAACCAAGAAACAATTAAATAGAATATTGCAATAATTATCTGAATTATTAAGTACTGGCTTGAATACTGATTAAGCAACCAACTTGAATGCACAACCAGATTTCTACTACATGCAAAGGAAATCAGGTGCTGGCTATGGACATTTGTTTTATCGTGGAGGCTATTTCCTCCAGTCGTTCCCCGATGATATAGCTTATTCCCAACTTTAGCGTTGAAATCGCCCAGAACTATTTTTGTGTCGTTTGCAGGCAATGAGTTGATTAGCAATGAGTTGATTAGTGGAGTGTGTGTGTGCGTTATACCAATGATTTAGCATTGCCTGGAGACACACGTAGGAATTGTCGACGTGTGAAAGGCAGATCGCACGAGCGTTGTGCGACGCGTGATGGAGTGATGGAGAGAGTGGTAGGGAATGGAGGTATTTAAAAAAAAAAAGATGATTATAGAACATTTCCTTCATTTCTTCGTCCTTTTATCCAGTCGAGGTGTGTGGGTTTATCAGCTAGAAGAATTTTGCTTTTATACAAGTCACACACAACCATTGACTGCCTTAAAATCAATAACGTGCACTTTGAACTTCCTATGCATAATAAATGCTACTCCGAATTCCCAGAGGCCTTCCATTTTTAGGGTTTTGTACTAAAATACAAAACCCTATTGCAATCACGACCTGTGTCCCTCTGTCCGTCCGTCCGTCCGTCCGTCTGTATGTCACAGCACTTTTTCTCCAAAACTATAGAGGCTACAGCCATGAAACTTTGTAGAAAGGTCAGAAGTGGTGACCTCTTGAAAGCTCAAGGGTGGAATTTCAAAGGGGTTTAAGGGGGGTCTCCCCATATAAGGAGGTGACCCCTCAGAAAATTTTTTTCACCATTGGTAGTTGAGTAGGGTGTCATTGGAAAGGTTTCAATGAGATCTTTTCAAAACAAGTCTTAAAATTGCCTTATGAGTACCGAGGGGGGCAAGGGAAGGGGAAATGTACGAACTTTTCACGTACCCCTCCTCGCGATTGGACACCTTCCATCCGAAAAATCTGAAAAAAATCATGAATGTAGGCCTTTATGAGTACAACAACAACAAATACACGAGAAGTCGAAATTCACTCAACTTTGTTAGTAATAGTATGATATATCGATTTTGTGTTTTCTTGAATAAAATCTGAACGGTACCTTTAAACTCAATAAAATTTAGCAAAGAGATGACTATTTATAAGATTGATCTTTTCTGAAAGTTTCATAAAGATCGAATAGTATTTACCGTAGTTATAGCGATTTGAATTTTCCTGTATTAATATGGGGCAATAAGCCCTGTATTACTATGGAAACATATGGCTATGGAGCCATATGCGCTTTTTACCGACTTAGACACTACTGCTTTGCTTTAATTTGCATGAAAATTTCAGGAATGATAGGTATCATGAAGATGAGTACATACAATTGAAACAAGTTGAAGAGGCAGGAGAGAGCTCCTAGCAAAAAGGCTTTGTAACCATTCTAGGATTTGAAAAAATAGGCCATGAATCGATGATTACAGTACAGAGGAGTGGCCCCTGAAAAAAAATTTCATGAAAGGTAGCCGATATGAGTATCAACTGAAAGTTCTCTATGAGATGTTTTCAAAAAAGTTCTTAAACTGACAGTTTTTGCTTCAGTGGGGGCACAGGGGGGGAAATACGAGTACATGAAAAATGTGTTTCCTCCCTCGCGAATGGACACCAGTGATCTAAAAAATCTGAAAAAATTATCAAGCAAGATATTTATGGGTATAACTATAACAAATACCTCAGAAGTCAAAATTCGTTCAACTTTGTTAATAATAGTATGATCCTCGAATTTTACATTTTCTCCATGTTTCTTGATTTTATTCGTTGCTGGTTACTGCATTTTGCAAATTGAGTACAAAATCCTTCTGACATGAGCATAGGTCTGTCTACTCAACTTGTTAAATGTTGTGTGAGATCACATACCTTGAATATCACTTCCGGTTTGGTTTGTTTCCTAGATTTCCTGCACGTTTAACTTGTTTGGCTGGCTTGTTGTAAAAGGCCCTTCATAGCGACAGGGTTGTTATTTAATCTGACATTCCAGAATCCAATGCTAGTCTTTTTTAGGTTGAGAGGTCATTGCCATACGTCCAATCCATACCAATGCTCTATTACAGGTTGTGAAATAATGTACAATTTTCCAGGGGCATAGAGTTAGCTCATCAACCAACCTCCATTCCGGAGGCATAGTTATTTATTTTTTATTCGACTATGAGGCTCGGAAGACTCACTTTTACCCTCTTACGTCCCCATAAAGAAGTTGAAAATAGGATTTAGTAGCAAATCTGTGGGAGTATTTGCAGTCATTGTCATTTTTTGGCATTTAGTGTCCCAACATTGGGGAACCATTAAACCCAATGTGCGACCTCAAGACCATTTACTGGTTGGATTTAGGATGAGGAACCAGGGAAAGCTTTGGGTTGGGGAAACGAGCGGAGCCTTCCTTTTTTCCTTCTCAAACGGGCTTAGGACCGTCTATGGTGGAGTTTTCACAATCGTTAGCTTACCTTAAGTCCTCTTGCCATGTCCATGCAGCAAAAGGGACTTAAGATCTTAAATGCTAAATAGGCCTCCACATGGAAAGCAACTTGAAGAAACTGCTGCAAAAAAGATAGAGCCTACACCAAAAAATGCAAGGAAAGTTGACTGTTGAAAAACCAAAAAGCATGTGTGTTCTGGTTGCTCTGAAGAGTGCATAGAGCCTTTGGTAGAAGACTAGAGCCAGTGCTTCTTATGTTACAAACTAGTGGAACATTGCAGATCCTATTTAGGCCTTGAGTACACTAAATGTTATCTTTATGAGTGATACATACTGCGCATTCTTGTACGCCTTCATGCGCACTCACTATATAATACAGGATTATGCAAACTAAGACCCGGCAGTTTTCTTTGCTTATTTCTACGTATTTTTGGTGTATCTTCCCTTGTTCGTTAATTACAATTTTTTTACGCCAGATGCCTAAAAAATATATAAAAGGCAATAACTTTAACTTGATATGTTTACTTTATTCTTATCCCATTGCGTCGTGAAAATGCGCACTCTTATATGGCCTTACGCTACATATGGAGCATTTCCGCCAATTATTTGGTAGCTGCTCCTGCGCCCATATTTTTCATATAAATCAGTGAAGGAGATTATCTATAATAGATGCATTACCTCTTTTTCAGGTAGATCTGCAGTACTATTTACACTCCAGATACATCATTCTTATTTTTCCTCCCTTAACTACTGTTGGTGGTGAAACCTTGAATAACCCAATGTATGGAATGTTGATAGCTTCAGTTATTGAGTCTGGCAGTGTGGGACTTCCATGGCGGATACCCTTGGACTACCCACTAAACACCTCCCCTGTCAATCTGAGAACCTAGCCTGGAACCGTTTGACACATTACTTCGGGCCAGGTCTCATTTTGTTACGCCGTGGGGCGCCTTCAAGCTGGGGAGTCCCTTTCCTAGCGGGGGGTGGAGAGGGGAAGAGGAAATGCCAGAAGAGCGATCTCCAGCCCCAGCACCTCCAGCTACTGCGAGTCCCTTTTATCTTTTAGGACTGCCCGAGCATAATGTGCCACCTGGTTCCATTTGTCAACTGATTCGAGCATCACCGCAACTATATTATCCGGGGTGAGCTCTCCCGTCTCCCTGTAAAGTTCCCTTCGCAAAAAATGTATGATAGGCATTTTCTTCCTCTCCTGGGCAAAACCGACAATCGGGAGACCGTGACTTACCGATCTTGTGCAGGTAAGACTGAAAACACCCGTGCCCGCTCAAAAGCTTGGTCAGATAGAAGTCAGTCTCACCATGCCTTCGATTAAGCCACGGTCTCACATCCGGGATGAGGCGCGCAGTCCACCTTCCCTTCGTGCAATTCCTCCAAGACTGCTGCCAATCGTTGAGCGAGCGTTGTCTCTCCTCGCGGACAACCATCTCCCTCGCATCCTCGTTTTGGCGCAGGTAAATAGCGCGGCGCTCTCTAGCAAGGAGGGCGACAGGTATCACGCCTGCAATCACTCTCACCGCCGAGTCAGAGACTGTTGGATACAAAGATGCAATTCTCAGTGCTCCTCTTCTCTGTACCTGTGCCAATCGTTTTCGGTATACCTCCTTGCTGAGAGCGTCGCCCCATACCTCTGCTCCATACAGTAGCACTGACCCTACAGCACTCATCAAGAGGCGTCTTCTTGATGGGCTGGGTCCCCCTACGTTGGCCATAAGTCAACTCAGGGCCAATATTCCCGAAGCAGCCATCTCAGCCGTTGCCCTGATTTGCTCAGAGAAACTCATCTTCGAGTCGATCAGTAGCTACTGATCGACTCAGTTATTGTTGCGAGTGCTTTAAGGACTTTCTGGAAATATTGCATTCATCTGTTTCTTCCATCTGCCCAAACACAGAGCAGTTCATCTACGTAGTGCTGTTCCACTTTCGCTCGACTTATTCACTGGACGTATTTTCATGTGTATGCTAACAGCATGCTGACAGACTTCATCAAAGTAGTTATCTGCTACTGTTGAGTCAATATCTTGTTGCAATGCTATTCACCATCGCTTTGGAAGATGTTTTTAGAAAGATACAAGTTAACACTATGGGCAAACTATTAATCACGTCCCCAAAACTAGTAGCATATGCTGATTATGTGAATATTATATCAAGATGAAAGCCACATTCGTGACTCAGACAAGGAAAGATATACCAAGCTATCACAACTTGAAACTGGGAAAATTCTACCTGAAAAGTGTGGATTTACATAGTTAGGAATCAATTAGAAAGAAAAAATTGGCAAAGAGTAAATGCCACAAATTAAGCTGGTGCTGCCTCTTCTAAGGTCAAAAGACCAGCACACGTCTTAAACGCAGAAATAATAACGAACATTTTGAGGCTCACAAAGTGATCATGGCAGAGAAGATAGAAGTGACCAGACAAACGAAGTTTCATTGTAACCAGGTAGTTGTCGTTGCGTTTCCTCTGTAGTCCCTTTGGGTCTATTATCTAGGCCCTTGACGACTACTGGAATCAATTGCATTTGCGTTTTTACTAGCTCTGGTCATCGTCTTAAATCAAAAGCGTGAAATTTTGTGGTGGGTCCTTTCGCTGGCCCACGCCTCATGACACCGCAATGCTAGCTACCAGCATGCGCACGCGTCGCTATACAAGGCCATGTCCAACAGAGCCCCATGTTTTTGCTCGTATAGGCAGCAAACCAGCACAGACATTTTAAAAACCTGAGAATTACTATGAATTTTGCTTGCACACCAAAACCATATCTGCAAATGAACTCGGTGTATTAGTGATTGAGAGGATGGCGTTGGCTTACTTGTTGTTACTGCCCTTTAAAAGGTGTTTGGTTGAAGATCAAACCCGTTTTGTATTCGTCATTTCTGCAAAACCTACGTTTTCCATATTAGCCACCTTTCACTCATAAAATTCAAGAATGTTTTGTTTTGAACGCATTTACTGTTTACATACAGGTATGTTTTGCTTTGTTTATATGCAATGCAATTCACCAAATTCAGACAGTTCTCAACTGACGTATAATTTTAATTTTAAGGGTATCGTAAAACATGTTTACAATACCCAACTAAAATCGCAACCTGTCTGGCCGTTTGTGCGTCACAGCAAGTTTTCTCGCAAATCTCATTTATCCTTGGTACTTCTCGTCAGAACATTCGTCAATATATGAGAAATGGATTGAGTGACTAGAGACCCTATACAAAGCCGAGCTGAATGAATGGAGGATATAGTAAAACTGGAATAATACGAGAGCGCGACTTGAAGGCGATATTGATTGATAGAGAAATAAAAGTTTTTGTGGTACATTTGAAGCCAGCTGAAACATAAATTGAGAGGATAAGTGAAAAGTAAATTAAAGTGCGATTTGTTAAATAGTGAAATTAATTATTGTGCATTCTTAGTAAATAAACACTTTTAACTTAGTGTGTTTTCACTTTCCCGGGAAATTAAACTTATCCGCCGCGAACCGTGACGCGCGACAATATGTATGAGCCAAGTTTTGGTATTCAGAAGACACTGTTTGAGTTTCGGATAATTTTACAATACCCTTATGGCAGGAGCACTCTCCTTCTATATTTACTTAATTAGTTCTGAAAGGAGGGATAATATAATAATTGAGGAGAACTTTTGATACCTGTGGCGGTCCTAATTTTAATAACCTTGGAGTTGCTGTAAAAATGCAAACTCAGACGTTTTTAAGAGAAACCATTGGAAATTACCGAAAACAGACCATAAAAATCACACATCTTTTATTTAGCAATAAGTTGAAAATCCAATCATTCGTGCTTATTTACATTAACGACAGTTGACATCATTCACCAAACGTATATTCATTCTTCTTCAACTCGTTGAGCTAACAGCTAACTCATCCATTCAAATTGAATACTTAACAAGACTGCAACTATGCATGACTATTTACGTGCTGTCGGTGAAAGTAATGTGAGCCAGCATGCATCCTTGCTGTGCAAGGAAAGCCGCTGACAAAAATACAAACGCTGTGCAACCATGTGAACCATCCAATTAAAAGCAGAAGTTGAACCCAATTACCGGTGATGGCTTCTGATTCCCCGCGTACCAGCTTGCCACAAACACTCTCCATCCAAATAGACGTTATCGTGTGAGCTCACGTATGAACGAATGTATGATGGAAACACATTGTTCGGAAAGAACCTCTATCATTCATCTAACCAAAAGTGGAAAGCCAACAAAATATGTTTGGTGTCAATACAAATACCACATGGTTACCTATGAAGGTAAGAGTTCACAATATGAGTAAAGGTGAGCTCATATGGTTCACATAACGGTTACACATTCGCTCTTAGAGACCCTGAATCACCTGAATCCTAAACGAATGAGATGTTGGTGCCGGTGAGAGAGCTTTTAGCTATCCAAATTTTCTTTTAAGGTAGAAGGGGGCCTGCACAATATTTAAACTTCAATTTTTCGCAATCACATTCTTTTGTATTACTTGGACTTAATTTGAAATGGGGCTCAAATTTATTTAAATTGGAATACAAAAACTGCGCTGTTTTTAAATCGATATTGTGATATAGATTAATCTTTATCATTGATTCCCTTCAACCATCAACGACCGTATCCCATTTTACCGTATCTTATATGAAAGTGCAAAAATTTGCACGGACATTTCTATACAAATTGGGTGTTCTCAAATATAAAACTGAAAAGATGGCAATTTACTCTTCTCACAAATTCCAACAAATTTTCCTTCGTAAACCGGAACTGTATGATTAAGAAAGAATGGTACATAAATACTACATAGCTTATTAGCAGCAGATACTCTAACACGTAATATATTATGTCCAATTATTAGGTGAATTTTTCGAGAGAAATTCACCTTTTGTGGAGAGTTTTTTTTTATTAGAACACACACATGCACACACACACACTCACACAAACACACATATATATATATATATATATATATATATATATATATATATATATATATATATATACATATATGTATATATATATATATATATATATATATATATATATATATATATATATGTTTATATATATATATATATATATATATATATATATATATATCTTTATATATATATATATATATATATATATATATGTGTGTGTGTGTGTGTGTGAGTGCGAGTGTGTGTGTGCGAGTGTGTGTGTGTGAGTGTGTGTGTATATAGACACAGCCCTATATAAATGTATATATATATATATATATATATATATATATATATATATATATATATATACATATATGAATATACATATATATATATATAGATATATATATAGATATATACATATATATATATATATATACATATATATATATATATATATATATATATATATATATATATATATAATAATGGATCAGAAATGAATTGAAAATATATATATATTAATGGCAACGCAAGTGTGATGAAACTTTTATGAAAATATTTTAAAATTAACTATTTGAGCTTTTTAAGCCGACATCTTTGTGTAGTAACCACTGTCAAATGAGTAAACAGCAACTGAGAGAAGGATGACACCTGTATTTATATGTTTATAACAATTTATTATCCGCCGATTTTCAATATCTGATCTATAAATGTGCAACTCAATTTAATTAGCAAAATATTTGCACCTCTATACAGGGTCTCCAAATACGAAAGGCGGCAGGTTCTTTTTATGTTAATAAATAACCATGTGGTGCTACGAAAATTGCAGGAAGAAGTCTTTCCATTCCGAGTGGTACTGCCAACGGAGAATTGGATGAACTTGACATCAACGATATGTAGTTTCAACAAGACGGTGCCACTAGGCACCCAGCACGCCTCATAATCGATTCATTGAAAGGCAAATTTGGTCAACGTGTTGTCTCGAGAAGTAGTCTTGCTGAATGGCCGACTTGTTCATGCAATCTAACGCCATTGCGTTTTTTTTCGAACGGGGCTATATCAAATCTGTCTGGTTCAAGTTTCGTTGGCGTTAACGAGATTTAGTTCGAGTGATTTTTTGGCTGGAATATAAGACCATTCAGGGGGGCTTAATCAGACGCAGCGTTAAAGGTGAGCGTTAAACAGGTTATATGGGCAAGAAGAGTGAGAAGCATTGGGGGGATCTGTTGGTTAAAACAGCCCATAATTTTTTAGGGTGAACGAGCGTAACGCACGTACACAAACGCATTTTGTTGATCATTTGGTGGGAGAAATTTTATACAAACGCCGGTAATCATTCCGAATTGAACATTCGGTGAAGAAGGTAGTCATCATGAAACGATTGCCTTTCTTTAAATTGCGTCCAAAAATGGATGCGTGGATGCGAGAAGCTCCGCGTTATTTGATAAATTTACGAAAGCGGAGGCCACGTTCAATTTCAGGAAACAACACGACTAATATCACGATTACAATAAAGTTAAATTGCCTATTGTGAATCCATAGAAAAGTAACAGTACGCATAATCTTCATTGAATCACATTATAATAAGCAAGTTTACAGCACATCAAGAAAAATATGAGAATTAAAAAAGATATTCAAATTTGGAATATATTTTTCAGAAAGCGGAAAAACAAGGAGGATTCAAATAAATCCAATAGAAGTTTGAATCGACAGACTTTAACCATCATAAAATACATTTTTCATTCCAGCTTTTACTATCCTGTGCACAATTCAAGGCTAAAACATCAATTCTCAATAGCTTTCTCTCTCTCTTCGCTTTCATGTTGTCCACACGATGTCTAACGATCAAATGATCCTTTTGACACACACACTCGCAAGACGTATATCGTATACAAAAATAGCTTGGCTGAACTATACAACGCGTAAACATAAGGGCGTAAGCGCGAAACCTGTTTGGATATGGGTTTTTACCATTCCCGTGTGAAAAAGCCCAGTTATGATACGTGCTGGTTGAAAATCAGAACGTATCGTAGCTGGGTGTACGGACACACGGCCAAAGCGTGAAAATGATCATATAACCTTGTGGAGTGCCGATACATTCGATCATGATAGTGAGATACTCTAGCTATCTCTTAGCGATGGCCCCAAAAGGGCTGTAGGGCTACAAAGAAGAAGAATTGTTAAATATATAATCGGCTATAACTTAGCTCTTTATTGTTCAATTATCGTGAAATTTTCAGAATACATACAATTTGGATTTTATAAGCAAAAATGTAAAATTTATGCAATATATTAACAAAGTTGATCGATTTTTAACTTCTGAGATATTTGTTGCCCTTGTACTCACAAAGTTTAATCCCTATGGTTTCTTCAGATTTTTTGGGTCAAATGTGTTTAAAGACCTTTTGTAGGACTATTTAAATATAAAATTTTGTTCAATGTAATGGTACCTATACGATTATATTTGGGAAAATGTGATATTCAGATATCATACTTTTATTAAAAAAGTTGAGCGAATTTTGACTTCTAAGGTATTTGCTGTTATTATACTCGTAAACACTGCCTCAATAATTTTTTCCTGATTTCTCGGATCACAGGTGTCGAATAACTGCCCTTTATGGGGAGATCCCCCTTAAATACCTTATAACTTTCTCTCTGTAATAAAACTTTGAAGAGAGTGTCACTTACTTACAAAATGGGTGTCACCTACTTTCAAAATCTTATGTTTCTAGCTTGGTAGACTGCGAGAAAAAGTGGTGTGACACACGGACTTACAGGCGGAAGGGCAGATGGACAGACAGGACGCGATTTTAGGAAACCCTTAAAAGTAAAATTTTTTCAATTTTAGTTTATCGTTAACATGAAAAATAGTAGTGATTTGTAAAGTTTTCGTTATAGGCTAAGTGTGTCAAAAGAATTATACCTTATCTATCTGTAGCAACAAATTTGTGATGCATCCAGATCGTGGCATCTCATTTATTAGTATCAGTTTTGGTGATATGTGATTTGGAAACAATAGATACTAAAGCAAATAGCCTCGCTAGGATATCCATTTTAAACAATTAAAGGGAGTCGTAATCCGTGTAACACCTTATATATGCAATATTTTATATATATATATATATATATATATATATATATATATATATATATATATATATATATATATATATATATATATATATATATATATATGTATATATATATATATATATATATATATATATATATATAAATATATATGAAGTGATCAAGGCAGACAAAAGAAGCGCCATTGTGTGGCTCCACCGCCACTATCAACAAATTGGGTAGACAAAACTACCCTCTTGTCAAAAGGATTTTGTACTTAACCTACAATATGTGGATAAATAGAATGATTTAATTCAAGAAAAAATTTTATGACTTGGACAACAACTATATTCTTGCTTTAGAAGAACCCTATTTTAACCAGCTAACATTTTATTCCAATATTACTAAAATCATTGACTAATCTGAATCTTAAATGTATGTTTTTTATTCATCTTATATATGAAAATTTAGAGAAGATTCAATCAAAAGCGTAGTGCCTGGTTGGACGGAAAGCCCATGTAGTAGAAAAATTGTTTTAATTGGAGGAAATTCAAATGGCTATAACGTCGGTAAATTTATGAAGCTTATAGAATAAAAAGATATTTTGAAGAACTACTTGAATGGCTGATTTCATCCATTTTGATGATACTAACACAGTTTTACTGACAAAAATTTTAAATCCTACTACTCATATGCGTCTTCATGTGATATTGCCCAACGTTAACACCAATCAATCAGGAAAACCAATCGATCAACGACAACAATGATCAGCAGATTTCAGCTAAGAACATTGGCCACAAAGTCAGCACTTCGGTGAACGACTCGAACTTGCAACATAATTAAACCAATGCGTTTGAACATTGGTCATAAAATCACCATTTGGGTAAATGGCCGAAACCTGCAGATCAGCAACATAACTAACTCAAAACAAATTTGCTGAGTTTACCGCACCCCATGTATTAATAAAAATACCAAAGAAAAATAGAAGCACCTGTGGTTTGGAATCAAGGCAAGTCGTTTAAATTATTATTCCACTTCCGTTTTTGTTAAAAGCTATTGTATTTCATTCCAAAACACCACTTTTAGCAAAGTTTAATGAATTCCAGTCTTTAAGTTATTTGTTATTGGATCTAGTTCCATGACTTAAAGGGCTTTCTGAAAGAAATTTTGCAAAAACATTCCCGTCCTATCTGTCCGTCTCCCCATCTGTCTATGCGTCACAAGAAATTTCTTCCAAAACCAAAGAAGCTACAAAGCTCAAACATTATGAAAAGTTCAGAAGTGGTGATCCCTCAAAAAGTTAGGTCTTATCAAATACATCAAAGTTTTTAAAGGGGTCTCCCCTTATGATGAAGTGGCCCTTAACAATTTTTTCATTAAATGTAGTCGGGTAGGCTATCAAATCAAAGGTCTTAGCACTTTGAGAAAATAAAAAATAAGTCATTTTTCGCATTAGGATTACAGGGGGAGACAAAATGCACGAACAATATTTGTGTCCCCTCTCCTCATGATTGGACATCTTTGAGCTGAAAATATGAAAAAATCACAAAGGCAGGTCTTTATGAGCAAATTATACCTCAGAAATCAAAATTCACTCAACTGTGTTAACCCTAGAAAGATAACCTTATTTTTTAGTACAGAAAAGATAAACATACGCCTGAGAGGCGCACAATTTAAAAACAATTTTTTTACAGATGTAAGTATTTTTCCTTTATTTTTATAATGTCAATGGCATTTTACATTGTCAATAAGTGAATTAAACAAAAATATAAATTATTATCATAAGAAAACAGTAGGCTTTTCTAAGTCCTAACCGTGAAGTAACAAAAATTAGAAGACTTCTGCTTATAAGTAGGCTTTTATAAAACAAAGTAGCATTTATCTGCTTTTTTCTTACTAACTAATGAATTATAAAATAATCAGTCTCATATATGAAAAAAAACTGACAAAAATTATATTTAGAGACATTTGTAGCAAACATCTCGTTTGTGTTCACCACACACTATATTTTTGCATTTTGTACACGTCCTCTTAGACTTTCTTTTCTTTTTCATTATAAAATAACTACAAAAACGTTGCACTTTAACCGGAGGCTCCTCAGCAATTATCTCAGATACTTCTTGATTGGTCTGTTGGAGTACATTCAAAATATTTTCTCTCAAACGTCTTGTCAATGTCGGAATTTCCAATTTAGACTTCATCCACGGTGTACAAAGTTCATTACTTAGGTTTTTCATATACTCTCTCCAGTTTAATGGCTTATCTCCTTTTGATAAGACATTGTGAGGGTAAATTATATACGAGTTAATAAAAGATATGTTCAATATACCATAAAATATTGTCATGGGCCATCTGTTTGTTTATCTCGAACAAAACATCAGTGAACACATTTGGTCTAATGTATCGACGCCAGCTTTAGTCTGATTGTAGAACATAACTACTTCAGGCTTGCCAGTTGTAGGATTTATAGCAGCACCTTCATTACATGAGGACAACATACACACTGAGAGTAAGTATTCCAATGAAGGCTAAATTCAGAACTAGTCATACTGTCATTACATTTTTTTTGGATATCTCCACATTTGTCCACTGAACGAAGTCTTGAATTATTTTGTTCGTGATAAATGATTCAAAGCACATAAGTGGTTCATAAATATGGCGGCACATCTGACTAGGACCTCTACTAGAGCAAATTATATTAATAGCAGAAGTTCTTGCACTACCTTGACCCTTACAAGTAGCCCAGATGTGTTTATTCTTACCTCTGACAACTCTATGAGGCGGAAGAACTACGCGGTTGTCATGTCTGTTGAGGTATTGCTCAAGTCATCGTCGCTTACCTCATCAACATACTCGTCTTCAGTATCACTTTGAAAGTCGTCTCCGCTTACATGGTCCCCTATCTCACTGCCACTGCCATCATCAGCAATTTCATCTTCTTGTAGCAGTAAAGAAACGATTTCTTTTTCGGTCAATTCCCTTTTATTTGTCATGATATTAAAACCTTCCTAAAAATCGATAAAATAAATCAATATTAATAACCTATTTATATTTAACACACATGAGAAGAAATGATTTAAAAGTAACAAAAATAAAATGACAAAACAAATACATAAAAGTTACATCGAAGATAAACATACGCCTCTCGTGCGCATCGCGTCCACATAACAACGAAACTTACTGAGCTCAAGGGACCGTTCTTCGAGTGTATTGACTGACGACTAAGTTGGCTCAGAAACACAAGCTTGTACGTGCGTTTGTAAACAAACGACAGCGAAACATCTGTTTTGCGTGCGCCTCTGAGGTGCACGTTATCTTTCATGGGTTAATAATAGTATGATTTGTAAATTTTACATTTACCCCCGAAAATCGAAACAGTGTCCTCAAACCTTTTAAAGTCTTACATTTATGTAGGCTGATATAAGGCCCTTATGCCTAAACAATAACACAAATTGATGGTTAATATACATTTCAAGTCGACCAAGGCACTCTTATTTTCTTCGGATTTCATGAAGATTTAAGATATAGTGGTTTGCTTGAATATGTTCAATGAGCCGAGCATTCATAAAATTACTTAATATTGAACAAGACTCTGGATCCTTTGGATAAATTTGAAGTTTTGAGTAAATAACACAAATTATCGATCCATGGCATCGGAAAATTTTTCTCGAACTCTAGAATGGTTACAAAACCTCTCTGTTAGGAGCTCTTTCCTGCCTTCTCGACTTGTCTCACATATGACTATTAATTGTTGGTACTCATCTTCAGTCATTCATTCAATTTAATCAAGTGTTCAAAGCATGCACCTTAAACGTTGAAGTTGGGGAAAAATTACTCAAAATTATTCAATCCTCGCATTCAAAACAGCCATTATTTTGTTTTACGATTACTAATACCACTAGTTGAATCAATTTTGAAAGATATTCATACTACCTATCATTCCTGAAACTTTCATGCAAATTCTAGCAAACCTGTTGAGTCTGAGTCGATAAAAAGCGCATATTGTTCCATAGACTTATGTTTCCATAGCAATTCAGCGCATATTTTTCCATAGTAATAATAAATGAAACTCAAACCGCTATAACTCCGCTAAATACCATTTGAGATTTGTGAAACTTTGAGGATAAGTCAATTTTATAACTTACCGTTTGTATACTGATTTTTATTGAATTTAAAGGTTTCGTTAAGATTTTATTCAAGAAAGTGTAGAATTGATCAATTATAGGGTAGACTGGGTACGGTTGAAACGGGGGACGATTGAAACAAAGCAAATATTTCGGCACCGTACATGTTGAGATGAGTGCTGCAATAAGAGAACGAAGCGGTCGACAAGTCTAAACTCGAACTTTAGTGTTGTGTCGATCTTTGTGCGTTGTGCTTGTGTGTAGGAGGCCCCATTGTGTTTTTTGACAGGAAAGTAAGTATTTTTTGTTTGTAAATTTATGCAATTATTATGGTGTTATTAGAGCTAGATTATTGTGAGTGTTGCATCATTTTAATTGAAGGTTGTAAAATATGGCTGAATGTTTAGTTTTTGTTCAAATTTATTATCATTCTTACTGTGAACCGTTTTATACCTAGATAGGGGGTTGGGGACGATTGAAACATTTTTTGTGGGTACGGTTGAAACAGATTATCTATTTAATTTTCTTATTTCTTAGATGCCAAGGGTGCGTCAAAGGAAAACTTCAAGAGGTCAGGCCGATATATCAATGTACAAACAAGCCTATGAAGATGTAAAAGCCGGATCTTCGTTAAGAACAGCGGCAGAAAAGAATGGATTGAACCACTGTTCCCTGTTGAGGTATCTACGTAAACGAGATGCAACTGGTGGCGATGAAAATCAAGGAATGGGATACAAGGCTCACAATCGAGTGTTTAACCAGGAACAAGAGCGTGAGCTCTACTATTACTAACAAAGTTGAGTGAATTTTGACGTCTCATGTATTTGTTGTTGTTGTAACCATAAAGGCCTACATTCAAGATTTTTTTCAGATTTCTCGGATAAAAGGTGTCCAATCGCAAGGGGGTTCGCGAAAAATTCATACATTTCCCCTTCTTCTGGCCCCCAGGGTACTGACAAGGCAGTTTTAAGATTTGTTTTCAAAAGATTTCGTTGAGACCTTTGTAATGACACCTAACTCAACTACCAATAGTGCAGGGTCTCCTCCCTAAATGTTGAGACCCTCCTTAAAGCCCTTTGAAAAAATTTTTTACTCTTGAACTTTCAAGAGGTTACCTCTTCTGACATTTTCATAAAATTTCATGGCTTTAGCTTCCATAGTTTCGGAGAAAAAGTGGTTATGCATACAGACGGATAGACGAGCAGACGTACACAGGTCGTTTTGTATTTTAGTACAAAATCCTAAAAATATGGCTGAAGTATTGTATTCGGAGTCTCAAATGCCCAAAAAATCATACTTTTCGAATATAGTCTCGAAAATGTAGGCAAATTTGTACTATTAGGCGTCACAATAACCAAAACCGGTAATAGTAGAGACGAATTACTCCAAAGAATACAGCTCCCAAATAAAAAATTTTATTCAGTTTTGATGATCTTGAAGACCAGCTGCATATACAGGAAAACAAACCTCCAAACATGCAAATCTGTGATAAGACCTGTGTTATGCTATGGTGTGAAACATGAACTCTTACTCAACCATCCAGAAATATATTGATCGCTTTTGAGCAACCGATACTGAGGCAAATAATTGGAGCGAAGCTAGACGGGGACAAATGACGGATTCAAGCCAGAGGTCTCAACGGTTGTAAGACTGCGGGAACTGCAATAGGCTGGCCACATAAATCGTATGGATGGACGACCGATATCCAAAAAGGTATTCGTTGGGAGAACTGAAGAGTGGAGAATATTGGCGAAACCAAGGAAATGCTGATCTGACTCGTTTAGCAAAGACAATTCATCACTGCTCGAATCCAAAACTGGAGGACGTGGTCAATGGACCAAGACAGTAAGAGGCACTATTTGCAGAAAGCGAGGGCCCAAGAAGGGCTGTAGCGCTACGAGGAAGAATAAGATTATTCTTGAAAATAGAAACCGATAACCCTTCTGAAAAAGGAGGTTGCAAGGTACAATGGCCGTTCAGCGACACTAAGAAAAAAGGCGAATCCAAAAGGCAGGAGACTTTCTAAAAAGAATAAGGTCAACATGCAACTCGCCAAAAATTAGCAATGGTATAATGAAAGAGCTCTTTGAGCGTAGGGGGTACTGAAGGAACTGGCTACAGGCCAAAGAGGACCAGAAGGCTAAAAAAGAGCAAAAAGCTAAAGAAGCGCTGAGAGCAAAGCCTAAAGGGTACTCGCAGATAGTTTCGGCATCAAACATCAATAAAAGAATGACGACTAGTCAATTGGAAGGAGATCGTGATAAAAGAAGGAAGAAGGAGGCACTTTATGGGCAAAAGGAGTGAAGAAAGTTAAAAAAAATCCTTCAAGGCGTGCAAAAAAATAAAGTTCCCATGGACATCTAGCAAAAAAAGAACTTAAGCGAAACGGGAGAGAAAAACGCCGCAATAAAGACCACGGTAGCAGGCACTGCTTGCAAAACCTTAAAATGATCAATCATACGCGGAAATGCTGCAGGATATCAAAGAAATGTAAGTTTGATAGACACCAACACTACTATTTATGCAATACGACCAACGTAATCAGGCCACATACTGGCCAAATTCGGAGCAGACGCTGACAGTAAAGAGGCGTTCTGCGTCACAGATAAGCAAAAGCGAAGCTATAGCCTGGCTTAACTCGATAGCAATGATCAAAATAAGATACAATAAATGAAGCCTGATGCATTTCCATCATTGACGAGCGAAAAGGAAGCCTAACGATTTCTCAATAAGAGTAATGTAAGAAAAAAGAGGGTTATTTACAAGGTGCAGTGAAAAGCAGCACCCTTTAAATACTTCTAGTGCCTTGGCTACGGTAACATGACACAAATATGCAAAGGACCAGCACCATGGTACCTTCACGAAATTGGTACTGCCGTCATCTATGTTCAGAAATGTGATATTCAAGCTAAGTACTGTGGATGGCTCACGGCTTCATGTGGGTTCAGTGTTCAGGGATAACTTTCCCCATGGTGTACCTAGCACCGAATTAACCGATATTATCTTTCCAAGTCAAGCTTAATGCTTTGTAGGGCACTGTCTTGAACACGGATGGCAAAGTGCTCGTTGAAAGAGACTTCAAAATTCAAGTAATCACTGACTTTCTGTCGTATTGGACATGAAAGAACCATACCAGTGTGACGCTTGCCTTGGAGTTTACAGAGGATACACAATTGGAGAGAATCAGAAGACAATTCAGCCAGCGATCCATCAGTGCACTCTGCTTGCGATCCATGATGTTGTCTCCCAACGTTTGTGTTCTTGACCTTTAAAATGGGTGGAACATCAGTACGATGAACCTCTAAAGGTTCTTTGAGGTGCTTACGGCAGGTACTGTGCTGCAGGGTGATTTACTGTGGGCAGAAGAACTGTCAGCTCAAGACGCGGTGAACTCAATGATGAGCATCATCACGACAGCTAATAATATTTTATTCCATTTTCAATCATCATTGTGGTTACATTAAGCTGAATATCATGTGATATGAATATCACCGGTATAGGAATAACTTTATTGAAACACTTTTTGTTACATTCTTGCAAAAGTAAAAATTTTTATTTTCTTCCCAAGCTCTGTTCTTAAAAAAGGCCAATTCTAAGTAAAGAATACATATTTTCCTTGCTTATGATTCTTTTTGTTCTCTTTGAAAAAATAGATGGATATCGCACTCTTTTATAAACATTCCATTTAATTCGATAACTTTTGCCTCAAATCATACTAAAAACAACTTAAAATGATACTTTCCTATGTTAGTTTATGGTCGTGATTTTAGTAGGATTTTGTAAAATTATTTTTTACCAACCCCTAAAACCTTTTTGTTTTTGCCATAAAAATTATCGCACTTTTACAAAATATAAATGCTATTTTTTCTCTAGTTCACTTACTTATAATATAAACTCTTGCAAACTAATAACATGACCCTCTAGAAAAATCTTGCATTAAATAATAGTAATGAAAACGTTTAAGTCAATTAAGATAATGGTTTTATCATAGATCAACAAAAATGTTAAAAGCTTAAATTGATTAAAAATTATTGCAACTATTAATTATATACTTATTCTCTGTCCTACCCCGACCAGTTTCCCGATTCTACTGCTGAACAATCAACAGTTTGATTAATATATTTATAAATCCAACAATTAAAGTCTTCAAATTATTATATCATCGATTAATTTTAATTCAATATGTAGATCAAGATCCATGACACTCCTCATTTGATATTTATTCGTCAATGCCACTTTTAATAACTGCTTCTTATAAAACACATGTCCTTCATTCAGCAAATAGCATCTTGCCTCATTTAAGAGGCGTTAATATGCATTTTGATTAGATATTCCTCTAATTGTTATTAGTATTGGTCATAGACTATAATCAAATAGTGCAAAATAAGAAAACCTATAAACTAGCAACATACTAATCTTGATGATATTGTATCTAAAATTCAATTCTCGTCTACTCGTAATACACCCATCGTGCTACAATGATTCAAGATAGGAATCAATCATGAGCGTATGTGTTCTTGCTATTTGCGAGTAATTTATATGCTCTGTAGCTGATAGAAAATTGAAGCAAACGTCATACTGTCAGTGTCATATTTAATTTTGTTTATATGTCTACATTCTAATAAGGGAATGATGTAATGTGGAAAGCGTTAAGAAGTCATTTCCTTATCCGCGTGAACAGTTGATCCTCAAACTAAGGCTCACGAGCCATCATATGAAAAGTAGATGAATTCTCTGTAATCAAATTTAATTAAATAGAAACTTAAGGTTAGAATTAATAAGCAATTTAGGAAGAAAAGAATTTATAACAGAAGTGCTTTGTAACCGCTCTAATTGATATTAGATGTTATTGATTATACTACTATTGCATATACACCGAATGGTTAAGCTGAATTTGAAATATCGAACGATTTTTGGCCGGCCCATACCGGCTGCCATTTGGTTTCAATTTATATATATATATATATATATATATATATATATATATATATATATATATATATATATATATATATATTTTTTTTTTTTTTTTTTTTCTTTAATATTAGCAACAAGAAAGAGAATTGGCCTGCGGATATCAAATAAACAAAATCATTGATTAACAACAAAAATTACATATTTTTATCGTCAACCGATGTATCTTGCCTCCACTAGTCGTTGAGTTATCCAGATTGGTTGGAGAGTTTTAATAGCAAAAATGAAAGAATGAAAGAAAGAATTTTTTAATGAAGTTAGTTTTTTATTCAATATACTCTCCTTTAATTTAAAAGCACTTTTTTTCAAAGATCCTCCAATAATTTAAAGCATCTTTATAATGATTTGCCTGAAGCTCTGCAAAATACTGTTCCGCGACTGCAATAGCGTCTTCAATCGACGAAAATACTTTCCACGAAGAATTTGTTTCGAATTCTTGAAGAGGTAATAGTTCAAGGGAGCCACATCTGTGAATACGGTGGGTATTCAAGCGATTCTTATTAAATTCAAATTCATCGTCAAAGCACTTGTATGAGGACGTGGATTGGTTTGATGTAATATGTTTTTTTTTCTCGGAAACTACTTAAGCTAGAAACATCAAATTTTGTATGTAGGTGTAAAGTGGTGTTCTCTTCAAAGTTCAACTACAAAAATTTTTAAAAGGTATTTAAGGGGGTTTTCCCCGTATAGGGGAGTGGCCCCCCGAAAAAAAATTTTATTGATAGTAGCCGATATGGTATCAAATGAAAGGTCTTGATGAGAACTTTTCAAAACAGGTCTTAGTTTGGCAAAGTTTGCTTCGAGGGGCGCACAGGGAGGGGAAATACACGAAAAATTTGTGTCCCCCCCTGGCGATTGGACACCTGTGATCCGAAAAATCTGAAAAAAATCAGGAATGTAGGCCTTGGTGAGTACAACAGCAACAAATACGTGAGAAGTCGCAATTCACTCAACTTTGTTAGTAATAGTATGATTTATCGATTTTATGTTTTCTTGAAGAAAATCTTAATGGTACGATCAAATTCTATGAAATTTAGTACACAGATGATTATTCATAAGATTGATCTATCCTGAACGTTTCATAAAGATCGAATCATATTTAGCGAAGTCATAGCGGTTTGAATTTTCCTGTATTACTATGGAACAATATGCGCTGCATTTATTACTATGGCAACATATGGCTTTGGAACAACATACGCTTTTTAACGACTCAGACACTACAGTTTTGCTAGGATTTGCATGAAAATTTCAGGAATGATAGGTGTCATGTAGATCTTTGAGAATCAGTTCAGCTAGTGGTATCAGTAATCGTAAAACAAACTAGTGGCTGTTTTAAATGCGAAGATTGGATCGTTTTGATTTATTTTGCCCAACTCCAACGTTTAAGGTGCATGCTTTGAAAACTTGATTCAATTTAGTGAATGACTGAAGATGAGTACCTACTATTAATGCTCATAAGTGAAACAAGTCAAGGAGGCGGGAGAGAGCTCCAACAAAAAGGCTTTGTAACCATCCAAGGATTCGAAAAAATTGGCCATGAATCGATGATAACAGTACAGGAGAATAGCCCCTGAAAAAAAATTCATCAAACGTAGCCGATATGAGTATGAAATGAACGTTTTCATGGGAGCATTTCAAAACAGTTCTTAAACTGGCAGTTTTTGCTTCAGTGGGAGCACAGGGGGGAAATACATGGAAATTGTGTTTTCTCCCTCGCGAATGGACATCTGAAATAATTATCAAGGGAGATATTTATGGTTATAACAATAACAAAAACCTCAGATGTCGAAATTCGTTCAACTTTAGTAATAATAATAGTATGATCTTCGAATTTCATATTTTCTCCAATAAAATCGTTTTTGACATGTATCTTGATCTGGTTCGATCTGGTGACTGCATTTTGTAAATTAAATACAAAACCCTTCTGACATGAGCGTAGGTCTGTTTACCCAACTTGTTGTTGAATTATTAACGGATACTGCACTATCTTTCCGAATAGCTTTTTCATACGTAATTCTCCTGGTAAAATATAGAGTACTCATTTATCCAAGATGCATATGGTATCACCGATTTCACGCTTAGTCATGCTTGGATCATGAAAAACAATATCATAGACATACTCAATGATTTGTTGTACTTTTTGGATGTTCACGACGAGGCTTATCTTCAACCAAGGCCGTAGCCAGTGAGGGTGGTTAGGGGGCCGGAACTCCCAGAAATATATACAAAAATTAATTATGAGATAACTCAGTGTCGTATTATTTATTTTATGTGAAAATTAATATGTGGTGTTCCATATGATCCATGATATCCAAATTCTCTATTCTAGAATTCATGGTATTCAATCAACGATTCTGGATTCAAGTGCTATAAAATTGTGTTTGCGTTAGGAGTGTAAAACTTTTATTAAAACAGTGCGACCCGTTTATAGTGGAAATTTTTAGAGTGCGTCTTAAGTTTACTATAGCCAAGAGCTCGCTACATCGTAAACGATCACTATCAAGTTGAGAAATGAAATAGCTGAAAAAAAGTTTTTAATATCTTTTTTGAACACAATTTAATGTTCAATAAAATTCTGTGTATCATTAGGTTTTGAGTTATTTGGAAGAAAAGGCAATTTTAGCAAATTGAAAAAAAAGTGCTCTTTTTACTTCAAGTCCAATTTGTTTTCAAAGCTAAGTATTTTCAACCGCTCAAACTTTAGAGCATATTAAAAGTGCATAAATAAAGTGAATTGTAAAGTGCTGGCCATTATTTCAATTGTGGTGATAATTAGGGAGGTACGCTTATTTTTTTCGCTAAAATACCAAAAATCAACTTTATTTTCGCCATAACTCACTAAATTTAGATGCTAGGGACTTCTAAGAAGAATAAAACTAGAGGTCTTCTAATGCAATTTAGTAAAAGCTCTCTAGGTTGTTTTGAAAGGATGTATTGTTTTTCCGTTATTTCACATTAAATCTTTCAATTTTAGCCTTTAAAGAAAAAGAATCAACCTTCAACAAGCAATTTCTCCATTTGTATTGAGGCTACAGACATAATAATTCCTGCCTTCTTTTTATTTATATAGGTTCTATTTTTATTTTGCATAACCTTTTCGATAAAATACTAACTTTTTGAGTTATTCGCAAAAACTCGCCTGAAAGCGTGGGGTCTTTAGCCCAAAAACTGCTACTTTCACTTGTGATAAAGTCAAAAAGTATTGTATTCTAGAAAAAAAACTTTACAGAACCAAATTTGCTTGGAAGTGGTCAATTTATCTATTCTTGGACTTATTTTTAATGAAAAAATATTTCTCTCTTCAGCAGGGGTACTATTCACCCCCGGGCAACAACAACCCCATCACTGGGCCTTCTTTCAAGCAGAGGATAAGTAGAACTGAAATCCTCGGCAAAATCGTAAGTGAAAGTGGTCATTGATCGGACTGAAAATATAATATAATGTTTGATTTAAATTTCGCCAGCTTTTTCACACTGAATTCAGTTCTTTAAGTAGAACATTAAATTTTTCAAAAGCAAACAAGGATTTGGCCGACTTCCACAAGGAGAAGAGCTTATCAGTTCCATGCGTACATTCTTGCTTTTTTTAGGATTGCCTATATTGAAATGGAAAAATGAAATCCTTATAGCATCAGTCGTCTGTCATGATGAATTTACTCCGGACTAGCTGTATGGATTAAGCTTAACCTTTTAAAGACGATTTTTTTTTTTGTGTTTACTCTAATTGAACTTGTGGGTTCGTATCTCAAATTCATACTGGCCAGATAACTCATCAGTCAAATCAACCCCTTCCATATATTGGTTGTAAAAGGAGATGAACTCGGGACATGCAACAGGAAGTTTTTCACATTTCTTCTGTTTTCGGTCAACAAATGCAAGCTGATTTCCATGACAGTTGCTAATTGCCAATACTTCTTTCGTGTTCCGCCATCTAGTAAAGGTTATTCAGTCATTTGTACATAAAAACTTAGCTTCGCATTTCTCTAGTTTATCTTGACTTTTTGGTATATTTTTTTGCGATCCAATGCAAGTATAGTAATTGAGCAGCCCGCCCAGGTAAACTACTCGAAGGACCCTTGCGAAGAAAATACCATCTCATGAAAATAACAACGCAATAAGTGCGGAATAATTTGATACACAACTTTTTATCATTGTTATTTCTAGCCCCCATTAAACACCGCCACTCCCACCACTACCATTATCAATAAAAAGTTTTTCCAAAAACAATTCAAAAGTGAATAAAACTACAAATAAAAAAATTAATAATGGCATCCCCTGTGCAACACAATCTAGCGAAGCAATTACTATATTGTGTCGACGAGAATCTTTCGTTACAGCCGTCATCGCCATGGAATGGATTTAAAGCGGGACTCACATTTGGAACATCGAGCGGAAAGCGTCGCATATGGTTAACTGCACTTATGTACAATTTGCTCCACTACTCGTTCTTATAACATCTCTCTGTTAACGATACTTCGGGTGATTGAGATGGTTGAATAAAATTCGAAAGGAATTAGTTTTGTGATGGCCCATGGGTTCATTTCCATTGAACCTTTGCAATTAAAATTAACTAAAACGCTCAGTACTGAACTATATGAAAAACGTTTGCAATGTTACGAAAACCGATGCTCGGGTCACGTACGGGTGAGAAAATTAATTGTGGTTTTCCGAGCCTCCCATAGTCTTTGCAATTGCATTTATCTAATCAAAAACGAAATCACTTGGTGATAAGAAAATGCGACCCTGACAAATAGTTTTGGGGCGTACGAGTTATAAATCGATTGACGCGGGTGCGTTTCTAATCACTGAAAATTTCACACCTTTGGAATATTTGTGATGAATTTTTTGCTAATAAAAATTGACAATGATTCTAAATTTATTGAAAATTACTCTAATTAAACTCAATGCGCGATGATGGACTAAAAGTGATTTCATACCCATGCTGCCATGACCTTCACACCAATGCTCAAAGTTTGTGATAATTACTGTAATTGAAGTATATAATAATGAGTGCCAAATTAGATAAAATTCTTTTTGCCTTTTACAGGGTCAGTATAATAAATAACCGGACTGAGCCTGCCCCACGCCGTCAAAGCGTCTGCTCACCGGTATCTGGTGCTTTAGTGGTGGTGGGGGCCTAGGCAAAGGGTACCGGGCTGCAGCAGTTGCCTCCAAGCGCTTGGAGAGATAGCATCGAGCGAGAGCGGAGTGCGTGTTCAGTTACCTCGTCGGATTGAAAATGGAGCGTACGATCGAGCAAGCGAACCAGAGTTTTTTAACCACGTTATTACAGAGAGACGTGGGTTTTCGAATACGATCCTGAGACGAAGCGGCAGAGTCCGGAGTGGCACACACCGGCGTCACCACGACCGAAAAAAGCGCGCATGAGCAAATCGAAAGTGAAGTCGATGCTCATTGCTTTCTTTGACGTGAAAGGCATTGTTCACAAAGAGTTTGTGCCACCCAGCCAATCTGTAAACGGCCAGTACTACAAAGAGGTGCTCCGTCGACTAGCCGCCCGGGTTCGCCGAGTCCGTCCGGAGATTCCGATTCGTGGATCCTCCATCACGACAATGCTCCGTCGCACACCTGCCTGCTCGTCACCGAGCAGTTGGCCAAACAGTCGAGGGCAACGTTGCCACAGCCTCCTTATAGCCCGGATATGGCGCCAGCGGACTTCTTTATGTTCCCCAAGATCAAGAGACACCTTAAGGGGACGCGGTTTGGACTCTGGAAAACGTTCAACGTGCTACGACGAGGGCTCTAGACAGCATCGAGGTTGCCGACTTCCAGGGAGCGTTCGGGGATTGGAAAATCCGGTATCAGCGTGTTATCGACTCCAATGGGGACTACTTTGAAGATTTCTAAAGAAAAATTGTACATATTTTGCCAATAAAAAATTTTCTGAGGTCAGTCCGGTTACTTATTATTCAGACCCTGTATGTTTTTACGAGCTTTTGGCATACGTATGCCTCCCACTCTGAAAGCGACAATTCCATTTGCATCTTTTACGATACCAAGTACCCCTGCGACTGTGGGTATTCTAATGAAACTTTTGCTGTGATTTCAATTACCATATGGATCACAAATGAAATTTTCAAAATTAAGACAGTGCAGTAGAATCTGCAATACCAAAAATCAGACTATTAAATTCTGGACCTGTACCGAAAACTATTCGTGAACGAAGATGCTGACAGTGTAGCTCAGGCTTTTGTTTGTTGAGTGGATGTTCTCTATGGGGATTTAATTAAAAGTGATTCAATATTGATTACTGCAGTTAGTGGATATGGTATTTGATTGTAAATGATGAAATGTAGATACTCGTAATAAATATTTAATATTGGTAAAGTAGATGAAATTAAAAAAATTAAAGTGCAATTTTCGAATCGCTTTGAGTTGTGGCCCATTTACAAATAAAAAGTGTTACAGGTCCTTACCCACCCCAAACACGAGCGTTCATCAGAAGGGGCTTGAGTTAATACCCTTTTCGTCTATTAATAGAAAAAAATATGTATTCTTAGAAAACGTTAATGAAATAATAAGAGTACAAGTCAAACTAAATTGGCTGTCGCAAAACAAATGCAAAAAGCTAGTTCTTTACGTCACGTACAAATTAGCACCAATGTACAGACAAGTATGTATTTTGGTTTGGTCCTTCAATGTCTAACATTTTCACTGTACTGATTCACTTTAGCAAAAACTAGCTGCTTGAATTTTAAATAATTTCAGATTTCCAAAATTCTTTATAGTTGATTGAATGATTTGTTAGCACTTGCAAAAAATGAATAGATAATTGAATAACATTTTCGGTCTTTTCATTTACATGAAACCCTGACCAGGCATGGGATTCACCACGTTGGCTAGCCCCTCCGCGTTTCTTTGCCGTTACAGGTGCTCTTGCAGGGTAGAGTGGTCTTGCGCTTGGGTTATGTAAAAGTGTTATGTAATTCCATCATATAAGACCCTAACATAAATCTAAAACGTTCATATTTTTCATTTCAGGCAAATTATGTTTGTATGAGTTTTTCATTTAAATGCAAAATATACGCCCACGTCTATAATGGACTTTGATCTGAATGGGGGGATGTGAGGGGGTATCACTCCCAGCTGTATGCCCCACACTTATTTGGGGGTCGTAAGTGTTAATTAGTAAAGACAAGATCCTCTCGAGTGTCGCACAAGTTCACCAGGCTCAGTCTGTTGCTTTGTTTGAACAGTCCATCCATTCAGTAGGTTACCTAAGCCCGACAACATTGAACTGAGTCATTTGAAGTTGAATTTTTAAATGCGAAATTTTTTATAGTGGGCCCTTTTGCTGGGGAAAAGAAGCCATTCTCCGATACCGCAATGCTAGCCTGCCAGCGCATTCACGTGTCCTCAAACAAGCCCAATTCCTTCGAGCATAAACATCTTTGCGCAGTGAGGCAGCAGACCGTCGATGCAGGCCTTTACGGATATTTGAATTCCTTAAATTCACTACACAAGCCCCTGCTGCAGCATATAGTAATATTTTCATCAATGCTATCGATGTGAAAAATCTGTCAAAGCAGATCACAACACTTTTATTCCTTATTGAGCTGTTAAGTTTTCTAGCTACCCTTTCTCATACTGTTCCATCAGCTTGTCTATGCTCCTTTTAATGTACAAATTAAGGTCATACACATAACTGGTGAGATAGTCACTTCTTACCTATAACTTTATTCCACGTTTGATGGGCTTCAAGGGCAAATACTGCTTCAAACTCGACCCATTTGCCCATATTTTCATCTATAGATTGATAAATTGAACCCGTTCTAAGTTTTTGATATATACATTTGAAACACTCTAGGAAATACTCAACATAATATATCTTGGAGCAATTAGTTGGTTTCTCAGGGTTACTGACATTGACATTGTTATTTTTTTTTAACTGTAGTATTGCCCGTAGAGGTATGCTTTGAAAAAAAGCAGTTTAGGCTTGGCAGCGTATTATAAGCCATTACCATCATAACACCCGCCATCATCAAAATTTTCGAAGAGTAAGTTACTTTAAACTTTTTTGTCTTCCTTTCCAAAATGGTTAACTTTTTATTTGGGCACTGAGATATAAACATGTACAGGCTTTTTGGAAATAACTTCGGGAAAATATCGATTTCTGAAGATTGACTATCTACAGAGCTTAAAAGGATTTCTGTATTCTTTGCATCAGGTAGTTGAATCCATGGGATGTGATTCTGCGGAAATGAATACCACATTATGTTGTCTGATCCGTATGAAGTTGACGCTGTTTGGGGACTCTCTAGTCCATTTTGGACGTTGGAATTGTCTGGTACGGTGACGTAAGAGGAATGAACACCATCAGAGACAGCAGAGAAGGGGCCCCTTTAGGTACGCGTACCAGTAAGTTTTCATTATTAAAGAAAATAACTTCTTCTTTGATGTGATCTAGCTAGATACTTTAAAATAGTTAAAGAGTTTGCGCATTTGAATTGATGTATGAACTTGTACGAGTATATTACACTTTAAGCCGAGTTCTTAAACTTACAATTCCAGGAAAAGCGTAACAAGGTGAATTTTATTTAAAGAATTGAATTGGCATTATGTTTCAAGTTGTGACGGGTGCGGCTTGAGTGGTAAGTCGTAATCGTGAAAATAGTAAATCCGGAAGTTAGTGACAGTGTTCGGAGGTGGAGTGTAAATATCGATATCAGGTCGGAAGTTTAGTGTCTGTGTTCGAGGGAAGGGCTTGATAGGGTGGAAAATAGTGTTTGTTGCGAATTTTGAAGGTCCCGAGGAAAGTGTGTTACGAGGTGCTTAGTGTGGCAACTAGCTTTTGCTGGATATTTAGGGAGCTGGAAGAAAGTGGAACAGTGACGTTGGTTGGTCCGGCAAGCCGTATTCTTGCTTGGCAGCTTATCGGGGCCTTGGTGGACAAGTGAGCGGCGCCTCACGCCCATCTCCGGATGAGCTAAACTGGGTCCGTAAGTCCCTCTGGAGCACCCTCATTTCTTTTGGGGCAGTATTGGCTCCCGTGAAATAGCTAGGAGTACAACAAGGGGAGGTGTTTAGTGGGAAATTCAGCCGCTTGGAAGCATGGGAGTTGCATATTCTGTGTGTAAATGACATTTACTTTTCAACTACAAAAAAAACCTAAGTGTGTATGATTGTTGTAATCAAAGGAAATTTAAATGGCTATAACTTCCGTAAATTTTATAGAAACTTATTGGACAATAAATATTTTTCAAAAAATCACTTACAAAGCTGATTTCATCCAATTTAATTATACTAATATAGTTTTACTGCTTAATCATACTATTATTAGCAAAGTTCAACAAATTCCAACTTTTAAATTATAAGTTATAGCATGTACCTCCATGATTTTTAAGGGCTTTGTGAAAGAAATTTTACAAACACTAACTTGTTTCTTGTCCCGTCTGCCTTCCGCTCCATCCGTCTGTTCAGTTTCTTCAGAAATAACAGAAGCTATAAAGTTCAAACTATGTGAAAATGTCTGAAGGTGTGGTCTCTCAAAAGTTTAGGTCTTATACCCTACAAAAAATATTTTATCAAACGTAGTTGAGTAGGGTATCAAATTAAAGGTTTTAGCACTTTCAAAATTATGATTTATACTTTCTAGGAGAGATGGTTTCATGTCCTTATCATGTTATTTACTTCTTCAAGGAGAAGAACTACCTTTCCTTGACATTGAAATAATTAAAGGCTCGGGAAAACTTGAATTCGACATACAGAGGAAGAAAACGACTACGCAAAGGGACGATACCAGTCGAGTCAAACTACACTTATGAACAGAAAATTGCGGCGTATAATACGATGACTTACCGGATGGTTACGCATACAGTAATCTCGAAAAAGCTTGGCCTACAACAGCAGAGGGTATAGCCTAGAAGCAGCGTTAGGATCAGCAAAGGATCAGAGGAGCAAGGAAGATAAAGGAGGTATATATAAGATCACTTGCCTGGAGTACGACATGACTTATATCGAAATCAAGTGGCATGAGCACATCAAAGAAGCGGAACAAATTGCTAAACGAGATTCAACAGAAACAACAAGATCTGCCGTAGTGAAGCATATGATTGAAGAAAAACATTAAATTACGTGGGAGAATCTGAAAACAGCGCGAGAAGTAGGAGATTTGAAGAAACTAGATGCATGTATTTACTTGGGGTTTGCATATATGGATTAAGAACAAGTTGGGTAAACAGACCTACGCTCATGTCAGAAGGGTTTTGTATTCAATTTACAAAATGCAGTCACCAGATCGAATCAAATCAAGATACATGTCAAAGACGATTTTATTGGAGAAAATATGAAATACGAAGATCATACTATTATTAACAAAGTTGAACGAATTTCGACTTCTGAGGTTTTTGTTATTGTTATACTCATAAATATCTCCCTTGATAATTATTTCAGATGTCCATTCGCGAGGGAGGAAACACATTTTTCATGTATTTTCTCCCTGTGCCCCCACTGTAGCAAAAACTGACAGTTTAACAACTGTTTTGAAAAGCTCCCATGAAAACTTTCATTTCATACTCATATCGGCTATGTATAATGAATTTTTTTTCAGGGGCTATTCTCCTGTACTGTTATCATCGACTCATGGCCAATTTTTTCGAATCCTAGAATGTTTACAAAGCCCTTTTGCTAGGAGCTCTCTCCCGCCTCCTTGACTTGTTTCACTTATTATTGTAGGTATTCATCTTCAGTCATTCATCAAATTGAATCAAGTGTTCAAAGCATGCACCTTAAACGTTGAAGTTGGGAAAAAATAGCTTAAAATTATCCAATCTTCGCATTTAAAACAGCCACTATTTTGTTTTACGATTACTGATACCACTAGCTGAACCGATTCTCAAAGATGTACATGACACCTATCATTCCCGAAATTTTCATGCAAATCCTAGCAAAACTGTAGTGTCTGAGTTGGTAAAAAGCGCATGTTGTTCCATAGCCATATGTTGCCATAGTAATATATGCAGCGCATATTGTTCCATAGTAATACAGGAAAATTCAAACCACTATAACTTCGCTAACTATGATTCAACCTTTATGAAACTTTCAGGATAGATCAAACTTATAAATAATCGTCTGTGTACTAAATTTTATAGAATTTAAGGGTACCGTTAAGATTTTATTCAAGAAAACATAAAATCGATAAATCATACTATTACTAACAAAGTTGATTGAATTGCGACTTCTCACGTATTTGTTGTTGTTGTACTCACCAAGGCCTACATTCCTGATTTTTTTCAGATTTTTCGGATCACAGGTGTCCAATCGCGAGGGGGGGGGGGGACACACATTTTTCGTGTATTTCCCCTCCCTGTGCGCCCCTTGAAGCGAACTTTTCCAAACTCATTTGATACCCATATCGGCTACCTTTAATGAAATTTTTTTTTCGGGGGGTCACTCCCCTATACGGGGAGACCCCCCTTAAATACCTTATAAAATTTTTTGTAGGTAAACTTTGAAGAGAACACCACTTATCACCTACATACAAAATTTGATGTTTCTAGCTTAAGTAGTTTCCGAGAAAAACTGCTGTGACACACGGACGGACGGAGGGACGGACGGACGGACGGACGGACAGATAGACGGACAGACGGACAGACGGACAGACAGGACGCGATTTTAGAATAAAAAAAAAAAAGGAATAGTAATCTAAAACTACCATTTAATTTGAATCTTAAAATCAATCAAATCAAGATGTAACACGAAAGTGAGCAATTAATAATTATCACCAGATAGTTTTATCCAGCCAAAAAAACAAAGAAGGAACCAACTGGAGGCACTCGCTGCAAATATAAATTTTAATTGAAAAATTTAAATAAAAAAAAAACATGTGTAAAACTAAAGCAAATCAAGAAAATTATTTTTAAATACACATTGGGAGCAAGAAAGAATAAAAAATTAGTGGCAAAACAATTTTTTTATCTATATGTTTAGCTTTTCGGCATCTTTCGATAAGTGGAAAAATTTCATGTTCAAAGAAGCCTTGTTTTTTTGAAGCGAAGAACTGGTCCAACTTATTTTTAGCAACCTGATGGAAATCGAAAGTTGAACCATTCAAATGGTTTGGAAGGGAGCGAAACAAATAATGTTCTGATGGTGCTAACTCAGGGCTATAGAATGGATGAAGCATTAGTCCCCAACTGAGCTTCACTAATTTTTGACGTGTTACCAAGGGGGTGTGGGGTCTAGGGTTATCATAATGGAACATCGTGCCTTTGTGATTGACCAGTTTGGGGTGTTGTCTTAATTTCTTCATTCAATTTCAATAGTTGACGACAGTAGACATTCAAACCGATAGTTTGATTTCAAGGAAGCATCTCAAAGTAGACTATACAATTGTAATCCCATCACACAGAAAACATTATCTTCTTTTAGTGAATATTGGCTTTGGATGTCGATTGTGGGGGCTCATCTTGATAATTCCATGATTGTTTTTGGACTAAGTTATTGTAAACAATCCATAGTACATCACCTATTATGATACTTTTAGAAATGAGTCGTTTTGTTTACGATTCAGCAAAAGGTCGCATATGTTAATGCGTTTGGTGAGATGAATTTCTTTTAATTCGTGAAGAACGCAAACATCCAGTTTGCTTACGTCGCCAAGTTGTCGTAACTGCAAATAACATAAATGGTTGAATTCAATATCTTGAGCTTCTTTGCTAACTTTAAAGTTGTCATACGCCGGTTAGTTTCGATTAACGCCTTAATTTTGTCGTCATCAGTAGTGGTTGGACGACCAGCATGTGTTGCATCTTGCACATTAAAATTTCCAGAACAAAAGTGAGCAAACCGACGTTGAAACTAGTGTTCAGTAAAGCAGTTCTCACCATAAACTTCACACAATCTCACTCGAGCTTGCACCACATTTTTGCCCTTTCGGAAGTAAAATAATAAAATATATCGATAATGCTCTCTTTGGTTGTCCATTTTCAAGTTAATTTTTAACCAACTTGTTGTTTACTAATGGCGTTCAGTTTTCGAACGAAGATAATCTAAAGTTTAATATTTAGAATAGTGCATAATCAGATAAACCACGCAATTACTGCTACATGAAATATGTAGTTGACGACATGAAATATACAGTTTACGACATGAATTATCGAACAAACTAATAAAATTACAAAGCTAGACGAAGCCACGAAAATATTTATTTGTTCATCAATTGAATGCTAGGAGCCCTTTTATGCAATTCATTTCTTTTTATTTCTTGCGGAAGCTCATTATTTGACACACTTTTCTTCTCACAATAAATTTAAAAAAAAAATATTAAAAGTGGCACATAATCGAATTTCATATGTCCTGAAACTAAAAATTTTCTCTTTTTCTCTGACTGGAAAATAGGTGCATAAAAACCAAATGAACATCGACCATCATCTCCAAATAATTATGTTGATAACATCGAGTTGTTTTCTACTATTAATGATGGCATTCTCCTCATCAATCGCATTCACATCAAACAACAAACTCATTTTAATCACTTTCCACGATCGATAATTCTTACCTTTTAATATTCCAATATTCCAACTAGCATAACCTTAAACGTATATTCGTAGCATCTAGAACGAAGTACTCCATTTTTAAATCATATTAGTAATCATCATTACACCCTATGTTTTTAATAAAATCCTGAAGCGGACCCGTTTCACACAAACAAACAATAAGTAACGTGAAAAAGTTAAGAAAATTTATAACTGAAGTAAATTAAGAAAATCAAAGCAAATAGTTAAATTTATTCTTTTGTAAATTGTATTTTATACATACAAACTTCAATCGGTATCATTAAATCACTTGATTGATTCAATCATTTTAAGGTTGTAATATTAAAATAATAGAAATGATGCGACTAGCCCAAAATTTGTTAATATACGAGTATATACGAGTATAAGCGTTCATTCACTAAATTTGTAACGTACACATGTGATAAAAAAGTTTGTAGGATAAATGCAAAATCAACTAACAATTTCATTTTATTACTTCTAAATGACAAAGTAATATGAATGATGTTTATTCATCGCTATTGTTGTCTACTTGAATTTAATTTGGTATTTAATCGAAGTTAGAGGGTCGTGCCATTTATGCTTAGTAGCATGGTGTAAATGTGAGCGCGATGACAGTAATACCTTCTTAGCCACGAAAAGACACACACGTGTTTCGCCGAATAAACCAAAATCATTTATTAAGAAACTACGTCTCTTCTTTCTTTCGATCCTGTGGACACTTCATTTGTCAACGAGGATGAATCCGTCAGAGCGTTTTAACGAAATAACGGGATTATATTTCAAATTCCCTAATAAAGGGGGATTCATGACCAGTGTACACATGTGAATGGGCCTTAACTCTTATTTATCACCAATTTTAGACCCATATATTTACAGATTATGACAGTTTGGTCTTTTACAATTTCAACCATGGCATCATACACATCAGCCAAACGTTTTCTTATTGTTAAAACTTTTTACAAAAATAATGAATCACCAGTCCAAACATTTCTTCCTTTGGAGATTTCTGAAAGATCGTGTTTACGCTGATGCTCCCCAGACTACTGAAGTATTAAAAAACAATATTCGAGCCAACACACGCCTAATAACGCCAGAAATATGCGAAAATGTCATCGAAAATTACAATCATCGTTTAATAGTCAGTAAAGCAGCACGACGTGCACATATACCCGAAGTAATATTTTGTGTTAAATTTTAAGGGACCAAATTTTTATAATAAGTAAACATTACTGCTCAATCTTAACAAAAGTTATGTGTTTTTTCGACAAAAAATGTGTACATTTGTTATAAATCACCCTTTACAATCAATCGTGAGGCTAACCAACTGTCATTGTTTGGAGGTTAGTACTGCTTTTATTATAACGTGCAGTTCACATACCAAAGTTAAACGTTTTCCGGAACAATTTGCGTTATTGTCGCAGCAAATGGGCAGTTAAACTCATACTCTGTGTAATAAGTTTATGTACATAGTCCCTCTGAAGTTAGCGAGTCTTTCTTGCAATATAGCCTACGAAGTGTGCCTTTTTGCATCGGTTTTTTTGGCGTTGAGGCACGTAAATATGGCAAAAATTGAGGAGAGAGTCTACATAAAATCAAGTTCAAACTGTTCAAGGCAGGAAGCGTACAGCTTAATTAAGTTAATTAATGGCTGTTCGACAACATTATTCACCGAAAATACATTTTAGCCAAAATAAGTTTTAGTTCAAACTAAGTAAAAATGGTCAATCCAGACACGAAGACTATGCCAAGCACGCCATCTGCGATATCACCCACCCAACACAGTGGCCTCGATAGGTATCATTATTAAATTTCAGCCTTACAGCCATGCGTACTACAGACGCAAATTGTCACCTGCTACACCCTAGCAAAGATAAATGCTCATTTTAATCCTCAAGTGAATTCTCAGGTTTGTGGCAGAGCTGAGACGTCTTCTGATTGTGGTTCCGAAGCATTTCAGAAGGCATGATGCACAATTAACTAGTGTGGGGGCTGCAAAACAACAGCGCGGCGAGCGTACCTCTTTACTGCACCGTAAAAATATGGCCTCTCGAGCTGGAATTGCAATTTTGCAGGTTCAGGAAATGAGCACCCCTAGCAATTCAGTAAAGCTTTTGAGCAAGGGTGCATCTGTAGACCAAATGGGCTGCATATCGATTTCCAGGTCACAACCCGGATTCGTAGAGCAAAAGCTCCATCGATCAATGTTTTAAGTGCGTAGGTGATCACGAACTACTACAATGCACGATGAGTTCTACCTCTTTGTATTGTATTAAATGCCAAAAATTATGGTCACGTTGCTAATGTGTCTCAATCTGGGCAGCGTTCATGAGCCAGTAAATTCAAAAAGAAGTTTGATCGAAACAAAGGCGATACTTCAAGATCTGAAACGAAAGTATCAGTTGAGTTGTTACGTAATAAAACTATCCCGAATGGATTCTTCTTCTTCTTAGTACTACAGCCCCTCTTGGACCTTCGCTTCCTGCAAAAAGCGCCTCCAACTATCTCGGTCCATTGACCGCAGCCTCCAATTTCAAAATCCGAGTAGTGATGAACTGTCTTCGTCGACTGAGTCAGACCAGCGTTTTCTCGATTTCCCCACTGGTCTCCGTCCTTCAGTTCCCCCAACGAATACCTTCTTGGGTATCCGTTGTTTGTCCATACGATTTATATGACTAGCCCATTGCAGCTTCCGCAGTCTTACAATCCTTGAGACCTCCGATTCGTCAAAAATTTCATACAGCTCATGGTTGTATCGAATTCGCCATTGGCCCTATCAAACTTCACTCCGATTATTCGCCCCAGGACCCGCCGCTCAAAGGCGTTCAATATATTTGCGGATGCTTGGGTTAGGGTTCAAATGTCACACCCATAGCATAACACAGGTCTTATAACAGATTTGCATACTTGGAGCTTTGTTCTCCAGTGTATGCAGCTGGTCTTCAAGATCGTCAGTTCTGAATAGAATATTTTATTTGCGAGCTGTATTATTCGGCGTATTTCATCCCTTTCATTGCCCGTTTTCGTTATTTTGGCGCCTAAATACACAAATTCGCTAACATTTTTGATACTGTATTCGCCAAGTGCGATATTTTGTGTGCTTGAGGTATTTATAATTAACTGCATCATGAGCTTAGTTTTAATTTCATTGATTTGTAGCCCTACTTGTCTTGCTTCGCTGTCGAGTTTTAGGAAGAGTTCCTTGGCAGTTGTTAATGACCGTGTCAAAATGTTTATATCGTCCGCATAAGCTACTACTTGGCTTGACTTGAATAGTAATGTACCTCGTGTATCGACAGGTAGCTTCCTTATGATGCATTCTAGAGCCAAGTTGAATAGCAATGGGGTCAGTCCATCTCCCTGCCTTAGTCCGATATTTGTGCCAAAGGCATCGATGAGTTGGTTATTGATGCGGATTTGGGAGCTTTGCTTTGGCATCCCAGCCAAATTTGCTCGTCTTACCAAAATGACAATGAATGTCTTGAATGAATTATCCAACATAAATGTTACGAGATAAAACTATCTCAAATGGATCATCCGAACATAAATTCCGACTCTGACCTCGGGTGTTTTGGGTTTTGGGTCGCTTCGTCGGACACGGGTGTGGATGCCACTCATCTATTCATAAATTTGTCCTTCGAGCCTCAAGATGACCTTGACTTGCGCCGGAGTCTCCACTTTCAGGGAAAATTATCACAATCACTGCCTCGTCACTATCTTTATAACAACCTAGAATTGAAAAAAAACACCCAGCAAATTTCTGCGACAATCCCGTAACCCATCTATTGCGAGACTTAATTACCAATGAATGAAATCACCGGAACCTGGAATTCAAGACCAAAAGGGGGCCTAATCTACGTAAGCACCTGTGCAATATTTGTGCAAAAGTTAGGCCCCTTCAAGTTCTCACAAACACTCCCGAGCCAAATCTCACAATTTTTCTTTTCACAAATACAAAAAAAAAAAACCCATTTTACGTTATAATTTATGTTGATAAGTAATAACACTCATAAAATTCAATATCCAGTGAAATTATTTCTTAAATTCAGCAATAAATTTACCTAACCTCACTTAGTGCTCTCGACAATAGGGCCCCCGGTAAACTTTCCGCTATGATTGTAGGTCTCGTTTGATTGACTTTCGTTCGCAGCGTGAACCCTTAAACAAATCATTAGTGACTCTTTCAGGCGTGCACTTGTCGAACTGATGTTTTTTAGAGAACTTCAGGAGAAATAAATTCGGAAACTCAGCCACGTTTCTTCCCTTTGCTGCCAACTCGAGTATGATTCCAATCGATTTTTTTTTCCTTTTCTTTGATACGTCCTTATCATTCGGGTTTCCAAAACAGAAAAGAGCTCCTCGTGCACTTTCAGGTCCAGCCTAGCCTCCGGTGGGATTTCAGGCCCGAGTGTAGTTAGCCACAACTTCATGGGTTCGTGGATTCTAGTGCCACCATTGACCTTCCGGATCTTCTGCTATCCGTGATTTCAACCTTCTTTGCCGCAGCCTTTTTTCCTGTATTGCTATTTATCTGTTTTATTTTCAACTTTGGCAGCCATGCCTGATCGAAACGTCAAGTGTCTTCCATTTATTTATGTTTACTCCATCCTTTAGTTGAAATGAAATTCTCCTTGCGTTTTGTGAGAGCTTATCCCTTTTGTGTAGGTATTTTCCAATCGGCAGCTCCAAGTCGGTGATATTGCTGGTTAGTTTGATGTGTTAGAAGCAAGCTAGACCAGCATTCGTTCGGGATTCTTTGGTGCGCTAGTTGGGGCGACTGTTGAAGACTGATAGACATTGCTTGATTATTCGAGGTAATTTTTCATACATTTTGGTTCTCAAATTTCAAGAACTAATTTTCCAAGCTAGCCTGTTGCACCATAGGCAGGGAGAAATGGCGTGTTCGACACCAATCCAAAGTTGTATATTTCAGCAATACAACCGAGAAAGGTGAGACTTCTTCTCCGTGTAGGTTTCGTCCGTACTATACCTAGCCTTGCCAACATCTACTTGGAAGGCTTCTATATTTTTCGGTGCAAAACATATTATCATTGTTCCAACCAATCTAAGTTTCACTTGAGTACAGGAGAAAATTATCTTAATAGGACACGGCCCAACACAACTGCACGTTCGCTTACTTTTGTGCATGAACGTATGTCAAACATCGATTTCTTTTTGCTTCGTAGTGTTTCTCATGTGGCGAACTAGTTGCCATCCCCGCCACGAATAGTTTTTACTGCTGTTGTTGTAGTTGTATAGATGTCTGCTATCGTCCTAACTTACATGCTATGTTTACCATTGGTGTTATTATTGATTACATCATTTTTCTAATTGCAAAACTTTCAACAGTAACTTGGCTTGGGTGATTCTATCATTTTTCGTACAAATTGTATGCTTATTGCAGAGGCAAGTGCTGTGGTTTAGAAGGTCGTGACAGAGTGTCAACATGAAGAGGCAACCCATCAAATTACGACGTATCACAACGAAAATGCGGATTCAACAAATAACTTCAACAGTTTGGCATCGCCCTCTTCTCCCTGTTTGGCTTATTCCACGTGCGAGCAGGAACCGACATGCAAATACCAACAATTTCTCCTTCAATAACAATTCCAGTGACCATTGATGAATAGCAGTTCTGGATGGAGGTTGACTCAGGTGCTACCGTCACCATCGTGCGAAGAGTTACTTTGTTTAAATTATGGGGTCCTCAGTAAAAGCCAAATCCAGTTGCTGGATTTAGACTCGACAGTTACGATGAACAAAAACTTTGTATTCTCGGCATGAGGAACGTGAATTTCAACAAAAAATAGCCCTCCTACCATTAGTTATAGTATACAACTGCAAAGACCACTCGCTTCTAGGGCACAAACGGTTCAAACATTGGGTCAGTCGGGAGAAGGCATAAGCCCAATTTCTGCAAAGTCATTATTTCAGAGCTAAGCGACTTTACACACCCAATGCTTGTAAACGATGACCGAGACTTTGGAGAATTTAAAAGACCTGCTAGCAAACTAGATTTTGATCACACCGCTTCTTCGATATAACATATTTAAGGAGCCATCCTGTACTACACGCTTTGCAAAATAGAGTGATTAAAGAGATTCAACGTCTAGTGGATGTTGGCGTTTTGGAAGTGATTATATATTCAAAATGGGCTTTGCCTATCCTGAAGTTCCAAAGCGCTATGGAAACCTTCAGCTGTGCGGAGACTACAATGTACCGACAACCACGTTCTCAAGCCTGACCGGTTCCCACTACCTACATTTGACGATTTATTCGAGAAACTCTTGGTTGGAATAATCTTCTTACGAATGGATGTGGATCAACCTTCCCATCTCTTGGCGACAAATACGATTAAAGGCATCTTCACTATGAAACGGCCACCCTTCGGTATCTTTGCTGCACCTGGAATATTTTAAAGGTTAACCGAAAATTCGTTGGTAGGCATTAACGGAGTGCCAGTGCTAATTGACGATATTATTGTGGCAGGCTGAATAATAGAGGGAAAAGTGCAATGCTTGAAGAACGTTTTTAACGTCTCATATGAATACGGCTTGAAAATCAAAATGAAAAGCGCGAACTTTTCGCAAAAAGCATTGCATTTTTGGGCCACAGAATAGATGCTTAGGTAGTTAATCCGATGAAAGACAAGATTCTGGCTATTCAAGGTGCTCCTATGCCTCACAACAAAACAAAGCTTCAAGTGCTCTTGGGAATAATCAATTTCTACAAAAGATGCCTGTAAGACCGAGCTGCCAGTATTTGAGCCCTTGCATAACCTTCTAAACAAAGATGCAGCGTGAACGTGGACCGAATCTCACTCCAACACATTGAACGCTCACTACAAGTTCTTATTCGACTCATAACGTTGGAAATCAACAACTGCTGCTTTCCTGCGATGGATGACCGTACGGAGTATGAGCGGTTTTTGCTCATCTCATAGACGTCACCTCAAAATGGCCAGGTGTTTTCGTGTCACGCACGCTATCTCCAACTGAGTCATTCATTTTTGGAGCATTAAAATTCCGTAAATTTATTTTTGGTCCCTCTAATGTTCTTTTTATTACCGAGCATAAGCTGCTCTTAGAAGTTTTTAAGAAAGGATTCGTCACTCCATCGCGAACAAGGGCAAAAATCAGGACATGGAGATAAGCAACCTAGTTATGTAGAAACATATGATGGTGAAAATGCGACATTAATTGAGCACGTGGTAAGGGAGGTAGATACAATGATAAGAGATGCTGAACAAGAAGACTCTGCGGGAACTTCAAATACGCAAGAAAAGAAAAGCCGACCGAAACGCAATTGCGGACTTTCTTCAAGATACGGAAGCATGCGACGATGGTGAACTGTAACTTAAGTGACCCTAAATTAACTACAATAATTGTTTATGATAACTCTTGTTTAAGATTTTTGCTTTTCTTAGTTTAATATTTTATTTTAATATTAATTCAATGTCTTATTTTTCTTCTTCTTCTTTGTAGCACTTTAGCCCCTCTGGGACCTTCGCTTAGAGATAGTCTGAGTATCTCATTTTCATGAACGTATTGATTTTTTGGGAAGTTGGTTTAGTCAGTACCATGCTCCCGTGTGGTTGCTCAGCTGTGATATGAACTGAGTAAATCAGTGCCTATCACCACTAAGTGAACACTCGTAGTCTGTCCAAAAAATCCCCTGAACTAAATCACGTTGCTCCCAATGAGATTTGAACCTGCGACCTTTGGTTTATGCGTTCTTGCTCTAATCACTAGACCACACAGACTACCAATGTCTTATTCACTTTTTGTTAATTCTTTAATTTATGTAATTATTGTATTAAATTTGTTACGATATGCATTAAGATGTTACACAAAAAGCTACGGAGGGAAGGAGTATTGTATCCTCGAATTTATTTGGTATTGTCCCGAAGTTATTTTGTTAAATTAAATATAATTCACACATCGCGCCATCAACGCTTAGTAGCACGGTGTAAGTGTGAACGTTGCGGCAGCAGTACCTCCATAGCTACGCTAAGATGCACACTCTTTGTTTCTCTTTTTTTGACAGCACGTCCGGTCTGAAAGAGATGAAAATGAAATAAAGTAGAGTATAGTCGCTTGGTTGGAAGTGTATAGACGCTTTTTGATCGGGCATTTGATTCGGTGGCTGATAAAATTGTATTCGGGCTTAGTCTGCTCACGAAAGACGTGCGACCGAAATTTCTCTCCGAGTTAGCTAGACCACCATCAACCATCTTGGAATAGACTAAGAGTGACCTAATGGATGCAGTCCATTTCAACATTCTAAGACATTACGTATATAACTGATGAGAGCGAATTTTGAATTTCCGTGGGTTACGTATATTCGAATTTCGATTTTTTTGTGGCGTTATGTTGGTACTCATGTCTGTCACTTATGCCGACAAGCTCGGCTATTTTGAATGTTCACTTGATTGGTGATAGCTGCTTTACTTGCACGTGTTTTCAATCGTCTTCGATTTTTACTTATTCAAAAAAATGTATCTAAGAACGTGTATCAAATTTTGTGTGAAAAACGAAATGAAGTGCGCGGATGCACTCCGAATGTTGACTGTGGCATACGGAGAAGCTACCTTGGACCGAAGCAACGTTTATTGGTGGTACAAAATGTTTTTAGAAGGCCGAGAAGATGTGAACGACGAAGAGCGTGCCGGACGCCCGAGCACTTCAACAACAGACGAAAAAATTAATGAAGTGGAGAAAATGGTATTGGCTAATCGTCGAATCACCGTTAGAGAAGTTGCTGAGGACCTAAACATATCGATTGGCTCGTGCCATTCGATTTTTATCAACGATTTGGGCATGAGACGGGTCGCCGCGAAATTCGTACCAAAATTGCTCAATTGCGACCAAAAACTTGTGCGCGACTTTTTGGCCAAAAACAACACACTAATGATGCCGCAGTCACCGTATTCCCCAGATCTGGCCCCCTGTGACTTTTTCTTGTTTCCTAAACTGAAGAGGCCCATGAAAGGACGACGTTACGCTACGCTTGACGAGATAAAGACGGCATCGAAGGAGGAGCTGAACAAGACTAAAAAAAATGATTTTTTGAAGTGCTTCGAAGATTGGAAAAACCGTTGGCACAAGTGTATAATATCTCATGGGGATTACTTTGAAGGGAACAAAGTAGATATTCATGAATAAATAAATAATTTTTGAAAAAAAACAAAATTCGCGATATTTTTTGAACACACCTCGTATGGACGAAGAAGGAAAACCAATATAAATAATATAGATGTCTGACAGGCACAACACGATGTATCAAACAGCTTGTAGTTACATTAAGGGTTATCAGAAGCAAAATTTGTGAGTTTTACTATTTTCCCTATACATCAATAAAGTCTCCTTAAATTTACCAAAAATTCGTCTTTGTTATAAGTCGACGTATTTTGAAAATTTCAAGAAAATCTAGCCTGAAGCAAAACAGTTGTAGTCAATTGAAAATTTTAAAAATTCCAACAACATTAACATGTGAGATGCGCGTTTCCAAATTACCTAGATACTACAGAAATATACGAACATTCGAGAAAATTTCAGAAATTATTTGTTACACTGATATAATATAACAACTCGAACAAAAAGCACAGCATACATAAACAAATGCCGGCAAATTTCAACACACGATAACCATATTTTATATTTTCGACTTCAACTTGAGGAATTTATGTCGTATAAGCCAAGCTGTAAAGATTCAAAAGACATCATTTGATTTAGCCATTTTTTTGCAAACCCCTTCTGGTAGGAGCACTTTTCTGGTACTTAAAATAAAAAAACAAATCTTACGTAGATTGATCAAAAAATTGCTGACAATATTATACTCCACGGTACTGAACTTGACCTTGATGATTTTTTTTATTGTTTTTCATGTCATCATATATTTTTTTTAGTAATCTTAGTATTACTACGAATATATTCGAAAACAGTGTTTTGATTGAAAATATTTATCCCCTCATAAGTTGCTATTCGCGCCACAATTTATTCTGTTTACAGAACAAAACAAGTTGGGTGGGAAGAACTACGCTCATGTCAGAAGGGTTTTGTACTCAACCAACAATATACTGACAACAATAATAAATAAACTGGATTGAAACCTTAGCGACATCTATAAAAACTTGCTTTAAAAGAAAATCCATTTTCAGTCCATTATCACTTGCCGACATTTTATTGCAATATTATTGTATTAAAATCGTTCACTGAATGGAATCTTAAAGATAGTTTTGTTAAACATATTGGAGAAGATCGAATCAAAAGTGTAGTGTGTAGCTTGATGGAAAGCCTGAATCGTAGAAAAACCATGCATTGTTTTTATTGCGAATAGCATAAATTTCAACCGGCTTTAGCTTCAGCAAATACGATTCGATTTTATTGAAACTAACAGAGCATAAGAATCTTTTATTGGACTGCTGAAATACAGTGCAGAAGAATTTACTGGTAAAAATTTTACATTTACAAATTCTAGCATTATTATTAACAAAGCTGGATAAATTTCAATTTCTAAGGTATTTGACAATGTTGTAATGTTTAGAACCTACTCTCATTATTTTGTCATTTATCAAATGTACGCTTTCATCAAAAGGCCATAGTCTGTATATACTTTAAATTTTGAAAATGGGGAAAAATTGTACAAATTTACTAAATATTCCCATTCAAAATGGTTTTACGATTAACTATGTCACTCTTTGAATGAATTCTCAAAGATATTCATGGAAAATATCCGTTATGAGTTTTTCATGCAAATTCTAATTCCCTAATAGTGTCTGAATTGATTAGAAATGCATATTTTTCCCCATAATCATGTATTGTTATTGTTGCATTACAGAAAAATTCAAACCACTATAATTTTGTTTAATATTATTGGATCCTTCTAAACTGAATATAGCTTATTCACCTTATAGATAGCCACCTCTATATAAAATTACATTATATATATAGGTGCACTCACGATTTTATGCTGGGAAATATAAAATTGGTAAATCATACTATTTCTAACAATGTTTAGGGGATTTCGACCTCAGCAGTCTTTGTTGTTATATATGATATAATATATAGTATATACTTATGAAGAACTATCTCCACTGTAGCGTATTCTACATTACTTATAAATTAAATTCCACATTTTCATAAAACCCACACATAAAGAAATAATAGGCGTAGATGAATTGTCAAGTAAGAAAAAATAAAACATTTTCTAGTTCATAAAACTATGTCAAATAGAGCGTTCATAATTACTGATAAAATTTTACTAATTTCAATAATTATACTTTATTTACTTAAACTAAGAAGTAAAATGATTTTCATCGTATATTCGATTTAATAAAACAGTGTAACACAGTAAAGTCATATATTGAGTCTCATTTTCCGATGTCAAAATTTTATCGGCGTAGTGAAATATGAATTTCCATCTACATTCTGGTGACCCCGAATCGAAGTGAATTTTCATAATTTCGTGGAAAATGTAGATTTGAAAACATTCCTATGTAAGTGCGGATAAGTTCGCGAAATTACTTTAAAACAAGTTGAGTAAACAGACCTACGCTCATGTCAGAAGGGTTTTGTATGCAATTTACAAAAAGGCAGTCACCAGATCGAATCAAATCAAGATATATGTCAAAGACGATTTTATTGGAGAAAATATGAAATACGAAGATCATACTATTATTAACAAAGTTGAACGAATTTCTGAGGTTTTTGTTATTGTTACACTCATAAATATCTCCCTTGATAATTATTTTAGATGTCCATTCACGAGGGAGGAAACACATTTTTCATGTATTTCCCCCCTCTGCCCCCACTGAAGCAAAAACTGACAGTTTAACAACTGTTTTGAAATGCTCCCATGAAAAATTTCATTTGATACTCATATCGGCTACGTTTGATGAATTTTTTTCTTCAGGGGCTACTCTCCTTGACTGTTATCATCGATTCATGACCAATTTTTTCGAATCCTAGAATGGTAGCAAAGCCCTTTTGCTGAGAGCTCTCTCCCGCCTCCTTGACTTGTTTCACTTATGAGCTTTAATTGAAGGTACTCAGCTTCAGTCATTCATTAAATTGAATCAAGTGTTCAAAGTATGCACACTGAACGTTGAAGCTGGGAAAAAATAACTCAAAATTATCCAATCTTCACATTTAAAACAGCCACCATTTTGTTTTACGATTACTGATACCACTAGCTGAACCGATTCTCAAAGATATTCATGACACCTATCATTCCTGAAATTTTCATGCAAATCCTAGCAAAACTGTAGCGTCTGAGTCGGTAAAAAGCGCATGTTGTTCCATAGCCATATGTTGCCATAGTAATAAATGCAGCGCATATTGTTCCATAATAATAACTTCACTAAATTTGATTCAATCTTTATGAAACTTTCAGGATAGATCAACCTTATAAATAATCATCTGTGTACTGAATTTTATAGAATTTAAGGGTACCGTTAAGATTTTATACAAGAAAACATAAAATCGATAAATTATACTATTACTAACAAAGTTGAGTGAATTGCGACTTCTCACGTATTTGTTGTTGTTGTACTCACCAAGGCCTACATTCCTGATTTTTTTCAGATTTTTCGGATCACAGGTGTCCAACCGCGGGGGGTGGGAGTACAGAAATTTTTCGTGTATTTCCCCTCCCCGTGCACCCCTCGAAGCAAATTTTGCCAAACTAAGACCTGTTTTGAAAAGTTCTTATCAAGACCTTTCATTTGATACCCATATCGGCTACTTTCAATGAAATTTTCGTTCGGGGGGTCACTCCCCTATACGGGGAGACCCCCCTCAAATACCTTATAAAATTTTTTTTGTAGTTGAACTTTGAAGAGAACACCACTTTACACCTACATACGAAATTTGATCTTTCTAGCTTAAGTAGTTTCCGAGAAAAACTGCTGTGACTCACGGACGGACGGACGGACGGACGGACAGACAGACGGACAGACGGACAGACAGGACGCGATTTTAGTAGGGTTTTGTAAAATTATTTTACAAAACCCTAAAAAACGATTGCCAACCGCGAACGATAGCTAAAGAAAGCGGAAAAAACGTTACATTGTTACGAACTTTATTTCACTGACACAGTGCTCGAAATATTCGTTAAAATAGTAAAAGCAAATGTGTTGCCACTCACCGTGAACTCTGTAGTGAGAAAATCCCAAAAGAAAAAAATAAAATAAATAAAACCCAAGCAAGCATTAGTTCAAGAGCCGAGCCCCAAGCGAGTTACAAGAGGCCTTCGAAAACCAGCGCGCATAGGATTAAACCTTAGCTAAGGTACTTGGCATGCTTCAGTCCATCGTCAAGAGTTGGCAATCGGTGAAACAGATGAAAATAAGTATAATTTTAAATTATTATGGATTCATAATTTATTGTAGTAAAGGGTAAAATGTCGAGTTTTAGGCTACCTGCGTTTAGAAAAAATTTAGCGAATGGATCGAAGATTGTAATTCAGCTATATAAATAGATCCAAAGCGTGTCAAAACCTTTTATCGACGAATGCGGGCATACGAATCGTTGGGCGATGTGGATAAATCTTTGACTGATTGCAATAAAGTTTTAATATTAGATCTAGGAAATTTGGATGCTAAACGTAGACAGGATCGCATTAAGAAACGCGAAAATAGCTTCAGTTACAATTTGTCTCGATCATTTCAGAATATTCGTGACGGATCTAAAATTTTAGAGCCGACTTGGACACAAATCAATGGGTACATGAAATAAATACCAGTTACAACTAAACCGCAACATTTAAGATCAAGGAAACCCATTTAAAGGATCCCTGTTGAAGAAGTCCTTACAGATGATACACACTAAAATGATATCTCAAATGAAGTAATTGATAAACTATTCAATAGTAACGACTGTGGAAGTTATTAGTTAGTTGAAAACAAGCAAAAAGCCGATACCAAGCCTACCCCTGAAAAGAAAGTTGGCAATGAAAAGGAACTACTAAAAGAAAAAGACACTACACCGGTGCAACCAAAACAAAAACGAAACAAGTAAGCGATAACACCACAATCAACAATTATATAGTAAGTAAGTATTAAAAATATTAAATTGTAATTCTTTTTGTGTGGTTTTCCATAAAAAAATCATCATTTATTTTTTTTTAAATATATATAATTAACAATAAAATTCCTTTCCAGCAAAAAAAAAAACCAAAATTGAAAATTTGAATCCATGATTTATGGTTCAAATAAATTAATTCAATTTTTAATATTATATTTTCTATATAAAACCTTCACACCCAAGTCTTTTACCCTTTGAGAATAAATAATAATATTAATTTTGTTAAAAAGGGTAAATAAACCAGCTTCTGCAATTAACTCTGAACTTGGTAATGGTGATTTCTCCCTTTCAAATCATCTAATACCAAATTCTATGAGTGCGGTATGCTTAAAATTACCACCATTTTGGAGTCAATTGCATTGGGCCGGCAATTGACTCCAAAATGGTGGTAATTTATGTAGTAGTATAGTATGTTGAATCACATTTTTCAATCAGAAATATAACTCAGGAGATGACTAAATTTGAACATGTAATTTCATCTCTTCCTCCTAAAATGATAGATTCTGTATACGATATTATTCAAAATACGTCTACAAATTCTTCTTCTCCGTATACCGTAAATAAAATAGCGTTGATTGATAGGCATTCTCTTTCAGAAAATTAATTACTTTCTGGAACTGATTTTGGGTATTTAAAGCCATCAGAGTTTTATAGGAAATTGAAACAATTAGCAGGAGAATCCGCAATCGTGTCTGATAAATTAATTTTAAAACTTCGGTTGAGAAAATTCCCTACATTTATTCAGGCAATTCTTAAATCACAACCAAATACCAACCCAGAACTTTTAACGAAATTGGCAGATGATATCTTAGAAATCCATCCTTTTCAAAATTCTTCAATTAATTCAATCTCTCCTAGTACATCTAACCCAACCGATTTCAAAATGGCTAGAATAATAACAGAAAATTAGCAAATGAAAAAAGAAATTGATGAATTAAAAAATATGATCATTTTACAATTATAAAAAAAATGATCATTTTAACTCTAGAAGCAGAAGTAGAAGTAGAAATCGTAGCTACAATAACAATAAAAGTGATAAAATTAAACATGAATTTTGTTGGTATCATTATAAATTTGGTGACACTGCTAGCAAATGCATGTCACCATGTAAATATGGGTCAAATCAGTTAAACTTAAACCATCCGTTATCCAAGCAGCAGATAACGGATTCACAAAAATTATAAAAGACGCTTTAATTAAGTTAACATTTTTAATTGATTCTGGATCTGATATTTTCGTTTTAACCCATCTGAACAATATTGTCAAAATTGAAAAGACCAACTCAAACTCTTTCGGCTTTAAATGGATCAAACATTAACGTTTATGGTTCCAAAGTATTAGAACTCAGTTTAGGTCTTTGGAGATCCTTTCATCATGATTTTATGATAGCATCAGTCTCCAAACCTATAATTGGAGCTGATTTTCTTGTGAAAGCTTAATAATATATATAAAAGGAAAGAAAATTATTGATCCAAAGACTAATATCGCTTTTAAGAAATGTTTCATTAGGAAATGTTTCTTCATTAAAACGTTATGCAATTGAATATGAGTTTGGAGGTAATGTTGAAGAATTTCCAGAATTGCTTAAAGAACCAGATTTAAATCAATCAGTTAAACATTTTGTAGTACATAAAATAATGACAAAAGGACAATTACCTATTTCTAAAGCAAGATGACTGAACGCTTCTAAATTAAATATAGCTCGAACTGAATTTGAATATATGATGAAAATCGGTATATGTCAACCTTCTTCATCTTCTTGTTCATCATCTCTACATATGGTTCCAAAACAAGATTCATCAAATTGGCCCCCTTGTGGTGATTATCGTAGGCTAAATACCGTAACAGAACCAGATAGATATCCAATTCCTCATATCCAGGATTTTTCAATAAATTTAATTGGTTGTAGCATATTTTTGCAAAAATTGATTTAGTTCGCGCTTATCACCAAATCCCTGTTGCTCCTGAGGATATTTTTAAAACAGCCATTATTACTCCGTTTGGTTTATTTGAATTTACCCCCGTGCCTTTCGGCTTCAGAAATGCGGTTCAAACTTTTCAACGAATGATGCATGAAGTTTTAAGTGGTCTGGATTTTACCTATGTTTATCTTGATGACATTGTTTTAAATAAAACAAATGATGAGCATAAGCAACGTTTAACAAAATTTGGCTAAAAAATCAAACTTTCAAAATGTGTTTTCGGTGTTCCCAAATTAACATTTTTGGGTCATTATATTTTGTCAAAAGGTATCAAACCTTCAAATACAAAAGTAGAAACAATTATTAAGTTTCCAACACCATGTTCGATTAAATCAATTCAAAGATTTCTGGGAATGATAAATTATTATCACTGTTTCATTCCGAGTTTAGCTAATATTGTTACTCAAATTCATTATCATTTAACTTTGCAACAGAAATAAGGTAAATCAAATAAGAATTTTCATTGGTCCACTATTTGCCAAAAAGCATTTGAGAAAGCAAAAGATTGTCTAGCTAATGCCATCTTATAAACTTATCCGAATAATTATTTACCCATTTTAATCGGAACTGATGCTTAAAATAATAGTGTTGGAGCAGTTCTTAAATGGGAATCGGCCGCCTGCAGCCTTCTTTAGCAAAAAATTAAATCCAGCACAAAAGAAATACTCTACTTTTGATCGTGAATTATTACCTATATATTTAGCTATAAAACATTTTAGGTACTTTATAGAAGGTAGAAGTTTTACAATTTTAACCAACCATAAACCTTTGATTAGTATTTTTACATCAAAACCTGAAAAGAATCGCCGTCAGGAGAGATACATTGATTATATTTCTCAATTTACGACGGATATTTGATACATCAAAGGATCAGCTAATACAGTACCTGATACTTGATCTGGTTTTATCACAGAAGTTATTAATTTAAAAGAAATCGACTTAAAATTTTTAAAGAGAGGAGCAACAAAAGGATCCAGAACTTTAAATCTTCCTGGATGATCTTTCTAAATTTAATTCTAAAACTAAATTAGTTCAAATTAAAATTTCTGATAAGACATCAAGTCTATGGTGTAATAAGAATTTGGACACGTTTAGACCTTTTGTTCCTATCAATTAACGACGTACTATATTCAACTCATATCATAACCTTTCACATCCTGGTATTAATTCCACCAGAAAAACTATCACAAAAGATTACTTTTGGCCTAAAATGAATAAAGGCAATATCACTCCAATACACGCGCGTCATCTCACAGATGACCAGTCCTGTTTTTTCGTCATAAGTTTGATAGAGGGAGAGGAGCCCTGTCCCTCGCCCTAGTATTCCTCAAGCTTGCCTAGCTCGACAGTTCAGTTGCCAATGTGCGTGTGTCCAGTGCAGTTTGCGCGTGTTTTGGCCAAGAGAATCTCACAGATGACACGCGTGTAAAAATGTAAGTTTTTCATAATGCCCGATTTCGCAATTTACCTTTCACATTTTTTTGTTACAATTTTTTGATACCTTTTGATAACAATATTTTTTAAGAAATGTGTATCTTCTACCTGATAGGCGCATGGTCATCTCACAGATGACACGCGTGTATTCATGCTATTCACAATGAGAACATTTTTTTTCTTCAACCATTTTCGTTCAGATCAATATTCTGGGCTATTTTATTTTGTTTTTGGTATGTTTGTTGACTGAAACTGTGTTTTTTTTCATAGATTCAATAAGCGCGACGAAAAAACTCTTTGATCTGAATAACCCTGATGACATCTTACAAATTCATCAACTTCTTCTTGATGGCTGCGACCTGAGTGATGATGAACACTTTCAAGAAGATGACCCTGGATCTCCAGCTTCAGGGTTCTCAAACCTTGTTGCTGAAGTTCCTGAAAAGGAATTTGACACTGGTGCAGAAGAAGAGTTTGAAGAACGAGAATAGATTGCTCAGATACAAGTCGGAAGCATCGACTGACTGTGATGACACTGAGCCTGTTTTTGTTTGTCACCATAAGAAGGGAAAAAAGGTAATTGATCCAATTACATGGAAAAAAAACTCCCTTCCCCAGTAAGAAGAGAGGGACCAACAACTTACTGAAAAGACTCCCTGGCCCGATTGGCCAAGGAAATAGCACAGAAACATTTTTCGAATCATGGGCCTGCTTATTTGACGACACCATGCTGTAAATTATTGTATCTTCCACAAACCAATATATCAAGGTCATCCAACACAATTATACACGACCTAGAGACTCTAAGAAGACAGACAAAACAGAGATCAAAGCATTTATTAGCCTACTCTATATAGGGGGGATAAATAAATCCGGGAAGCTGAGCCTGGCAGACTTATGGGCTAGTAATGGTTTTGGAATTGAGATATTCCGCGTCACCATGGGTTTCAATAGATTCGGTTTCCTACTTATGACTGTAAGATTCGAAAACAGGCAAACCAGAGCAGAGCGAAAAGCACAAATCAACTCGCCCCAATCAGAGACATCTTTGAAAAATTTGTCAAGAACTGTCAGGTGCGTTATCACGTGGGAGAAGATGTCACCATTGTCGAGAAACTGGAAGGCTTTAGGGGTAGATGCAACTTTGTTCAATACATTCCCTCTAAGCCTGCAAAATACGGCATCAAAATTTTTGCAGCCGTAGATCCTGGCGTTTTTTACACGTGTAACATGAAGATCTATGCAGGCAAGCAACCTGAGGACCCTTTTCAAGTCAGCAATAAGCCTGTGGATGTCGTTCAACGCATGGTTACCCCCCTCCGTAACTCAGGCCGTAATATCACTGCCGACAATTGGTTCAGCGACACTTCTCTCCTTCGCACTCTGTCAAAAAATTATGGGCTATCGTACGTGGGGACTCTAAAAAAAAATAAATGGCAAATCCCAAAAGAGATGAAAGATTTGAAAAATAGAGAAGCGTACTAAAGTATTTTTGCATTCAGTAAAAATGGAACTATTGTTTCATATGTAGCTCAAAATAAGAAAAAGAATGTGCTTTTGATATCTAGCATGCATACGGATGGAGCAATCGACGAAGAAAGTGGAGAGAAAAGAAAACTTGAGGTGATTACGTATAATCTTCTTCTTCTTTGTAGCACTACAGCCCCTCTCGAGCCTTCGCTTAGAGATAGTTAGAGTATGTCATTTTCATGACCTTATTGATTTTTTTCGGAAGTTGGTTTGGTCAATGCCATGCATGATTACGTATTATAATCACCATAAAATTGGTGTGGACATGGTGGATAAAATGTCCGGTGCCTACAATGTCCAAAGAGGTATAAGAAGGTGGCCAATGGTGGTATTTTACGCAATTTTAAATGTGGTGGTATCAACAGCCAAGTTTTCAGTCTGGGGAACGGACAAAACGTACCAACTTGCCGACTTTTCCTTCGTGAACTAGGGAACGAACTCATCAGAGATCAGTTGATTATGCGAGTGCAGCTCAGCAATTCGCCATGCACCACGACCTCACGTCTTCGAGAACTCCTTCCCAATGACCAAATACCACCACGAGCTTCAAGCAACTCAGCAGCTTTTGATGCTGGTGGACGCCAGCGCTGCGGATTTTCTTTGGAAAATAAAACAAAACGATACACCAAACATTCTTGCAAGGAATGTAGCCAATATTCATGTCGGCAACACTGTGCCTTTTCTTGTGCTTGTGCAGTAATGAAAGTGATTCAGAGTGAAATTTAAGTTTAATTTTTTCAAAGCAAAGCTTTCTTGGTTTTTTTAATATTTTTTTTTCATTGGTCATTTCCATTTGTTTGAGTAACTTTCCAAGTTCTAGATATGAGGCTCAATTGTCAATGGGTTCATACATTTTACATTATTATTATGTTCTCTCAAACTATTACAAGACTGATAAGAGTTGTGTTCCTAGGTTTACTAGTCGATTTACCTTTTGCAAGCCAGTAATAAGGAATAAAATTGAAACTAAGCCCCCGTGGCAACAGTGTTAAAAAAATTTAACATTTTTGAAGATTTATATACAGATAATTTTTTTTTCAAATACAAATTCATAAACATTTATGAACTTTTTCATTTATCTATGCACCATTACTCCTGCAAAATTGCGAAAAAACAATTATACAACTCACTTTTAACAAATAAGTGAACAGTCATCTGACAGATGACACGCGTGTATTTATGTCTCACTTGGAGGCGCGTGTATTGGAGTGTTAACAATTGGACACAAGCATGTGACGCTTGTCAAAAGAACAAAATATATAAATACAATAAAGCACAAATAGACCAAATACCGATACCTTCAAAACGATTTTAACTTATTCATTTAGATATTGTAGGACCATTGTCCCCTTCTCAAGGATATTCCTATCTTCTTACAGTTATTGTTTGCTTTTCTCGTTGGCCAGAATGCTATCCATTGAAGGATATATCAACAAAAACAATTGTAAATACTTTATGGCGTGAATAGTTTTCGAGATTTGGTTCACCCGTGGAAATCACGACCGATCAAGTTGCTCAATTCGAGTCAAATTTATTCAAAGAACTGCTACAACTTCTTGGTTCACATAGAATTCATATATCAGCGTATCATCCATAAGCAAATGGAATGATTGAAAGATTTCATCGAACATTAAAAACGGCAATTCGAACCTGTGATAATGTTAATTGGTTCATTGAACTCCCTGTCATTCTTTAAGGGATTAGATCATCATGGAAGTAATCAATCACCGCTACACCTGCTGAGATGCTATATGGTGAAAATGTTCAAATTCCAGCCAGTTTCTTTAACCAAGATACGAAATCAAATAATTTAGATTCAGACAATTTTTTATCGATTCTCAGAGATCATTTTGAAACATTAACTAGTCAACTAGTTAACTAGTTTTTATTAAAGTAGTTATTAGAAAATCATCGTTGTCTTTACCTTATCAAGGACTTTATAAAGTTGTTCTTGTTCAAATGTACGGAGAATTGAAAACAGTGCCGTTTGCTCGGCTGGAAAATTCAAAATCCTTCCTAGTTTGCTTTGAAATGATTTCGTATGCATGGATTTTCCCTCAACCAATATGCACATTCGCACAAGGTCGGGAAAAATCGTTTGAGTGATAGATTGCCCAAACTGATGCCAACAAAAAATGGAAAGAAGGAATCGATAAGGAAAATATCACTGGCAGCATGAATTTGACTGAATCTATTAATGGAATTTATGAGTTCAGTTTTTTTGATTTGTGTAATGTTGGAGATTGGTCAAATAGTTCATTGTTAGGTTTGCATAATAGTTGGTGATGAATAAATTTTTTGAATTTATATATTTATGTGAACAAATTTAAGCTTTAAAATATTAGAAACTTGATTGAAAATATTATTTCACGTTTCTATTAGCCTGGAAGTAAAAATACTTCTATCATTTTATTTGAATTTTAAAGAAGTAACGTAGACAATTCAAGACTATCCGTAAAATCAAACTTCGTTTTGTCAGATATTATTTGATTTAAAGGGTCAGTTATTTTATTTCTGTTGTTTAGGTTTTGAAAAATAATTTGACAAAACCTAGCTTAAAAAGGTGTCCATCTGTCCGTCTGTCACTGCAAGTTTTCTCGGAAACTCTAGAAGCTAGGAACATCAATTTTTTTAGGTAGGTCGTTAAAAAAGGTCTCCTCTTATAAAGATGTATTCCTTTTTTTTTTGTTATAAATAGCTAAAAGGTCTTGATGAGAACTTTTCAAATCAGGTTCAAAACATGCGGTAACATCATAGGGAAATGCAGTGGAGGTCATAATATATGAAAAATTTGTGTCTCTTCCTTGTGTTTGTACATCCTTGAGCAAGAAATCTGATAAAGAAAATTATTGAGGTAGGCTTTCATGAGAACATGGCCAACAAGTATCTTAAAAATTTTAGCGTGACCTTAAGGCCATTAAATTAAAATAATTCACATGTTTTAATACGCTTTAATTTAGTTTATAAAATGTTAGGGAGATATGACATACATCATATCATCCATTTATTCAATAACTGATATATTTGCGGCTGAGAATAAGGTTTAATTTTTTTCGCTTTGCGTGCCTTTCCTCTATTGCTGCTGATATACAATCAGGATCCCTGATTTGCATTCCTCTTGTATGTCTTGGATCAATCAATTCCGGTAAGACACAATCAAAGTAAAATTTTGACAGCTGTTTCTCCATTCGCAATTTGAAAAATGAATCGTCCCTTTTGACGAACTCAATTTCATAGGAATCTCATCTCCAGTCCAAACTTTCAAAACACATAGATCAATTTTTGTTGCATGTAGCTGCCCTTGAATTTGATAATACCAGTCGGAAGTTGTATTTACTACGAGCTCATTATTAACGAATTTCCAAAATCTAGTTTTTTTGCTTTAACAGCATCTGATACATGCATACCACGGGCAGAATACGGGTATTTGATTTCAACCATACTGTCGCTAGTTGTACCATCAGGGGATGCACCTAGAAAGTTGTGACATGTATCAATACAAAGTCCAGTTTTGGTGAAGTCTTTAGAAATAATTTTCGAAACAGTTTGCAAAGCTGTGCCTTCATTTTCGATTCCATATTTTACAGCAACAGTACTGAAAAATTTTGGAGGCTGTCAAGAGAGATCTTCTCAACTCAAACCACTTACTCGAATTTATTTGCAAAATCGTGTTATTTTCGATGCTCGCTCGGTTTCCAACATTTATGTCTAAATTCCTCAGGAACTCAGATCTCGCAGTCATGAATATATCTTGCTCCATATCTGGTTTTTCGCAGGCATCACCATATTCACAATCATCCATTACTTTTCTGGGAGTTTGAGAACGCTTCCTTTTTCTAGGATGCTGAGCATTTTGTTTCATCATACGACGTTCCATTAGGCCTGTTCTGTAGGATGGGTTTTTGCCGAAAATTTCGCTTCGCAATGTAGAATGCGTGCACTTGGTGTTGAATGATAATAGTGCAGCACTGCAACGGCTTGGTAACCACGTCTTATAGAATAATTAATTCGTTTTCCTCCAACAGCTTTTCCAACAACACTATTAAACGACTCAACGATATTGCTTTGAACATCGTGGATAAGGCTTCATGATTGTTGTGCCAAATAAAAAACAGACTTTAAAATATGTGCCCATAATCCGTATTCTTCAAGGCCTGGAACATAGTTTTGCTCGTTTGTCCTTTGCTTGCAAAAATAAAGCCTACATTTACGATGTTCACCAAATACATGATACGGGCTTTTTATTATGTCGGAGTTTAAATTTTGACTTTTCTCTGTATAATCGCAGCTTTCGCTCTTACAGTGCCTAATTGCTGCGTTCACCGCTAATCTAAGGCGACCAAAGTTGTTGCTCACTATTCGTCTGAGATTTAATGGAAATAGTGTATTGCAAGAAACAAATTTAATCTTCCTACAGTAGTTTCGCAGCAAGTGATTTTTAAACTCGATTTTTTCCACAGTTATATTTTGATATGGCCGAGCTTGTAAAATTTAAATATATGTTGATGAATCTCCATCAGCAATCATTTGGGAATATATTAATCCATGTTCCTGCCCTGACGTCTTAAAGCATTCCAAAAGAATGATGGATTCCATGCTTGTAGAACTGCCATTATGGTTTTTGTAGCAAATCTGATCAGGAGGGTTTATGCATTTGTTTTCTGCTCTTTTGCATATCAAGTGGTATTTATTTTTTGTTTGCATAAAAAGTACTTTTTCAGAAAAAAGGCCAATGATAGCCACTACGCAGAAAGGGCCGAATAATTTGTTCCGTAAGATCTCTCCGACCAGCATCCATCAGCTACTACGGTTATCAACGGGGTTCCATTTTCATCGACACTTCCTTCAGATATTGCGTGATTTGATTCCTCCTTTGCAGCCATGATCATAGATTTTTCAGAGACTATATCCAACCAGTTGCAGACTGTGGTTTGAATTTTGCTGTATGTTCTTTTACCCATGAAAGGAATTTCTCACGATGGAAACAATTCATCTAGGCAATTATAACCAATCCTTAAGGACTGTACTGCTGCCACTGCCGACAAATTGATATCCATATCACTGTTGCTTTTTGAATCCGTGGAATTCAGGTCAAAGTATGAGCAACACAGTTCACATTTTAGTTTAAAAGACGATTTTAAACCATTTTTTACCTCACATATTATATGCAAATATGATAAGCAACATCCAAAGCGAGCAGTATGGTTATATATATCTTTCATTTTTTCAAAAAAGTACTGAAAATCCACAATTCTTCGACTTTCAATTGTGATAGTTTCATCAAGAATATTTTCTTGGTTAATATTGGTGATGCCCGTAGTTTTATCAGGAATACTTTCAGTTGCATGTCTCATGGTATGCAAGTCTCCTTCTGCAAATAATTTATGCCTAATGTAAAATTAAGACACAGCAGTAACCTATCCATTTCAAAGCTGCCAAAATAGAAAAAGTAGAACGACAAGAATGAATAGGATGCATGAATATACTGATTACGCACAGAATGCTTCTTTGTGGAGTAAATAGACTATTATCCATATGAAGAAGATTCGCTGATTTCTAGAGGTTTTAAAAAATTATACTTCATCATTTAAGACTGAAGAGAATATTTATTTATATATATATATATATATATATATATATATATATATATATATATATATATATATATATATATATATATAAATATATATATATATATATATAAATATATATATATATATATATATATATATATATATATATATATATCTATATATATATGTGTGTGTGTGTATATATATATAAATATATAATATATATATATATATATATATATATATATATATATATATATATATATATATATATATATGTGTATATATATATATATATATATATATATATATATATATATATATATATATATATATATATATATATATATTTATATATATCCATATAATAAATATATATGTATATGTTTACATATAAACATATTTATACCAACAAATAAATATATATATATATATATATATATATATATATATATATATATATATATATATATATATATATATATATACTCGTATATATATGTATATATATATATATATATATATATGTATATATATATATATATATATATATATATACTCGTATATATATGTATATATATATATATATATATATATATATATATATATATATATGCAGGGTTAAGAAAACTTTGGATTTACGGCGTTTCATTGATTTGCTTGCGTGACCAACCAAACAGCGTGACCAACCAAACAGAGAAATAAGCTGGGACATGAAAAATTATCGACACAACTATTTACATCACAGGCACATCAAAATATGTTTTATTTTATTTTCGAAGATAATGTTCTTCAGCTGGCGAATTTGATCACGTGCGAGGGACAGAGATGCCGGGTTTCCAAAGACGCCATAATCAAAGCCAATGAGCTGTATCCTGCAAGTGAATTTCGCTCTGAAGCTCAAACGCACAAGATCCACACGGACGAAAAAATCCAAAAGTTTTCACTTTAAAAAATCTTCATAGTTGCCAAACTATAATTGTCTCCCTGTACGTATCAATAAATCTCTATTTATCACGAAACTTTTAGATTCTTTAAAAAAAATCACCATACAATGTATCATCAAATTTCAGTACCTACAGATTTTAATAGTTTAAATAATGAAACAGACTGGCCGACTGCTAATCCAATTTTGTTATTTTATCTGTAACACATTGGAAACATTTCGTGCGCAATTTACATCAGTGCCCCTTCCTACCTATCAAAAAGGAAAATTACTCTGCTTGAGACGCATTCATCTTTTGGGAAGTTTTCTTATTGTTTATAAAATATCTTGCTCGGTTCTTACGATTCCCCATAAAGCATTAAATCACTTACTTATTGTTGATACTACAAAATTGTATATGTATGTATTTCAACTGATAGCGCTCATTTCCAGGAAAACATAATATAAACCATATTCTTCATTTATATCTTATTTTAGGCAATATTTACAAAGAATAAATAAAAATATTTAAAAACGAAAAAGAAATAAAAATAAAATTGTATTTACAAAATATAAATACAAATAACAAATCGAATGTTTAGTTGCTCTCCTAGGAAACAGTTATCACTTGACATATGACTTGGAGTATCATAAACGTAATGCAGTTTACATCATAATCGAATTTTTTCATTTCACCTATCTCATAATTATTCATTGTTTGTTTTATTTTTCACTTTCTCGTAAAGGGGCACAATGAAAAATTCAAAACAAAATCATGAAGAAGAGAAACGGCGTGGAAACTGCGTGCGTACTGCTCGCTGTCTGTGAGTGAACTGAATTCGATTTCACATTGAATCAGATACTATATTTGATCGAATTGTTATAGGGTAATGTTATTGAAAACTTCTAGAATTTTAAATCTAATAGTAATTTCAATGATATGAGTTTTGTAATGGTCAATAAACATTTCTCAAAAAATGAAGCTAACTTAGTTAAAAATGTGCATTGAAACCCACCCTAAATGTGATATTTTGAGTTGAGTTAATATTATAAAAAATTCATTAAATCAAAAATATAATCTATACAATCCTTTTTTATACATTCCAACTAACTATATATAAAAAAAATATGCAGTTATCTAATAAGATATCGTCAGAAAACACACACGAAAATTGCTCTTTTTCGAAACCACTCCGATACTTTTCCTGATAAATGCTCACTTAAAATATTTTTTAAAATTTTTTTCTATGCAATCTCTCGAGCACGTATCAATAAATATAACGTGAAAAAACCATTACGTACACTTATTCCGTTGTTGAGAACTATGCACTCGAAAATAGCCATATTCCATTGATTTTGGCATTTCGGTGTATACGGCGCCTTAAAGAATCAAACCAGAGTTCAGAGTTAATAATAATTTTATAAATGATAACGATTAAATATCTGATTTTTTAGGGTTTTGTACTAAAATACAAAACCCTATTGCAATCACGACCTGTGTCCGTCTCTCCGTCCGTCCGTCCGTCCGTCTGTATGTCACAGCACTTTTTCTCCGAAACTACAGCCATGAAACTTTGTGAAAAGGTCAGAAGTGGTGACCTCTTGAAAGTTCAAGGGTGGAAAAATTTTTCAAAGGGGTTTAAGGGGGGTCTCCCCGTATAGGGAGGTGACCCCTCAAAAAATAAAAAATTCACCATTGGTAGTCGAGTAGGGTGTCATTGGAAAGGTCTTAATGAGATCTTTCCAAAACAAGTCTTAAAATTGCCTTACAAGTACCGAGGGGGGCAGGGGAAGGGGAAATGTACGAACTTTTCGCGTACCCCCCCCCCCCTCGCGATTGGAAACCTTCCGTCCGAAAAATCTGAAAAAAATCATGAATGTAGGCCTTTATGAGTACAACAACAACAAATACATGAGAAGTCGAAATTCACCCAACTTTGTTAGTAATAGTATGATTTATCGATTTTATGTTTGCTTGAATAAAATCCAAACGGTACACTTAAATTCAATAAAATTTAGCAAACAGATGATTTTTTATAAGATTGATCTTTTCTGAAAGTTTCATAAAGATTGAATAGTATTTAATGAAGTTATAGCGATTTGAATTTTCCTGTATTACTATGGAACAATATGCCCTGTATTACTATGGAAACATATGGCTATGGAGCCATATGCGCTTTTTATCGATTTAGATACTACAGCTTTGCTGGGATTTGCATGAAAATTTCAGGAATGATAGGTATCATGAAGATGAGTACATACAATTGAAACAAGTCAAAGAGGCAGGAGAGAGCTCCCAGCAAAAGGGCTTTGTAACCATTCTAGGATTCGAAAAAATAGGCCATGAATCGATGATTACAGTACAGAGGAGTGGGCCCTGAAAAAAATTTCATCAAAGGTAGCCGATATGAATATCAACTGAAAGTTTCCTATTAGAGCTTTTCAAAACAGTTCCTAAACTGACAGTTTTCGCTTCAGTGGGGGCACAGGGGGTGGAAATACATGAAAAATGTGTTTCTAAAAAATCTGGAAAAATTATCAAGGGAGATATCTACGGGTATAAGTAAAACAAATACCTCAGAAGTCAAAATTCTTTCAACTTTGTTAATAATAGTATGATCCTCGAATTTCACATTTTCTCCAATAAAATCGTCTTTGACATGTTTCTTGATTTTATTCGTTGCTGGTTACTGCATTTTGTAAGTTGAGTACAAAACCCTTCTGACATGAGCATAGATCTGTCTACCCAACTTGTTTCCTTTAACAACGCTAACGCTGGGAAGGGAGTATTGAAGCGTATTCTACATTACTTATAAATTAAATTCCACATTTTCATAAAGCCCACACATAAAGAAATAGTAGACGTAGATGAATTGTCAAGTAAGAAAAAATCAAACATTTTCTAGTTCATAAGACTATGTCAAATAGAGCGTTCATAATTATAGATAAAATTTTACTAATTTCAATAATTATACTTTATTTACTTGAACTGAGAAATTAAATGATTTTCATCGTATATTCGAGTTAATAAAAGGTGTAAAACAGTAAAGTTATATATTGAGTTTCATTTACCGATGTAGAAATTTTATTTGTGTAGTGGAATATGAATTTCCATCTACATCCACGACTTTTTCCAGATTTTTCGATTCCTAGGTGCCCAGTCACAAGAGAAATGCAATTTTTTCGTGTTATTAATCTCTCCCGCCTACCCCGTTTTCCATATTGCGATTTTAAGAACGGATAGAGATCTCATCCAGACCTCTCATTTGATACTCTGTCGACTATGTTCAGTGGAAAAATGTCTAAGCGGTCACATCCATATATGGAGAGACCCTTATTAAAATTCTTTTCGACTACGGAACTTTCATTAACTAAAAACTTCTGAGCTTTTCACAAAATTTGATGAATGTATTTTCTCTAGTTCCTGAGAAAACATGCTGTGACGCACTAACAGACGGACGGACAAATGGGTACCGATATCAATGGGGTATTGTTAAAAAATGTTTGTACAAAACCCTAAAAAGTCGTATGGACATCAACAAGTTTTGATTTTTACAAAAATATTTCACCGTCGCGTTGTATCTCTACTTTCTCACATGCCGACACAATTTGTCATATTCTTGTATATACGCATACTGTATGGAAACATATGAACATACATATGTATATTATTGTTTTTAAGTAAAATACGCTGTGGAAGAAGGCAATTTTTATAGAATTAAATTTATTCTCTTAAGCCATACTTTAAAAATAGATTAGTAGACCCACACAAGTCGATAAGAACCGTTCGTATCAAGTATGATGTCGGCCCCCCGGTGCCATTCATTCTAGTATTAAATATTCTTGCAGATCAGAATAAGTTAGGCGAGTGAACAACGGCGAACGTCTTGGCTATAAATATAACAAGTTGACTTATTTGACTAATCTACATATTAGCCTATTAAATGACTAAAAATTATTTGATTTCATTGTCGTGAAAGCTATTGCATTAACTTCCAAACAACGCGAGTCACTGTTCAGAAACGATTAGTCGCCACTGAAATTAAGCCTTAGACCCACTGATACCGCCACCGGATACTAGTGCCTATTCTGAATGATCTTAATTAGCGTTTATCGCGCAATTATACATGCTGAGCGCCATGTGCAGTGTAAATTAATTTAATCCGATGAGTGTTTCTCGATGCCAAACAGTGTTACTTTCCGAACGCGGCGATAGAAGGGATATGAGTGAAGACTAACCACGTGTAATTAATCGTGTATCTAGAAAAGCTTTGTGGTGTGCTGAGTGACCCTAGCGTCGATTTGAGTTAAACTTATCGAAGTGAAGATTTGAAAGTTCTATCATGTCCACCGGCGAGACAGTGGTTAATTCCTATGATAGCGGCGAAAAGCCTTACAATCATGATCCGAAGCGAGGCAAATGGGAAGGACGTTGGGACTTCTACTGTGCGTGTTTTGCCAATGCATTTGGTATGCGGACATTCTTCATGTTCGCGTCGTTTATGCAAATGGCAGGCGAAGGTAAGATTGTTGAATAATGCATAAAAACAAATGAAATTGAAAGCATTTACGAGTGCTCATGGTCATCGATAGTATGTTTTTACGTATAGTGTACTGTATCTTTGTTGTAACGATCAAACTAGAAAAAATACCTTCTGCTATCATATAATCGTAGCATACGAGTACATTTGAAAAAAATACTTTCTCCCATGATCCTGATTTTAGTTTCATACCATTCAATATTACTTCCGCTTGCACTTGATATTGATGAATCCGATTAACAATTTGACATTTTCAAATTTAAAGCAGAAATTAAAAGATCATACTTATAATGAACGGTTTCTATAGAAGAAGTATTTGAAAATTTAATTTTTTTGTCATTTCTTTTTTTCGAGATGACTATAACAGTTTTTGAGGGTTTTGTGCTGAAATACAAAACCCTATTGCAATCACGACCTGTGTCCGTCTGTTCGTCCGTCTGTATGTCACAACACTTTTTCTCCGAAACTATAGAGGCTACAGCCGTGAAACTTTGTGGAAAGGTCAGAAGTGGTGACTTCTTGAAAATTTAAGTGTGGAGAATTTTTTCAAGGGTGTTTAAGGGAGGTCTCCCCATATAGGGAGGTGACCCTCTAAAAAAAATTTTCATCATTGGTAGTCGAATAGGGTGTCGTTGGAAAGGTCTCAATGAGATCTTTTCAAATCAAGTCTTGAAATTGCCGTATCGGTACCGTGGGAGAAAGGTGAAATGTACGAACGATTGAACCCCCTGTGATCTAAAAGATCTGAAAAAATTATCAAGGGAGATATTTATGTATACAACAATAAAAAATAACTCAGAAGTCAAAATTCGTTCAACTTTGTTAATAATAGTATGATCTTCAAATTTCACATTTTCTCCAATAAAATCGTATAGATGCCCCTAAATCTAACCTTACCCAAGGTCCTGATGCTCTGTAAGTTTTATAAAATGTGTATCATGTTCACGGAAGTTATATCCATTTGAAATTTCACCAATTACAACAAACATAACATTATTTTAGTATTTTATGGACTTTCCATCAAACCAGACACTGCAGTTTTGATTTGATCGTCTTAAAATTTTCAGATAAGATCGATGACATTGGGATTACATGATATGAGTGATTTTTGTTAGTTAAAAATGCAGAAACAATGGATTTTCTTTTAAACGAGCCAATCTTTTTGACATGTTTCTTGATATTATTCGTTGCTGGAGATTGCCTTTTATAAGTTGAGTACAAAACCCTTCTGACATGAGCGTAGGTCTGTCTACTCAACTCGTTTATAAGTTTACGTGGCTTCTCGAAACAAAGTTAGTCATAAAGGAGCTTAACCATAAGTTTAGGGTGATAAAGCTAGTCCAGCCCTTCACTCAAAATTAAGTGACTTGAATTCTAGTTATGTCTCATGCCAGAATAAGAATTAAACTAGATTGTGCAATCACGTTGTTTTGCAATACAACCTTAGTTAGATAAATTTCCCTGTATTTGAAATAATTCTTGCAATTCTAAATTAACATTATTAGAATAGCAATACTAACTTCAGAAAACGTTGAAAATTTGAATTAATACAATATATCAAACAAGCAGCAATAAAATGAAATTGCGGCTACTTGAAGTCAAACGATTATGTACTCGATGCATTTTAAGCCAATGACGTTATACAGAGTACCCCAGAAATCAAAATTAAGCTAAAAACGGGTGATAGGCAAGCCATGACAGCTATAAGAAAATTATGAAATAATGTTAGTCATGCACCAATCAATATATAAGTAGCAAAATCAATCAGAAAAATTGACGCCCTGTGATGATTTTTCAAGTCAAATATTAACTTTTCTTCGATTTCTTTTGTAAAAATTTTTACAAAACCCTATTAAAATCGCATCCTGTCTGTCCGCCCTTCCGTGTATCACAGCAGAAATATAAGATTTTCTTAGTAGGTGTAAAGTGATCACCTCTTCAAAGTCTCACCACAAAAAAAATTATATCGTGTTTAAGAGAGGTCTCCCCATAAAGGGGAGTGGCTCCTGAAAAAACAAATTACATCGCATGTCGGCAATATGGGCGTCAAATGTAAGGTTGCTACCGGTGAACATTGAGGTTTCATAGTGTTGTTTACTCCGAACACTACCATACGCGATTTCGTAAGACATAAACTTACGCAGTACCGAGCGTAACTTTTTTTTTATTAACTTTTGTGATATACTAAGGATGTAGCCAAAAGCAAGAAATTTTAATTTTCATTCATAAAACGACAACTTATAAGATTACGGTAAGTAAGCTTCAATATAGGTATTACATAATATTTTTTGCCTTTTAACGTCATTTATTTATTTATTTATTTCAGAAATTAACTTACAGACTAGTAGTCCAATTAAAAGTCAATTAATACAAAATTTAAATACCAACATATGAATCCAAAATATGGCAGAAATGAAAGAAAAAAGATCACGATACGATATTAAAAACAAGTTGGGTAAACAGACCTACGCTCATGTCAGAAGGGTTTTGTATTCAATTTACAAAATGCAGTCACTAGATCGAATCAAATCAAGAAACATGTCAAAGACAATTTTATTGGAGAAAATATGAAATGCGAGGATCATACTATTATTAACAAAGTTGAACGAATTTCGACTTCTGAAGTTTTTGTTATTGTTATACTCATAAATATCTCCCTTGGTAATTATTTCAAATGTCCATTTGCGAGGCAGGAAACATATTTTTCATATATTTCCCCCCTGTGCCCCCACTGAAGCAAAAACTGACTGTTTAACAACTGTTTTGAAAAGCTCCCATGAAAACTTTCATTTCATACTCATATCAGCTACGTTTGATGAATTTTGTTTTTTTCAAGAGCTCTCTCCTGTACTGTTATCATCGATTAATGGCCAATTTTTTCGAATCCCAGAATGGTTACCAAGCCCTTTTGCTAGGAGCTCTCTCCCGTCTTCTTAACTTTTTTCACCTATGAGCTTTAATTGTAAGTTCTCATCTTCAGTCATTCATTAAATTGAATCAAGTGTTCAAAGCATGCCCCCTAAACGCTGAAGTTGGGAAAAATAACTCAAAATTATTCAATCTTCGTATTTAAAACAGGCAATATTTTGTGTTACAATTACTGATACCACTAGCTGAACCGATTCTCAAAGATATACATGACACCTATCATTCCTAAAATTTTCATGCAAATCCTAGCAAAACTGTAGTGTCTGAGTCGGTAAAAAGCGCATATTGTTCCATAGCCATATGTTGCCATACTAATAAATGCAGCGCATATTGTTCCATAGTAATACAGGAAAATTCAAACCGCTATAACTTCACCAAATATGATCCAATCTTTATGAAACTTTCAGAATATATCAACCTTATAAATAGACATCTACGTACTGAATTTCATTGAATTTAAGGGTACTGTTAAGATTTTATTCAAGAAAACATAAAATCGATAAATCATACTTTTACTAACAAAGTTGAGTGAATTTCGACTTCTCTCGTATTTGTTGTTGTTATACTCACCAATGCCTACATTCCCGATTTTTTTTCAGATTTTTCGGATCACAGGTGTCCAATCGCGAGGGGGGGGGGGGGCACAAATTGTTCGTGTATTTCCCCTCCCTGTGCGCCCCTTGAAGCAAACTTTGCCAAACTAAGACCTGTTTTGAAAAGTTCTCATCAAGACCTTTCATTTGATACCCATATCGGCTACCTCTAATGAAATTTTTTTTTTCGGGGGTCACTCCCCTATATGGGGAGACCACCCTTAAATACCTTATAAAATTTTCTTGTAGTTGAACTTTGAAGAAAACACTGCTTTACACCTACATACAAAATTTGATGTTTCTAGCTTAAGTAGTTTCCGAGAAAAACTGCTGTGACACACGGACGGACGGACAGACGGACAGACAGGACGCGATTTTAGTAGGGTTTTGTAAAATTATTTTGCAAAAACCCTAATTAAGATTTATAGGAATATTTATAAATTTGATTTTTCAAAGAAGTTTTGAATACGCCAAGAGATTGTGGTAGAGGACCAAAACTTTGCTGGTTGTGCATACGAGGTGAGCCTAGCAAAGGAGAGTAGCAGAAGGTATTAGTACGTGCATACGAAACCTGAAATTGAAGCGAGGATCTATTAGGGCAAGCCGCGTCGAATGTGTTTATTTGCCTGCATAAATTTTAAGGTAAAAGGCAATAATGGAGCTTGAACAAAAGACATTCATCAAGGAAAGATCGTCTGGACTCAGGGGTATGAAGGTTCAAAGTATGAAGTCGGTCATCATAAGGGGAGTAAGGAAGGTTGAATTTGAAGAATAGAGACCGTGTAGTTCGCGTTGAACTGACTCAACAGCATTGATGAGCTTCCTGTGGTACGGACTCTGGATTTGGGAGCAGTACTCCAAATGAGTACGTACTAGTGACAAGTAAAGACACATACAGGATGTAATCTGTTGAAATGACGATGCGGATCGTAAAATAAATCCAGTTAAGTGAGAGGCTTTCTTAATAATTAGTGTCATGTGGAGATCAAACTTCAGTTTACAATCGAAAAGCACACCAAGATCCTTGAAGGAGGTTACATTGCTCAAAGGGATACCAACAAGCCTATACATTGAGAGAAGAGGACATTTTTTACAGGAGAATGTCATCTGATGGCATTTGGAAACATTTAAGGAGAGCTGGTTTGATTCACACCAGTCACTAAGACGCTGAAGATCAGGTTGAAGGATATCCACATCTAAAAGGGAATCAATAACTCGAAAAATCTTAAAGTCATCAGCATAAAGGAGACAGGGGGATGTGATAACAGAAGGTAGATTGATAAAAAGTAAAAATAGTATGGGGCCAAGTATTGAACTTTGCGGAACTCCCGAGCTCGGGTGAAATGAAGAAGAGAAGCAAGAGTTTAAAGTGACTACACATTGACGATTCAGGACATAAGAGAGAAGCCAGGAATAGAGGCAACTAGGGACATTGAACCATAAAAGTTTCTCAAATAGGAGAGAGTGATCCACTGAATCAAAGGCTTTAGAAAAATCCGTAAAAATAACGTCCACTTGTTGTTGTTGATCGAGGGCAGCTGCAATAATATGGGTAGAAGAAAGTAAATTTGTAAGGGTAGATCTGCCTCTGACAAAACCATGCTGTTGATCTGCTAAATATGGGAGGACTAGTGGATACAGCAAATCAAAAACTATCTTTTCAAGAATTTTACTAAAACAAGGAAGAAGGGAAATAGGACGATAGTTTGAGACGATATTACGATCACCAGATTTGAAAATAGGAAAAATGTGGGCGATTTTCCATTGGGCGGGGAGAACCCCACAGGATAAACTCAAGTTAAAAATAATTGAAAGGGGAACACAAAGCGAAGAAGATAAAAATTTTGCTAGAAAATTTGGAATGCCATCAGGGCCCACACTGGTGCTTTTGTCAAGATTATTTAAGAGTTTCTCAACCTGCAAGGGGTTTGTAAGAAAATTAGTAGAGTAAAAAGCACAAGAAGATTGGTTGAAGGAGGGGGAGTGTTTAGCCCTACCAAAAAGGAAGAAAAGTAAGAAGCAAAGAGTTCACAAGATTCTTGTGGAGAAGAAGATGTTACACCGTCTAGACTAAAATTATCAGGGGCATGATGAGAGGTCCTTAAAGATTTTACATACGACCAGAACGCACGAGTTTGATTCGACATTAACGAGGTTTCAATGTGGTTAACATATGCATGAAGTGCAGAAGTGGCAATTTACTTGGCCACGGCACGACGCTTTTTAAATTTAACGAGGTCAATTGGTAGACCACTGGATAAGAATTTTCTGTGGGCAGCATCTTTAGCTTTAATTGTAGTGGCAACATCTGAATTAAACCAAGGAGCATCTTTAGGTCTTCTTGCTGGACACACAGGAGTAAATTATGAGATTAAGGATGAAAGAAACATATAGAGCTTATTAACACAATCTTCAATGGGGAGATTGCTGAAGAACGAATACCAATTCACGGCATTAAGGTTAGCTTCCATGCTTAACAAATCGGCTTTTAAAAAATTAAAGCGGGAAGGTGAGGAATTCTTCAAAGAACGAGAAGATGAGATTGCAAGCTCAATAGAGAGTGGTGGATGGTGAGGATCAGGTTTGACAAAGGATGAGAGTGCCACTGATGTGGACAGAGAAGAAGATAACAAGTTGCAAAGAACAAGCTCAAGCAATTTGTAATTGGCATTAGGAAAAGTGTTGTATTGCGTGTAAGAACAGAGGGAAATAAAAGAAGAAAGAGCATAAGACACGCTACCGCCAGAAACTATGGAGACATACATATCATTCCCAACAATAGAGGGTAAATTGAAGTCACAACAGACCAATATAAGGGTAGAAGGGAAAGGAGCATTGATGTAGCTCGAGAATCCCGCAAAGAATCGTTCGTGAACAATAGCACGATTGTTACAAGGGATATATACAGATGATACGAGAAGGAAAGAGAGTCAGATAGAGAGACTTGCACAATTATGCACTCAACAGGTGAAGATGGAGTAAAATCATCACAGGATTTGCTAGTAATAAAACTTAAGGAGCTAGGTCGCTTCTGATTTACCCGTCATATAATGGACATCCAGAGCAGTAACAAGCACTGGAATCATCAAAGACCAACGCGAGCTCGAAAACGACATTAATTCAACATATACGGCAGCACAAAATATATAACCCGTCGAAGCAATCAAAATCGCATCGCAAACAAAATTACATGCAACGATGGGAGGAAATTCGAAATTTGAATGGATGTTCCCACCATGCGACAAGAGATGTTCGTGATATCAGCGATAATTTTGCAGCATTTAAATCATTTCCTGAATCAAATTTTTGTACTGCCTATTTCTGACATAGATTCCCAATGAACTTTGATGCAGCATATAACTTGATTAATTTAGATTTGAGCCTAAGTGCTGTCGAAATTTACATGGAAACGATTTCGAGTGCACGACTAGACGTGAGGCAGCCGTTAAAGTAGACATTCCTATCGGCAGTGCAGCCCCCAAGATTCCGGCCAAGAACACAAACTTTATACTCCACCGCCGCAAACATCTTCCCACTCACTCATTTCCAGCAGAGATGAATATAAGCCACCAACAAGAAAGAGTCGAGCAACGAAGCCAGAGCTGCTGCTGAGGTAGCAATGGCACGCATGCAAGAGGAAGACACTCACGGATTTAACACTACATTGGCAGCAATTCAAGCACAAGTATAGTGCGAACTTGGGGCGGTACATAAATTAAAAGAAGCAGCAGTAAGAAAAGTTGAATCCAAAGAGCTCGCTCTATCAAAAAATAAACACCTAGCATGTTAAGGCGTATACTTCCGTCGTCCGTCAATCAGTGACGGAATTTTATCAAGAAAGAAATGACTTGCGGTAAAAAAATAATCTTAAATAAGCGTCCACAAGTGAGAACTTTATCATCGATCATTCTGCGGGGACCAAATAATTTTTATCGTAATGAAAGACGGATATAACTATTGAATGTCTTATGTCCTCTCCTGACTGGCTTGCAACATTGGACTTAAGCACACCATTCATTTCCTCCGCACAAATTCACTAATATTCACCACGGAAGGGTTAAATGAGCAAAATCACGATATTCCCGTGGAGAGATTTGACGACCGGAGTTACGTAGAACTGGTAGATAAACAAGACGCACGGCACACCACGCATTGATACGGTGGTATAACTACGGGTCAGGAAGAAGAAAACTAAACATAATAGCGCCACGGCTCGAAAAAAAGGGAAATGCAAGGATTATAGACGGAATCCTCATCTCACGTCGAGATGCAAATAAATGCATTCAACGCGTAATGGACTTTATGCCAACCAGGATCACCATCAAGTGGAACTCTTCTTCTTCTTAGCACTACAGCCCCTCTCGGGCCTTCACTTCCTGCAAAAAGTGCCTCCAACTGTCTCGTCTCATTGACCGCGTCCTCCGATTTTGCAATCCGAGCAGCGATGAACTGTCTTCACTGGTCTGTAGCCTTCAGTTCTCCCAATGAATACCTTTTTGGTTACCCGTTGATTATCCATACAATTCATTTGGCTTCCGCAGTCTTACAATTGTATCGAATACGCCTTTGGTCCCCGTCTAGTTTCATTCCAATTATTTACCTCAGATTCTGTTGCTCAAAGGCGTTCAATATATTTGCGAATTCTTGGAGTGGGTCCATGTTTCACACTCATAACATAACACAGGTCTTATGATGGATTTGTATACTTGGAGGCTCGTTTTCCTGTGTATGCAGCTTCAAGATCATCAAAACTGGATAAAATATTAAATTCGCAAGCTGTATTATTCAGCGTTTTTCGTCTCTTTCATTACCCGTTTATGTTATTTTGCATCTAAATAGACAAATTCGCTAATGTTTTCGATACAAAGTGTGATATTCTGTGTATTTGAGGCGTTTTTCCTCTACTGAGGCATGAGCTTTGTTTTATTTTCATTGATTTGTTGTCAAGCTTCCGGAAGAGTTCTTTGGCAGTTGTTCATGACCGTGACAAAATGTTGATGTCATCCGCATAGGCTACTACTTGGCTTAACTTGTATAATAATGTACCTAATGTACCGACAGGTAGGACGTACTTCAGAGCCAAATTGAATAGCGATGAGGCCAGCCCATCTCCCTGTTTCAGTTCGATATTTATGTCAAAGGCATCGGTGAGTTGGTTTTTGATGCGGACTTGAGAGGTCGTCGACGTCATTGTCATTTTAGTAGGATGGACTTATTAGGCTAGGATGCCAAAGCAAAGCATTATTTGGTACAGTACGTTACGATCAATACTGTCATATGCTTGCTTAAGGTGAACGAAAATTTGGTGTACGTCTGTGTTGAACTCCCAACATTTTCCAAGCAACTGCTTTACTTTGAACAATTGGTCTATTGTCAATCTGGCTGCTCTAAAATAACCTTGATATTCCCCAATAATACTGTTGGCGTATGATCTGATTTTATTTTCTAAGGTTTTGAAAATATTTTGTACGCAGTACCTCTATAACCTCTCCGCAGTTCCTCTATAATTTTTGCACTACAGCTTGTCACCTTTTTTGTGGATAGAAAATATAATTGATTGGTCCCACTCTTTTGGCGTATGTTCTTGTTGCCAAATGTGCTGGATGACTTTGTGAATATCTTAATGAATACTACTACCACCATATTTGATGAGCTCCACTAGAATCTCGTCGATGCCCGGCGCGTTATTATTCTTTTGAGCTTTGATGATGGAACAAATGTCATCCAGAGTTTATGAGGCCAATGGAAGCTCTCTGCGGACATCTACAGGCTCCGATGCTCTTGAGCCGTGCGGAGGATTAAAGAGGTTCTTATAATTTGACGCCCATATTTCCTTAATTTTGGTTTCATCAGCCATGATGTTTGCGATGCCATCACGACAGAGCATGGTTTTGGGCTGGTAACCACGTTTCAGGCTTTTCACTGCTTTGTATGCTGGTCTTGTGTTGTTGCTTGCTAGGCTTGCATCTCTACTTCTCAATTGGTCCTCATAGTATTTTCTTTCTTAATCCTGATTATCTTATTCGCTACTTTTCTGAGATTCTCATAGTGTTCTCTCTTCGTCCTGGTTTTCCTACGTACATCTTCTTGGTACGCCTGATTATTTTATCTAACGCATTCTGGCACTCATCATCGAACCAGTCTTTCCAGTCGGGCTTGATGTCCGATTGTCTGTTCTGCCACGGTCTTAATAGCCGCTTTCATCGATTCAGAGCTCGTTGCTCGTCTTTAATGATGCGTCTGATAAGATGGGAGCCAGCTGGTTGTCGAGGGTCTCCGTGAAGTTTTTGGCCACTGACGCCGTTTGCAGCCTTTCGATGTCAAATTTTTGGAGCGGGCTGGCCTTCGCCGAACATGCCTCTGACATACGATATCGGTAGGTTAATTTGATCAAGTTAATGATCTGAGTTATGCTCGAGTATAGTTGAGGTCCAACGTTGTTGAATCAGAACATGATCGATCTGGTTTTGTGTGTTGCCATCCGGTGATACCCAGCTCATCTTATGGAACTCATTTGGAGTGAAATCGAAGCAAGGAGAACTATTCCGAAGAACGAGAAAATCACTCCTAAAGTGCGGTGAGCCCTGAAACAAGATTTAACCGGTGGATAGGAGGAAACGTTTAACCGGAGGTTATTTCAGCCCGGGATTGTTGGCGCTCTTTCTTTTTTTGAGTTTTCTATCAACACGTGGAGGGATAAAATGGAGCAGTATACGGCGAGAGCATTTTTTCAGATTATCTAGTTTGGAATTTATTCAAGGAATGAGTGCGAGATGACTGAGACCCGGCGGTGGTTATATCAAGAAGCGGAAGAAACGGGCTCCTTACTAAAGAAGAAAATATACACATGTAAATGTTTCAAATTAACTTTGGAAGAAATTTGTGTTTGAAGAGATTGTTGAAAAAAAAAGAAATATAATAGATTAGATAGAATTCAAATAACGGTAAAATTAGATTTTTTTTTCTTGCTATCATATACATTTGATTCATTTTCAGCTTGTGAAAAGTGTGGCTCGGGAATTTTTTTTTTCCCGGGACGGTAACCAGGCAGGAAGGCCAGGAGTTAAGGTGGTAGTGTTCGACGGGGTGGAGTGAACGATAGTGTGGTGTAATCTTATCTCGTGTTGTCGGTGCTAGGAGATAAGAGGGGGGGGGGGGATAATTTCAGTTGCCCCAGTATGGGACACTGCGAGTTTTGTGTGGTGGTGGTAATATTTCAAATCATACTGCATGGTAGGGGGTTTGGAAGGTGACCTCCACGGCTAGCACCAAAACGTTTCCAGGTGATAATTTCGCTCCAGTTGGTTGTGTTCTCATTCAGACGACATTTTGGAGGCTCAGTGAATCTCACGCGTGGCGCCCATGCTCGTCTTCGGGTGAGTTAGTTGGGTCCGTGGAGCCTCAGCCGGAGTAGCCCCAATATATCAACGGAACGGAACGCAATAATAAGGATCATAATGTCTTAATGATAACTTCTTGAATCAGGTCTTAGAATGGCAAGTTAGCTTTGAGGGGTGCACTGGAAGGGAAATGTACGAAAATTTTGTGTTCCCCCTCTCACGATTGTAGACCGTTGACCTGAAAAATCTGAAAAAAATCAAAGAGGTAAGTCCTTACAAGCACAAGGGTAACAAATACCTCAGAAGTCGAAATTCGATCAGCTTTGTTGATGATAGTACATTTTTGCCAATAAAATCAATTTCGCTATCTTAAATTTCCCGAAAGCTATGATTTGAATTTTTCATAGCAATTTTATTTAACCTGAAAATTTCATAATAATCGAACAATAAACAGCTAAGTGTTGCGTGTAGACGTGTTTTTAATCGCTCCTGTTATTAATTTCAAAAATTAATTAATTTTTGTGAAAAATTAGTTTCAAAAAATTAAATTAAGTTTTTATAAGTAAGTCAGCATTTATCTTCGAAGGAATTGACTCACAGAATAATATCGTCTACTTCGATAAATCAACAAAAGTAAATAACCCAAAGACTAACTTAAGACTGCTGTATGGAGGAGCCATTTGTGGGAGGAGAAAGAAACCAGCTCGTAGTTCTGCTGGTCCTCCTCAGAAAGTTGCCAAAAACACAGAAAAAGTTCCGCCAATCAACGTGTTCAGTCAAAGCGGAAAGGATATGGTTCGGCTATTGGCAGCCGAAAATAAATTAACTAATTTCGAGATTAAGAGAGTTAATGCCAGAAAATTAACAATCAGAACGAAATCACTGATTGACTTCAAATCAGCTGAAAATGCACTAAATTCTGGGGAGGTTCTACACTTCACCCTTGCCCCGAAAAGTGAGAAGAACCAGACCTTTTTGTTGAATAACTTGGATTGCGGAGAAGATACCGTCAATTTTCTTCAGGTACTCAAGAAAAAACACCAGAATTTGAATTTATTTCCATTAATATATTCGCGACAAGAAGGCCAACGGTAGAAAAAAAATTTAACCTCTATATTTGGTGCAAATAAGAGCAGTCCAAGTGTTCTTCAACAACTAAGATACTTGAACTTCCGAGTGGTGAGGTAGGAACAACTCCAAAAAAGAGAAGTGAATCAGTGCTATCGATGTCAATGCTTTAAACATTCGGCTGCCAATTTCAGCATGCATTATCGATACGTCAATGTAAGGACGTTCATGCTCACGGTGACTGCAAATTGGCTGAGATGGAGCCAAGAGAAAAATTATACTTGTCAATTGCAGTGTTTTTGGTCACCCGGCATCATATCGAGGATGCTCCCGATATAAAAACGCGAGAGTAAAATTTGTCCCAAAGCAAATACAACTATATCGCCGTGTCTTAGCTCCAAACTTCGTCAAGCCTGGATTATCATTTGCACTCACCGCTAGAGGGCCAGCAGGAAATGCGGTAAATAATGTAAATAATGTAAGTGGCAATAATGAGCTGCTTCTCAAAATTTACCCGCAACTAAATTCTTCATCGGAGTGAATCGATAAACAGATACGAAAATTAATCTTGTCTTTCAGCGTTTAAGGGCTTTCATATGCCTCAAAGTAATTTGTCATCTAGCCACATTCCTATGGATGATATTCGTCTCATCTTGATCAACGTCAAACCCATTGTTATTATCCATTAACTTGATTATCTCCTTGAATCCATTGTTAAGCAAAAGCCTGAGATAATGCTTTGCACTGAGACCTACCTCACTTTATGGCACTCCATGACATTCAATTATTTTTGAATTCGTAAGAAACGATAGGGTAAATGGTGATGGGGGAGATGGTACCGGGATATTGGTTTGAAGACCCTATTGTTTCCAAAATATTTAAAAAGTCGAATTCAAAAGCCTTGAACCTCTTCGAGTGTCTGTTATCAAAATTTCACTGCCAGGAGGGGGTAACCTCTTCGTTATCTCTGTTCTCAAGTTCAAGGAGGAGCTCGATTCCTTGTTTGGAATACTCGAATTGAACAGGCTGCATAGTTATTTTATTCACGTTGGTGACCTGAACGCTTAGCACACATCATGGCTGAACACCACCAATAATTAATATCTGCATTGCTGACGCACGACTTGAATTCAGCTTCAATAGTCCTCAACGGAAACTGCAGGTGCTTCCTTTTGATAGCGACCAAAACGCAATCGTAATGGAAATCAAACATCAAAGGGATGATCTCTTCCGTATTCCAGTTCAACATTCAAATCATCGGTTGAATTTCAGTAAAACAGACTGGGGAACGTTTCAAAAGAAGTTTAATCGGAAGTACCTGAAGGAATGTCCCCCTTCGGATGATGATAATTTTTGCTCACTGGTTTCAAATGACAGGAATCTAACTAACGATGAAATAGATCTCTATTTGTCGAAGTTAGAGAAGCTGACATTGGAAGCGATTGAGAAAGTAGTTCCCAAGATTAAACATAGAAACGATATGAAAGAATATGAAACACCAACCGTTGCAAGGTTATAAAGATTGAAAAGCCTTCTTCTCACACGCGTCAACAATATTTATCGGCAATTTTTGGACTACAACTAACCCTCGTTGGCTTTGTTGAAATTACCCCTGAAGAATGTCCGCAACTTAATCCGGTCATACTTCAGGAGTGAAGTCAGCAATCAATGGGTGGTAAAATTGAAGAGTATTAGCCCACAGGACCCAGATGGCGTTTTCATGAAAGTAAATAGCATATTCCGTAAGAAGTCTAGAGTGAAGGTTTCGAATCTTGAAGTCACTAGTGATGAGATAAATCTTCTCGATAGGGCTGGTATTGAAATTGATAGTACGACTCCAGATAGAAATAGAAACAGGATTTTATGTGAGGTACTGGATAAAATTGCCCTGATTGGAACACATTTTGAATTGATTCATCTACCAAACCCTGCGAGAGAAATATTTTCAGAGGTCGTTGAAGCAAAATTTTCTGACTTCAAATCAAGCCTGAACGGCCAGTTAATTCTTCATTTCAATGAAACATTAACATCTGACCGCATACCGAGCTTGAATCTGATTATTTTGTCAGCCATGAAGACTTGTGTTTCATATTTCGCAAGATAAACAACAAGAAATCATGTGGTACTGATGGTATTGCAAGCGTAGTTCTCTGACATTTGCCCGAGGTTGCTATTAGGAATTATTGCATATTGTTCAACAACATGTTGAGCAATTCATATTTCCAAAATAAGTGGAAAAAGGCTAAGGTATTTCTGATCTTGAAGAAAGGAAAAAATCCCCGTTGGCAGCACCAGCCGGAAAAGTTAATTTCTCGTATGTAGCGTAAGGTTTCGAAAAAGAAATTGGCTTATCTACTATTGGACTTCTTACTGCAATTTTTGTAGCACTACATGGGTATTTATTAACAGAAAGGATCTGCCGCCGTTCATATTAGGAGACCCTTCATAGAGGCACAAATATTTTGCTAATTAAATTGAGTTGCACACGTATGGATCACATATTGAAAATCGGCGGGTAATAAATTGTTATGAACATATTTATACTCGTTTCGCCCTTCTCACATTTGCTGTTTATACATTTGACAGTGGTTATCAAACAAAGGTGATAACGTTTTGACTTCAATTGCTCAAATAGTTAATTTCAAAAGATTTCCATAAACGTTTAATCAGCACTTGCATTGCCATTAATATATACATTTTTGATTCTTTTCTGAACCATCAGGGGCTGTTATTTTGAATTTTTACTGAAAACGGCTGCTAAAATTATTAAGCTATAAATTTTCGAACTTTTTATTTGTCATCCAATTCGCATAATTAAATTAAATTAACTTGCCTTAATAACTTATAATTTCAAGTTTTATCGGAATCTGTTGAGAAACTTGGCTGCTAGAGGGCTACAGAAATAAAAAAAATGTTTATATCAGCCCCCTGTATGGGGAGGCCCCCTTAAAGACTTTAAAATATGTTCTTAGACTGCAAATTTCAAGAGGCATCACTTTTGGCTTACGTAGAAAATTTCCTCATTCTAGCTCATGTGGTTTGCGAAAAAACTTGTGACACACGAACAAACAGACGGACGGCCAGACAGACAAGTCGCGATTTTATAACTTTTTAGGGTATTGTTAAAAATATTTTACAATATTTAAAAAATATTCTGATTTATAAATACGTTCAAGATAAGTCATTCAAAACGTTCCCATGAAAAAATTCATTATTTCAGTTGCTACTAAAATAGCGAATTGCGCTTGCTCCTGACCTTTGGGGGCCGCCATTTTGAATGCATGCATTTAATTTTGGACAATTTTAAAACTTTGTGGGCTAGGACCTCATCAATCAATGTGCCAAATCTCGTTCAAATCGGAGTTTCACTCTAGACAGGGCAAAATAATTCAATTTTTAGTGAAAATGGCAGCTTAAAAATACTGGGTTTTAAATGTTCGAAATTTTAATTTTTTTCATTCAATTTTCATAATTTTCTGCATAATACAAGAACATAGTACAGAGATCCATAATCTCAAGTTTCATCAAAATCCGATGGAAAATGGGACCGCTAGAGGGCCACAAAAACCTGAAAAAAACGCATATTTAACACGCCGCCATTTTGAAATTTTCCCATGCATGATCACCAAAATATTAAAGGCTGTAGACCTAAGTAATGCCTATCTTGAAACCAAGTTTCATATATGTCGAATCAAAATTGCGACTTTTAAAAGCCTTTGAATTTGTGAGTTTCAACTGGCCGCCATTTTGTTTTTTGTGATCTGACATCCATTTCGTTTATGTAATTCTTTAGATACTCATAGTTTCTATCTAAATGCCGAATTTCATGAAAATCTGTAGAAAGCTTTGACAACTATTACAACAATAAAATTTTGCACGTTTTCCGACTTTTGAGCGGCCGCCATTTTGTTTCTGCCATACCGACTTTGAATTTTTTATTGTGAGATTCATTGCATACAACAGTGAACATTTATACCAAATTTCATCCAAATCGGAGCTATACTTTGGTCAGAACAGAAATCACGATTTTACGTCTAACCCAATACACCTTTCCTGAAAATTTGGTGAAATTTCGGAGCAAAATTGCAACCTCTAGCGCGGTCACAAATTTCGTTATATCCCATATATATATATATATATATATATATATATATATATATATATATATATATATATATATATATATATATATATATATATATATATATATGTATATATATGTATATATATATATATATATATATATATATATATATATATATATATATATATATATATATATATCTGATGCTCTCCACAATAGGTAAATTTCTCTCGAGAAATTTACCTTAAAAATCATCTACATGTTCCAAAAGCTATCGCCCAACCAGCTAATATCAACAAGGTATTTGAAGTGATACTCAACAAAGCATTTAAGGCCCACATCGGAAAATATGAATTGATGCCGAATTGCCAATTTGGTTTTCATGCCAGGCATTCGACGACACATGTAATAACGAAAGTAACCTCAGACATCTGTTGGAAAATAAATGAAAGAGAGTGTGTTGGAGCATGTCTCATTGATATGGAGAAAGCCTTCGATACGGTATGGTTAGATAGACTAGTTTTTAAGCTCCTTCAGGACAAGTTCTCCAGATACCTTGTCGCCAGATGTGCAATATTTTAAACATGAAATCTTTTGGTGTAACTCATAGAAATCTAACAGTAATGCGCGAATTCATGGTTTTGAATGGTCTACAGTATGGAACAGTTATTGCGCCTCTGCTCTTCTCAATTTTCATTCGGAAGCTATTGAACGGCTTTGATTTTTACGTCTCGCCAACGAGATGATCTGGTCATCTATACGGCAGACCGAAAAGCTACAATAGTTCAGAGCAATTTCCAAAAAATGTTCAATGATGTGCACCTGTACACTGACAATGTGCAAATGAAAATCAATGCGCAGAAGTGCGAAAAAATTTTGTTTCGGATGGCGCTGCAGGGGTCAGTCAAGACCAGAAACGTAATTGGAAGGATTTCCACGTCATGGCTATGGAGAGTAGTTTGTTACACCCACTTTTTACTTCACGAGAGCCACTATGGCCCTCAGGGAAACTGGAGCACTCCGGCGGGGCTTATGGACCCGGTTAGCTCGTCCGGAGGCAGGCGTGGGGCGCCACTCACTTGTCCCTCAAAGCCCCAGATAGCCGCTAAGCGAGAATGCGGCTAACCGGATTAAACACGACGCTTTTCGACCAAAACCCTAGCTAATAATCACATTTTGACCTTCCCCCCACCTCTACACCTACACAACCGTACTCCTCTACTTCTTCCTAGCACTAATCTTCGCGTGGACCACTACACCATCCCGAACACTCTGACTTTCGGTATCACTAGTTTCACTTAATTTTACGACACATTCACTTTGACTTGTCCTTCCAAGCCGCACTCGTTGCAACCCGTAATCTGAAAACAAAGATTTTCTCTGATCTTGTCCTAAAGACGTAAATTTCTTCCTCCAAGCGTTAATACATCTCAAAGAAAATACGATTATTTAAAATTTTCAAAACATATACTCCAAATCGCAACTTCCATATAATTTTAACATGTGATACACTGTATTCAATAAGAAAACTTACTTCTATTATGTTCCTACAAAGGGGCCCCTTCCATGATTGTATCCGTTGTTGCACTTTGTAGTCTTTCCTCCAATGTCTGGGCTTTGCTCGTCGTTTTGATCTTAATTTCCCTTCCCTCGGATCTCTATCTCCCTTTTCTTCCGCAATTGCTTATTCCGCTGTCGTACACTGAAGATTTCCGCTGCGCTACAAATTACCTCCTCCCTTGTTGTTCTTTCTCAGCTGCTTCGTCGCATACGATAGGAAAGGAAAAAAGAGGAGGCGCGTCATTATTTGCGCGCTTTTATAGCCTCCTCCTAACGGCCATGGTTCCGCTCTTCGGTCATCCACCTCTTCAGCGGGGTAATTCCTTTCTGCCGCCACTTGGTCTCCGCTCCCCTCTGGTGGCGAGCACTCCAAGTGCGGCTGAATCAGCTGAACATAATTCACTGACAGTTTGGCCTGTCAGTGATGTTTGTTTACTGTCATTGTTGTTCTTTATTAATAAAGCCTACTATTCGACCGGCTTGCCATGGACCGCAGAAGATGATCTTTGATAAGTTTCATAATTGCGAAGAATCCATCCCAGAAGGTGAATGCGCGACCAGGTAAAGGTTCTTTACAAAATTGACTCCATTTCACATCATTCTTGAAATCGTCTATTTTATATTCGTTTCTAAATATTTTGTCAAACAGAAACCTCATGTTGTCTAGAGTGAGTGCTCGTTTTGTTTGTGAATAAAATTTCGTATTAAGTGCCGTTGATAGCATTAACCATGGTACATGTTCTGGTACCGCAAAAGGTTCTCGGGTAATTTCAGCAAATGTATTGTCCCACGTAATTATTGCCCAGGATTGTGGTTCTTGGTTCCCATGCATAATTACAACAACTGGCAACGATAATGTCCATGCTCGAATTCGATATTCATTTCCAAGTGACGTTGTTGTGTAAAATAGTAAAGCAAATTTCTCATCCATAACACTTACTGTTCCTTTCTTCTCAGCACGTTTAATTTTTTTCAATTGCATATTCCTAAAACTAGCTGTGAAATGCCTGGTTTGTGGTTGAAATTTCATTGTGCTACTATTGTTAGTAATCTCTCCAGAAGAGTGTGGGGGACAATCACTCATTGGGCGCTGTGCGAAATGACGTGGTGCTTGTGCCTCAGATAAAATCACGTGCTCGACTTGTGGATTAGTTGCACTTATCCCCAATTGTTGTCCAATAAGCCAGCGGACTGTAGCAGCAAATCGTGTATTTGTTTTCATGACTTGTGGTGGTTGCTTTTCTACGATAAATGAGCAAATAATTAGATTCTCTTGTAGGTGCATTACTTGTGCTGCAAGTGTGGTTAAATGTGGTCGATCTCCAATGTCAAATGTATTTTGTTCCCTGTAGCCGAGGATTTCGTTTATAACAGCGCGTATCGTCGCTATTATGTCTAAAAGCCCTTCAATCCAGCTTTGAATTTCATCTAAGTTATCGTGATAAGGCTGCCCATTTCCGCTTAATGCTTGAGCTCGTTGTCAATTTTTCAATTCAATATTAATCACCGAATGCGAAATGGTCTCGTAGTGCGATACATTTACTCGTAAATCATTAATTAGTAGATCTCTCTGTGCAATCACATCTAAATATTGATTGTTTATAATCCTTATTCTTTCCTTAAATTCTAATGGGTTGCTAGGGTTACTATTTTTTTTTTTTTTTCGTTTACTAGTTTTCGTTCCGTGGCGAGCAAATAATCGTTTCGAACTTCATCCGGCACGTTTCGACTTAACTCCATAAAGTTTTTCTGCCAGAAGTCACTTGTCAGTTGCCATTTCTTCAAACGTTTTGCCACGGAAAAACTAATGGATAACAAGTAGTGAACTCAGCGGTGTTAAAAACACACAATCGATAACGATAATTTTGTGCAAGTCCATGTTTGCATAGTTCCTGTCAAATCTTTGGTTCAACTGTGAATTTCAAATGAATCTACCGGAATTGTGAAAAACTCCCGTAATTTCTCTGTCTATCTAGAGCCTTATTGTCCAATGTATTTCCTTCCACTTCAATATTTGCATCCAAACAAACAGGGTCAATAAATGTGGGACTATCCCATGAAGGACCAAACGGTTTCCGTGTCCTGTATGTCGGAATGAGTCATGCACGGGGCGACTAATATCATTGTTAGGTTTTGATTTTATCGAAATATTTCTGGGGAACATTCCAATTTCAAACATGCGGTGATTCTGACCTTCGCTCGATCACAATTATGTTCACTTAAAACTACCAGTGATCGTTTTTAAACTACTTTTATGATTACAATTTGGAATGGCAAATAAACCCTAGTCGAGTGCGGCTTAGCTTTCTGACTATACAGAGTCACGCGACTGTTACGATAGTGTTCGGTTTGAGGTTATACTGGTGCCCTTCGGTTTTATCCGTAACAAGTTCAGAACGGGTTCCACATAAATCCTGTTCAATACTTCGGTGTTCATCTCGATCAGTATCTGTACTATACTGAACATGTGAAAATCATGCTCAGTAAGGCACTAAAAGTAGTCATGGCCCTACGAAGACTCTTTCGTTCCAAATGCATTGATCAAATGGTCAAAATTATCTGTTACAAGACCCTGGTTAGACCAGTTTTGACATATGGATGTCAAATCTGGTACAACCAGAGTGCTAGTACTATGAAAAAATTAAGAGTTTTCGAAAGGAAATGTCTTCGTGCATGTACTGGTTTGTACAGAAAGCCTGAGACGGATTGGAAACATATATATCGAGTAGAAGAATTTATCAAACTGCTCAAGTGACAAGAGTCGATATCTTCATATTGAAACTTCTTCGGAATCATCTCGCAAGATCTGTGACTTTGAGTGAAAATCCTTGGATTTCGCAAGCGTTCCATCCTACAGACGGGTGTATTGCGACTTGCCTCGCTACTGGCTTCGTTCCTCCAGAAGTACTCGTATATTTAGACATGAATCGATATGTTTTTAGACGAGTCACCGATAAGAAGATAAAATATCCTCCGAATTTGAGAACAACAATTCCAATGGAGATACTCATTTGGTAGATACGTTGAAGCTGATCGAGCTGAGGCGGGGCAATCTAGGTATTGGTGGCTGAATGACAATGTCTAAATTATTCGTGTTTGGTTTCCAGTTTTGGTGTTTTTCGTTACTTAGTTTTTGAGTTTCAGCTCATTATTGCTACATTTAATGTTGTTGTTTATTTGTGTTAAAAATTAGGGGTAGGTTAGGTGTATGTTATTTTATTTCATTATGCTTAGAGATAAGGTTTAACGCGTAGGTTAGGAATATTATGATAGAATTTTTACTATAAGATTAAGTTTTTGATTGAATTTCATTAGAATTAAGTTATAACATATTAGCTGTAGGATCAAAGTTCACTGTTCTGTTCAAATTATAAATAATTTTGAAAAGTGTAATTTTGTTTTTCCTCCTTTTTCCAATCAAATAATAAAATATGTAATGATCTTAGTTAATTTGAATTTGCTATAGTTTTTTTAATAAAAGGTGTTTAACTGATACCGTATAAATTTAGAGAGCCATTTGGGCCATTTAATTTTTTTATTGTTAATGTTTGGAATTTGCTTTATATTCTTTTAAAATTCATACGATTAATATTGAATAAACCGCTTTTGACTTTGAGTTTATGGCTATTCGTGCATCACACGCAAATGTCAAAGTGCCCCAGAAATGAAGATCTTGCTGATTGACGTAATCACTTAAGTGAAAATAAACAATAAATTCGATACAATTACTCCACACTCTTGCAAATTATAGTGATCCATTGCTTGTCTTTTTGCTTACTTCAGCTGTTCAGTTCACGAATATATACGAGTGTGATACACATATGACGACATTTGCAAAAGTTATAACATCTTCCGATAGGGTGATTAATTTTACGCCACCCTGTATTATATTCAGAGATTAGGATTAACGTTTACGTTAGGAATATTGTGTTAGCATTGTATAAGATAAAGTTTTTGATTGAATTTGATTAGAATCAGGCTATAACATATAAGATGTAGGATAAAAGTTTACTGTTGTATTAACATTATAATTTGTTTTTGAATGGTGTTGGTTAGTGTTTTCTCTCTTTTCCAATTGAATCAAAAATGTGTAATAATTTTAATTAAATTGAAGTTGATTTTTTTTTTGAATAAATGTTTTTTTTGTTGATAATGCGTAAATTTGGAGAGCCATTAAGTTGTAGTATTTTTATTGTTTGGAATTTGCTTTATATTGTTTGAAAATTTATGATGATTCGAATTAAACACTGCCCTTTTGTCTTTGACTTTGAAGGTGATTTGGTGGCTTATGTACAACAATTTTGAATCTATATGATATTCTTAAAGCACGTTCAAATACTGCATCTAATAGAGAGTTGAGTTTGTTGATTCCAGGCCAACAAAAACAGCTCGCGGTACGTGTTTGTTGAATCGGTAGGGTTCAAACTCAGGGTCACTAGTTGTAGGACTGTAAGAACATTCAACGAAAAATTGTTTCATTACTCTTCTTCTATCTTCTTTTCTAAGAATAAGTGAAAATTTATTCTGTTTTCTTAGAATACCTTTTTAGGGCTTTGTACTAAAATACAAAACCCTATTGCAATCACGACCTGTGTCCGTCTGTCCGTCCGTCCGTCCGTCCGTCCGTCCGTCCGTCCGTCTGTATGTCACAGCACTTTTTCTCCGAAACTATAGAGGCTACAGCCATGAAACTTTGTGGAAAGGTCAGAAGTGGTGACCTCTTGAAATTTCAAGGGCGGAAAAATTTTTCAAAGGGGTTTAAGGGGGGTCTCCCCGTATAGGGAGGTGACCCCTCAAAAAAAAATTTTCACTATTGGTAGTCGAGTAGGGTGTCATTGGAAAGGTCTCAATGAGATCTTTTCAAGACAAGTCTTAAAATTGCCTTTTGAGTACCGAGGGGGGCAGGGGAAGGGGAAATGTACGAACTTTTCGCGTACCCCCCCCGCGATTGGAAACCTTCCATCCGAAAAATCTGAAAAAAATCATGAATGTAGGCCTTTATGAGTACAACAACAAAAAATACATGAGAAGTCGAAATTCACTCAACTTTGTTAGTAATAGTATGATTTGTCGATTTTATATTTTCTTGAATAAAATCCAAACGGTACCCTTAAATTCAATAAAATTTAGCAAACGGATGACTTTTCATAAGATTGATCTTTTCTGAAAGTTTCATAAAGATCGAATAGTATTTAATGAAGTTATAGCGATTTGAATTTTCCTGTATTACTATGGAACAATATGCCCTGTATTACTATGGAAACATATGGCTATGGAGCCATATGCGCTTTTTATCGATTTAGGCACTACAGCTTTGCTAGGATTTGCATGAAAATTTCAGGAATGATAGGTATCATGAAAATGAGTACATACAATTGAAACAAGTCGAAGAGGCACGAGAGAGCTCCTCGCTAACGGGCTTTGTAACCATTCTAGGATTCGAAAAAATAGGCCATGAATCGATGATTACAGTACAGAAGAGTGGCCCCTGAAAAAAAGTTTTATGAAAGGTAGCCGATATGAATATCAACTGAAAGTTCTCTATGAGAGCTTTTCAAAACAGTTCTTAAACTGACAGTTTTTGCTTCAAAGGGGGCACAGGGGGGGAAATACATGAAAAACGTGTTTCTAAAAAATCTGGAAAAATTATCAAGGGAGATATCTATGGGTATAAGTAAAACAAAAACCTCAGAAGTCACAATTCTTTCAACTTTGTTAATAATAGTATGATCCTCGAATCTCACATTTTCTCCAATAAAATCGTCTTTGACATGTTTCTTGATTTGATTCGTTGCTGATTACTGCATTTTGTAAGTTGAGTACAAAACCCTTCTGACATGAGCATAGGTCTGTCTACCCAACTTGTTTAATTCACTATTACAATACAAGAACAATAACAGACCAAACAAAATTATCGTTATAAATTATTGTGAAAGTTGTTATTCGTTCGAAAGAACTTAAAAGACTGCCTAAATATTTATTTCAAAATCAAGCGTCAAAAAATTTATGTTTAATTTTTAATTTAAGTTTACTCCTTTTGATGTAAAATTGTTATCTACGAAAACCATTTATGTATGAAAGTGCAATCAAAATTTTTGAGTGTAATTTTGAATAGTAAAATAAAGATGATAATAAAAATTCCAAAATAGTTTTCAAAGAATCGAGTTTATCTTAGCCTTCAATTTTCTGTTGCCCTGGATTGACAAAAATATAAAGTTATTTTATTCGTGCTAATTACATATTATTACTTGAAATTAAGTTCCATGGCAAGGCCAAATAAAAGCTCTAAATTCAACCGTCATTGCTCTCATGATTTCAAGATGTTGTCCACATGAAAATATCAGTCAATATTATTAATTTCAATGCCAAGGTTGGTTGATAAATTTGAGTTCTGATAATCTTTAACTTTCGATGTCATGGCATGTTTGCTATGCAGCAAACACTCGTACTAGCTACTTGATTTTCGTTGAAATTGCAAATTGACCATATACCAATGCTGCATTGAACGTTTTCTGAAGTCATTCAGCTTATAGGAGTTTGGATAATGAGTATATTGGAACAGGGAGGAACACATTAGGTTGCTTTTAACAAAACTAGACAAACATACAAACAGAAGAGTAAATATGTGTGTGCGCATCAAAAATGAATGAATGGAAAACACATTTAATTAAGATGGAACGGTTGTTGATCATGAATATAATTGGGATTATGCCTATGTTTCGGTTTATATGTGTAGAAAAATTCATGTATTTTTATAATGGTTTTCGAACACGCTAGCTTTTTGACTTTTGACTTGTGTTAAATATAATTTTTAACAAAAAGTTTGTGCAGGTATTTGCTAGCAGCAACAAAGTCAAAAATAATCCCGAGAGTGATAAAGAAAATGCGCAAAACTGCAACTAGGATTGATTTTGATTTATACTACGATCACATCAGCCCAAATTATCTACTATGCCCCACAAAATTATTTGTAACATGGCAAAAATCTTGAAGTTTAGCCATGTTTTAAGTGTACTTAATAGCTTTTGTGGAAAAATATGTTTGAAGGGAAGGGAAGCGTTTAATTCTCGTATAATGCCAAATTTAGTTAGCGAAATTTATTCAAAACAAAGGAGTTGATAGCGAAGAACTTTTTCACAAAATTATTTGAGCCATTGTAATTTAATCATAAACTTATTTGTATCTTATTTGTAATACTATAAAATAAGTAGTACAGTAATTAAAATCAAAAAGTCATATACATTTATACATTTAATATGGAGTACCGTCTTCTTTTGTACTCGTATCAATTACTGCCTGCAGTCGCCTTGGAACCGATTCCACTAAGTTCATCGTTATTTCCTTGGGAATATTCTGCCAAATTTCAATTATTTCGTTCCAGGCAGTTTGTTCCGATTTTCCAATTTCATGTTTGATTTGTTGCTTTGCGTAATGCCAAAAACTCTCTATCTATGAGGAGGCTAAAGTAGAAGCTCTTGTTGAATATTGTTAAAAATGAAGTGTTAAGACGACTTTTGTGGATATGAGCTGCCCCCCCCCCCCCCCCCAATTCAAGCGCGTTCTAACTGGCAGGCGTTATCATCAACAGTAGTCAAACGAGGTAACTTTTTCTTCTAGTTTTCCTGTATCGTTCTACGCTATACAACCCAAGACCATTATTAAACCCCCATTGTGATGGCAAAAAGGAATGGTTCACTGTTATTTCTTTCCTAAGGCAGGAGTGGTACGTGTTCGTATAATTCATCTAACGAAAACGCTGACTCATCCGTCCACAGAACCCCTTTTTAGAAGTCAAAAGGTTTCTTAATATATCTCCTCATCGGTTTCCCCACTGGTCTTCGCCCATCAGTTTTCCCAACGAATACCTTTTTGGGTATCCGTTGTTCGTTCATACGAGTCATGTGGCTAGCCCATTGCATCTTCCACATACATCTCATGGTTGTATCGAATTGCCATTGGTCCCCGTCTAGCTTCGCTCCGATTAATATGTGTGCGAATGCTTGGGTCAGGGTCCATGCTTCATACCCATAGTATAACATGGGTTTCATCCTAGATTTGTATACTTGGAGAATTGTTTTCCTGTGTATGCAGCTGGTTTTCAAGATTTTCAGAACTGAATAAAATAAAGGGTTTTCCAATAAGAGGTGTTATTTTGAAAAGCCCGCTATTTTGGTAGGTATCACTTTTGAAGCTGTTTGAGAAGTTGAGACTACGCCATTAATGAAAATGTAACAATACATGCTTCAACAGTGCATTGAAATTATTAAAATTCATTATAAAAATGGTGAAAATTTGGCAGAGACGATTCGTCAAACTCGAACATTTTTGGGTCGTCGTGAAGCACCTTGTCGGACCGCAATACAGAAATTGGTGGATAAATTCGAGCTGTTGGGGCAACTTAGTGATGTGAAGAATAAAAACCGTGCACGTCACTCAAGAACAACCGAGAATATTGCTGCTGTAGCCAAAAGTGTTGAAGAAAACCCAAGTTTGTCCATTCCTCAACGTTTTTTGGAATTAGGAATTCCACGAACGTCATTGTACCGTATTTCTCATAAAGATTTGGGTCTTGAGGCTTACAAAGTTCAATTAACACAAGAACTCAAGCCAGTCTTTCATCGAAAACGTCGTGTCTTTGCTGATTGGGTCCTTGAAATGTATGAAAATGATCCGGAATTCCATCGAAAAATAATCTTGAGTAATGAGGCCCATTTTCACCTCGGTGGCTTCGTCAACAAGCAAAATTGTCACATCTGGGGCTCTAAAAACCCAAAAGTTATTATTGAAAAGCCTCTCTCTCCTCAACGTGTGACTGTTTGGTGCAGTTTATGGTCCGGCAGAGTCATTGGACCTTACTTTTTCAAAAATGAGGCGGGGCAACAGTTACGGTGAATGGATTGCGCTATCGAGAGATGATTAATGATTTTTTATGGTCAGAGTTGGATGGTTTTGATCTGGACAACGTTTACTTTCACCAAGATGGCGCTGCGTGCCATACAAGCAACGAAACCATTGATTTTTTACGGGAAAAGTTTCCGGACCGTATTATCTCTCGAAGAGGCGATCACAATTGGCCACCGATGTCTTGTGATTTAACACATTGCGACTTCTTTCTTTGGGGCCACGTGAAAGAAAAGGTCTACGCCAACAGCCCAGTGTCGATCCAACACCTCAAAGATGGAATTCGTGAGGCTATCGAGGACATAGGGCAGCCACTTTGAGATTTGGTTATGGAAAATTTCATGAAAAGATATGGTCCTGTAAGCGTGGTCGTGGTAGTTATTTGCTTCAAGCTATTCTTCACTTTTAACGCCATACCTTTTTATTTATAATTAAGTAAACATTCGATCATTTATATTGAAAAATGGCATCTTTTTTTAATATCAAAATAATACCTCTTATTAGAAAACCCTGTACTGCCGCGGGAAACAACATACAATTATAATGCAACTAAGGGCTAGTTGAGGCAGGCACAAAATTAACAAAGAGCTTCAAGTTATTACTACAAACAATTACAAAAAGTTGGAATGCAATTACAGCTTCGCTACGGCAGGTAAAATATTTATGGAGATTTTAATTCAAAATCTTATTTACTTGATGATTTTAATTAGGTCACATTATCCATTCCTTAGATCCCTATTTAAACGTTGTTCGCTGGGGACTCTCAAGATCCATAAGAATTCGCAAGCATCAAATTTTCTGTACTATGTCTAGATTGGCCCATTGAATAGTATGACATTCTTCAAGAATATGTCTGTCTGCTGTTTCTATTCCACCTTTTCTGATGATCTGTTCAGCCACCTTAACATGTTTTCAAAATCTTGTTTTTGCCAAGCGTTTTGTCTGCCTAATGTATATCTTATCGCATTTCAGGCAGCTGATTATGTAAATTCCACTCTTTTCCTCCTTTATCCATCCACCCTAAGTTGATCCGAAAATTGTTTTAACGCTTTATTTTTTGGTAATGGTAGCCGTATTGTATCTTGTCTCTTTCAAGATGCGTTCCGTTTTTTTTTGTACCTGACAAATGAGTGACTGGCATCCATTTTTATACGTGTCGTGGTTCTTGTAGAAATAGTGAAGTGAGTCCATTTTTCTTATGTTGTTTCTCCATTTTCCGAATACGTTGCTCGATCAAATTCCTGCTGTACCCATATTTTGCTAGCCCTGTCCACGGTGCATTGTTTATCTCGTTCCAGACGCTAGTTATTCAACGGTATCGTTATCATTCGATGGATCATACAATTGTATGCAGCCATTTCCTGTCTATAAGAATGGTTTAAAGAACAGGGGATTGTTTTCTGAGTACTTGTGCTCTTCCTGTAGATGTCAAATTCTAATCCACCTTGGGTCTTTATAGTCAAAATACCCAGGAACGGTAATTGCCCCTGACTCTCTTTTTTATCGTGAATATTATTTTAGAGTGTATCTCATCTGCCTTATTTGCAAACAAGTCGAGTAGGAGGAATGAACCAAAAAGAAATAAAAGATAAGTTGGGTGGACAGATCTACGCTCACGTTAGAGGGTTTATGTACTCAACTTACAAAATGCAATCACCAGCAACGAATAAAATCAAGAAACATGTCAAAAAGATTTGCTCGTTTAAAAATAGATCTTATCTGAAAATTTTAAGAACATCAAATCAAAACTGCAGCGTCTGGTACGATGAAAAGTCCATAAAATACGAAAATAGTGTGTTTTTGCTGTTGTAATTGGAGAAATTTCAAATGGATATAACTTCCGTGAATATGATATGAATTTCGTCAAACCTTGAATAAGGCTACTTAAATGTTGAATTTTGTTGGGTTTAAAGGCATCCATACGATTTTATTGGAGAAAATGTGAAACCCGAAGCCCATACTATTATTAACAAAGTTGAATGAATTTCGACTTCGGATGGATTTGTTATTGTTGTACTAATAAATAACTCCCCTGATAACTTTTTCAAGTTTTTTTTTATCACAGATGTCCAATCGCGAGGGAGAAAACCCGTTTTCCCTGTATTTCCCCTCTGTGCCCCCCACTGAAGTAAAAGCTGTCAGTTTAAGAACTGTTTTGAAAAGCTCTCATAAATAACATTCATTTGATACTCATATCGGCTACCTTTGGTGAATTTTTCTTTTTTCAAGGGCCACTCGCCTGTACTGTAATCATCGATTCATGGCATTGAATTTTTTTTCGAATCCTAGAATGGTGACAAAGCCCTTTTGCTAGGAGCTCTCTACTGCCTCCTCGACTTGTTCCACCTATGAGTATTAATTGCAGGTACTCACCTTCAGTCATTCATTAAATTGAATCAAGTGCTTAAAACATGTAGTTAAGGTACATGCGTACAACGTTGAAGTTGGGGAAAAATAACTCAAAATATTCAATCTTCGCATTTAAGACAGCCACGATTTTATTTTAAGATTACGTATACCAATAGCTGAACCGATTCCCAAAGATATTCATGATACCAATCATTCCTGAAACTTTCATCCAAGTCCTATGGTATCTGAGTCGGTAAAAAGCGCATATTGTACCATAGCCATATGTTTCCATAGTAATATACTCGTATTCCATAATCATACATAAAAATTCAAATCGCTATAACTTCGTTAAATACTATTTGATCTTTATGAAACTTGTAGGGCAGGTCAATTTGGTAAATTGTCATTTGTATGCTGAATTTGATAAAATTGAATGGTACACTTAAGATTTTATTCAAGAAAATGAAAAATCGATAAATTGTACTATTACTGACAAAGTTGAGTGAATTTCGACTTCTCTTGTACTTGTTGTTGTTGTACTTACAAAGGCCTACATTCATGATTTTTTCCAGATTTTTCTGATGAAAAGTGTCCAATCGCGGGGGGGGGGGGCAAAAAGTTTGAACATTTCCCCTTCCTCGGTCCACATGGTACTGATAAGGAATTTTCAAGACTTAATTGGAGAGATCGGATTGAGACCTTTCCAATGACACCCTACTCGAATACCAGTGGTGAAAAAATTTTTTTAGCGGTCACCTCCCTATATGGGGAGACCCCCCTTCAACACCTTTGAAAAAAAATTTAACCCTTGAACTTTCAAGAAGTTACCACTTCTGACCTTTCCAAAAAGTTTAATGGTTGTAGCTTCTATAGTTTCGGAGAAAAAGTGGTATGACATACAGACAGGCGGACGGACGGACAGACGGACACAGGTCGTTACTGCAATAGGGTTTTGTATTTTAGTACAAAACCCTAAAAAATCAGTTTATTATGTAAGGGCAGAAAAAGGTAATAACAGACAACAAAGTTTTCGTGCATTTTCCCTTCCCCTACACCCCTCAAAGCAAATTTTGCCATTTTAAGACCTGTTTTGAAAAGTTTATTTATTTATTTATTTCACCAAGCAAGGCGTAATTACAAAAAATATAATACAAAAAATACAAACTTAATTTAAACATTTATGAAATAGCGGCGTTGAGGGCATTTAAGATTTGGTTCTTAAAATTGGATTTGGAGATGGTTGGGGAGTAATGAACGCTAAACCTGTTGAATGCTTTACAGCATCTGTTAATCGGCTCATTGCTAGCATAGTTCGTGTGGTGCATACGCACGGTTAGCATTGGTGTGTCTCTTATAGGATCGTTTTAGTGTATTTTGTCTGACAAGGATGTAGTTTGAATGTTGCCTCTTATTACATCAAAGGGAAGCCAGTGTAGTCAGGTTGATTATGTGAAGTCGAACATCATAAGATGGAAGATTGTGGAAAGAAGTAGGATCATACAAGGATCTAAGGGCGAAGAGCAAAAACCGTTTTTGCACTGACTCTAATCTGCGACTATGAATATCGAATATGGGGTCCCAGGCTGTGCAGCCGTATTCAAGAAGTGGACGGACAAGTGAGGTGTACAGAGATTTAGTAGCCCAGATATTTCTGAACTCTTTTGCTCTACGTTTAATGAAACCTAGCATTTTATAAGCCTTGCTCAGGATTTCATCATAATGGAGGTTAAAGCGGAGTTTAGTATCTAAGACTATGCCAAGGTCGACAACTCTCTCGACTCTTTTCAAACGTGTGTTATTAATATCATAATCATGTAAGATAACGTTCTTTTTTCTTGCAAAACTTATTATCTGGCATTTTTCTATATTAAGAGCAAGTTGGTTTCTATCGCACCACTGAAGGAGAGCTGCTAACTTAGATTGAAGAAAAGATACATCGGATAAGGGTTGTATACAGTGATACAGTTTGAGGTCATCGGCGTAAAACAGGTGCGAGACATCAGACAGTACTGTAGAAAGATCAGCGATAATCAAGATATGACTGAATCCAGTTGAGCAGTGAACCGTAGATGCCAAAAATGCGAACTTTATTCACCAGTATTTCATGGTCCACTCGATCGAACGCTTTACTGAAATCTGTATATATTGCATCTACCTGAAAGCCTTGCTCCATGCTACAAAGAATATCCGACGTCAACGTAATAAGATTAGTGGTGGTAGACCTGTTTTTACGGAAGCCATGTTGCTGTTCATTCATATACGGTTCTATAATGGGGGAAACTTTACTGCAGATAATTTTTTCGAACAGTTTAGGCATAGTAGAGAGGATAGCAATGCCCCTGTAGTTCTCCACGCGCCCCTTATCGCCTTTTTTTGTGAATTGGTGTTATAAAGGATGGTTTCCAAAGTTTGGGAAATATACCAGATGTTAGCGATTTATTAAAAATAAGGAAGAGAGGTCTAAGCAATTCATTTTTGCAGAGGGACAGGAAGCAAGGAGGAATAAGGTCAAGGCCGGGTCCTTTAAGTAGATCAAGATCTTCAATAGCATGAAGAATTTCATCTTCAGAAATGGTAATGTTATCAATTAAGATCTGTGTGGCTGTTTCTAACGATTCAAAATGAGGCGAGTTGACTGGATTGGAGTAAAGATGCTGAAAATGATCAGCAAAGAACTCACAGATCTGCTTGGTGCAGGACGAGTCGGAGTCGTTGTATGACATTAAAGACGGGTAACCAGATGATTTGCGCTTAACATTAACAAAGTCGAAGAATTTTTTTGGATTGGATATAGTTTCCTCCGCTATGACGTTAACGTATGTTTGATAGGCCTCTTGCGATTTAATTTTGAATTCAAGTGCAAGTTCGTTATATTTACTCTTAGTCGCATCGCTTACACATTTATCTTTTCTTAGGAGCCTGTATAGTTTATTTCTCTGGTTACGTAAATGTCTCAGATCACTCCCCAGCCATGGTTCAGAAATCTTATCCCTTTTCTTGATTTTCGGTACGAAAGATTCAACGGCGTCAAAGATTATACGATAAAAGGTGGATAGAGCCGTATCCAAATCTAACGTTGACAGAGTACCGTTCCAGTCAATGCTGGATAGAAGACTATTAATGTTTCCATAATCGCCATTGCAGAAGTCATATACAATAGTTTGATTGTACGAAATAGAATTAAAAGTATCAGGAGTGGACAGTTCAATAGAAAAAGCGGAGTGATGTCTCGAGCTAGAAAACAGATTCTCGTTGTCATCAGTTAAACTGGCCACAACTTCGTCGTATGTATTAGAAAAAATAAGGTCTAGCCATACACCGTTCTGGTTGGGAGCAGGAGATATCTGCTGCAAGTCGTTACTATAGAAGGTGCTCATTAATTTGAAATCATTACTATCAAGGAGATTCACCGGAAGGAGTCGACCATCGTCATTGTCGATCACAAATTTTATATTAGGTCTATTAAAGTCGCCAGTAATGATAATTTTATCGTCTTCGTTTGTCATTGCAGTGATATCACTTATAATTTTACAGACATTGTCGTAGACAGTATCATTCGATTTAGGAGAGACATAAAAAACGCCAATCAACACAGTAGATTTTCCCATTTTTATTTTGACCACTTTATGCTGAAATGAATTATGTGGCGTGCAGTTAACTGGCTCGCTCATGAAGGAGTTATGTATGGCGATCAATACACCGCCTCCTCTTGACTAGCCAGTGATAATTGGGTCCCTGTCATCTCTGTAAATCCTCCAGTTACTATCCAGAATTTCTTCGTTAATGTGAGAATCCGTCAACCATGTTTCGGAAAGGGTGATAGCATTAAAATGGCACGATTTTGCGTCAAGGAAAAACTTATTTAATTTACTGCGCATACCTCCACAGTTGTGGTAAAATAATTTGAGGCTTTGCTGATTATAGGGGGCGAAAAAATTTATTGTGATGTTCTCTAGTTCTTTGTAGTGACGAAATATATTTGGAGCTTACATGTGATGCATATATTTCAAGATCTTTTTTAGCTTGATTTAGAGTGACACCTAACTCTTCATGGAATGAGAAATAAACGAGCCTAAGAGCCTCAAGATTGACTGGAAGCCCTTCTCTTTGAATCAAAATTTTCAAGCTGGTTTTTGTTTTACCGTCTATGCAGGTTGTGTCTGGCGCCTTGTACATATGAGAAAGGTAAAGGCGAATGGACTCGTAAATTTTGTTATCTCTCAGTCGAGACATAAGGTATCTTTCTTTCAGATCAGCTCCCGATACCATAGTTGCCTTGACTGAAGGGGGCAGAAGAGGGTCTAAGAATGTCTTGGTTAAGTTGTTTGAGGCAGGCGATAACGGATGAGTAATAGATCCAGGCGAAACAGGAATCAAGTCCTCTCCACGAACAAAATTCCTGTATCTATCCTGATCAGTGGATTTAGGTACCAAGCAGGGACCTGCATCCAACTCTTGTGCACAAGATGCCACGGAATTTGAAGCTGTTTCAGAATCGCCAGCACGTACACAAACGGAGTACAATGTTGAGTCAGCCGAAGAAGTGTGATTAACATTCAATTGTTTATGCGAGGGAGAAGTGGTTTTAGAGCTGAGATTGGCGTGAGTATTGATTGATAGGCTATGGCTACTATCTGAGAGTTTACAAATATGCTTAAGGCTACTTAAATTACCACTATTTTTGGATTCAGGGCCAGTATTATGTTCGTTCCATTGTTTGAATAGCAAGCCATTCCAGGAACAGGCACTATTTTTCTTCTTGAAGCTCTTAAACAGCCAGGCGTATCTTGTGGGAATAGATACCTTAAACTCTCGTCGTCGTTGATGCCGGAAAGGAAGCTCCGCAACCTTGCATCCACTGATAAGTAGGACATCTTCTAACAACTTCCGAACTGTGATTGGGTTATTGAATTTTCTTGAACCCTTAACAAAAAATATGTTGTAGTCAGCCTGCGGGTTTGAGTCTGCAAGTTTCTGTATTCTGCTGTCCCAATCTTCAGCGGACCAGAAGGTGCCAAATTTCTCACCAAGACCTTTCAGTTGATTTCCATATTGCCTACGTCGATGAAATTTTTTTCAGGGGCCACTCCCCTATATGGGAAGACCCCCCTTAACCACCTTATAAATTTCTTTTTGTGGCGAATTTTTAAAGAGGGTATCTTTTTGCATCTATCTACAAAATTGTATATTTCTAGCTTATGTAGTGTACGAGAAAAAGTGGTATGACACACGGACGGACAGACGGGCAGATAGGACGCGATTTTAGTAAGGTTTTGTAAAATGATTTTACAAAACCTTAAAAATGAATGCCAATTACTCATTTGTCAGCTACAAAAAAAATGGAACTCATCTGGAAAAAGAGATGATATAATACGGCTAGCATTAGCAGAAAATATAGCGTTGAGGCAATTCTTGGATCAACTAAGAATGGAAAGAAAAAGAAGGAAAAGTGTGGAATCTACAGGACCAGCTACCCGAAACTATTCTATGGGCTGATCTAGACATAGCACAAGATGCCCGGGGCTGGAAAAAGTTGGATGCTTGCGTATCCTTATGAATCTTGAGAGTCCCTAGTGAACATCGTTTAAATACGAATCTAGAGAATGGATAGTGTGCCCTAATTAAAATCATCAAATAACCAATTTTTTGTAATGAAATCTTCATAATTATTTTACCTGCCGTAGCAAGCTGTAATTGCATTCCAACTCTTCGTGATTCCCTGTAATAATATCTTGAAGCTCTTTGTTAATTTTGTATCTGCCTCAGCTAACCCTTAATTGCATTATAATTGTACTTTATTTCCCGCGGTAGTGCTAAATAATATTTTTGTTTATTATCTGATGTATGTTTTCTACCATTAAATGTGAAACGTTTAAATATTCGGCTGATTGTAAAAAGAGCTTCAAATTACCGCCACTGATGAAGAGGATAACTTGCCTTCGAAATAAATATTTCTGGATTGTAAATTTAATAATAAATAATGCTTAAAAAAAGGAAATTTTATTTTTTATTTTTCAGTATCATTACAGGTGCTATTATTTCCCAAATGCAGATCATTCAGTTATTATAATTTTTTTATCTATAGCCTTCTCTTAATTAAGTTAGCCAACTTAGCATATCATATATGAATAAAAGATTGGTTGGAAAGTATAGCCACTAAAGTATACTGCAAATTTAAAAATTCACATATTTCACCTATAACTTCTATACGCATTAGGATAGTGTTGGTTGGTTTTTTCTCCTTTTTTGAATTGAATATCAAAATATGTAATAATCTTAATTAATTGAATATGCTATAGTTTTTCTTTGGTCAAATGTATTTAACAGATAACGTATAAATTTAGAGAGCCATTTGGGCCATTAAGTTTTTGTGTTGTTATTGTTTGGAATTCGCTTTATATTCTTTAAAAATTGATACCCATTAGAATTGAATAAAGCGCTTTTGACTTTGACTTTGACCTCTATACGCAGTCACTAGAAAATCACAGTATCGAAAAAATCCGTCTACACTATTATTTAAATAGATCGCTAATCTTAAAATCGCATTACTACATAGAAGATGCATTGGAAAACTAACTTGATGAAGATCCAGCCTCAAGCTTGGGATCCACTCGAAGCAGCGCAGCAAAACGAAACGATATTCTGTGTTAGCTGCAAGTTATGTTTTCTTGTACTCTGAACCCGTTCGAAACAATCTGTATGATGGAAAACTTGGTTGTATAGTTTTAGTGCTATTGCAGTGAGCTATTCCAAAACGAAATGGTTAACAATCCAAAGCAATACTTTGGAGCCCAATTATATCCATTGAAATTGACTATAAAGTGCGATACACATGCTAATGGCATCATCGGCACATATTTCTTTTGAAATGCGGAAGGAGCTGCCGTTACGCTAAATGGTTCACCATTTATCAAACCATCTTCAATGAACTTTTGTTTCCAAAAGTCAATGAGGTGAATATCAAAAACATTTGGTATAAACAGGATGCCACTAGATGCCACACAACGATTGAAACAATCGGTTTAATGAAAACGAAATTTGGACACAATATTATTCACGAATTGATTCAGTCAATTGGCTCCCAAAACCATACAATTTGACGCTTTTAGATTATTTTCTTTGGAGTATATTAACTCCTGAGCTGTATGAAATTTTTGAAGAACCGATGGTCTCAACAGTTGTTAGGCTGCGGAAGCTGCAATAGGCTGGCCACATGAATTGTATAAACGAACAACGTATACCCAAAAAGGTATTCGTTGGGAGAACTGAAGGCCGGAGACCAATGGGGAAACCGATAAAACGCTGGTATGACTCGGTCGACGGAGACAGTTCATCACTGCTCGGATTTAGGAATTGGAGGACGCGGTCAATGGACCGAGACAGTTGGAGGTGCTATTTGCAGTAAGCAAAGGCCCGAGAGGGGCTGTAGTGCTAAGAAGAAGAAGATATCGACTCTTTGGTTTATGTTAACAAGCCAACAATATTGACAGTATTGGGGGAAAATATTCGACAAGCTACGTGATGAAATAAGACCAGATGTATTGGAAAAAGGCAAAGTTTGATCGAACGCGTTTTGTAACTGCTAGTTATGGTGGCTATTTACCAGAAATCGTTCATAAATATTAAATGCCATTCAATTTACTTTCATTAAAATAAATAGATAATCAAAATAATTTTTAATATTTTATTTCAATCTTAAGCTTTTAAAAAAAACACTATAAAAGTTGTTTTTCTTATTTCCAGTATATATCATTGTTCCAGTGTTCCTTTTCACTCTACTATACATAATCCCTGTGTTTTTTATACAATCGTTCATGGGACAATTTTCAAGTACAGGATTTATATCAGTATTTCGAATATCACCACTATTTAAAGGTTAGTTCAAACTTTGTGATCGGAATCTTACTTATCTTTAAATATCATACATTACCTATAAAAATTCTCTTGCAGGCGTTGGCTACCTTATACTTATAATGAACTTTCTATCTGCCATCTATAGTAGTTCGATAGCAACTTTTCCACTCTTGTTCTTTTTGAAATCGTTCCAGCGCAACACAACCTGGATGTACTGTGACAATGAATGGAATACACAAAATTGTACAGAAGTAATTAATCGATTTTCGTAAAAAATTCAACAACATGGAAAATAACAGGAATTTATTTTTTACCCAGAGAATGAATAGATCGGTGTTTTACCCATACAATGACTTTAACGAAACTGATTCGATGGACCCTACTTATGAATATTATTAGTAAGTATTATTTTTGCCTATAATTTGATTGATCACTACAATGATATGCTTCCAAATATATATTTTTAATCATATTCAAATTACTTTTGAACTATCGTTCTGGTACTTATCATCAAATTGCTCCAAGCAGAAGAAACTCTTAAAAGCATACTAAATTTTGCCTAAAGAAAATTAATGAATCAAATTTCTCAACTTCATTTAGTTCCTATGCCTCTTACTAAATAAATGAAAATTTCGAGCGAATGAAGTTTCAAGTAATTTTACAGAAGAGAATATATTGTAAATTTGTTTTATTATTATACTTCTTCCTTTACAAAGAATTCACACTGTCAATATCTGCAAGCGTTTGCAAACATAACTTTTTTCTATCCTTTTCAGGCTTTTGTAAAAAAACATTTTTTGTACAGTGCCCTATTCTTCCCTCCGTTTATCCTTTAGTGTGTCACAATAAGTTTTCTGATTAACTAGAAAAGTTACAGCCATCAAATTTTGTGGGCAGCTCAGAAGTTTTTGGTTAATAAAAGTTTCAAAAATTCTAAAGATTCTAAGGATGCAACCCTCAAAAAACTTTTTTTTTTCATCTAAGATAATCGATTAGGATATCAAATTAGAGGTATTGAAAGATCTTTCGATATCAGTTTTTGAACGTGCAATACTGATGACGGGATAGGAAGAAGAAGCGGAAACACTCGAAAAATGTATCCCCTTCCTCTTGATTGGGCACCTGCGGGCTAAAAAATCTGAGAAGGATCAGGATGCATAGGGTTTTGCATTAGGGACATAACAATTTCGTATCTTTGCATGAACGCACCCTTACACTTTTTTAATGAACTGTCAATGTCGAAACGTTAGTGAAAGTCAACATCTGCATCATGATAAAGTTCACAGACCAGCAACGTTTGAAAATCATTAAAAATTTCTTTTAATTACTATTATTCAAAAGCCATCTTCAGCGATGAAGTTCATATCTGGCTCAATGAATTTGTTAGTAAGCAAAATATGCGTCATTGGTCAGCAACAAACCCGCATGTACTTCTTAAGGCACCGTTGCATCCGCAAAAAATTACTGTTTGGTGGGTTTTAATGCCAGAGATGTGATTTTTCGTGGGTAAAACGCCGTCATGTTACCGTCAATGGAGAGAACTATTGTGTTAAGTTGGAAGATTATTTGTGGCCAGAATTAGATGAACTTGATATCAATGATATGTGGATTCAGCAAGATGTTGCCACACAGCACGCCTCACAATTGATTTATTGAAATTTATGTACTTATTGCTATGTCTTTTATAGAAAACCTTATATTTGCTAAACTTTTTATTGATCATTTGACCCTCTTTTACATAAACTAAATCTAAATCTATACGATAATTTGCTCTACATTGAGCTTTTTGCTTCGCGCGGGCATCGATCTCGATTTTTGGATGGCTCGGATAGCTTCAAAATACTTATGAAAACTTTTGTGTGTAGCTACATGATTGATTTGCGATTATATATTTTTTTCAAAAAAAATTTTAGAGAAGAAAAATGTTAGTATACGGTCTTTTCAACGCGTGTACTGATTTTCATCAGGGCATCACTCTTATTAGATACACACGGGTAATGGCGACGACCATGCTTAGAGGTGAAAGAATTACTTTTAATTTTTTGTAACTACGAATTATGTTCAGGTTCATTTTTTCCTGTAAAAGCCATCTGAAAAGCTAGATCGGTACCCACACAAAGTAAAAAGCTCAGTGTTGGGCAAATTACTGCATAGATTTACATTAAATTGATGTAAAAACGGTCGAATGATCAATTAAAAAGTTTAACAATTATAAGAAAAAATTAACCTGAACATAATTTGTAGTTACAAAAACATATTTAGTTTGCGGAAGTAGAAAAATTCAAAATAATTCTCTCACCTCTAAGCAAGGTGGTCGCCTTCACCCATGTGTATCTAATGAGAGTACTGACCTGACGAGGATTAGTATACACGTCGAAACCACCATCTTCTCACAATTTTTCTTCTCTCATAATTTTTCAGAAAAAAAATTAACTCTTGATGAAAGCGTATATTTTATAAGTGACAAAATTATGGTCATAGGTTCAACAATAAAAAATACCTTAAAAGTCGGAATACACTCAACTTTGCTAATAATAGCAGTATGCTTTGTAAATATAGCGTTTTCCCCAGTAAATTCTAATGGGTAGCCTTAAATTCACTGAAATTTAATATTACGGTACCTCGCTAAAAGTTTATATATTTTCCAAATTTTCAGGTGTTTAAAGTGAATGATATAAATGGTTAATGGTTGTTAGCAACAGTGAAAAATTATGGTTGCAGAATTAAATGATGGAACAAAGGGTTTTCTATTTAAGGGAGTATGTATTTTTTGTAGATGTTGTTATAGTTTTATCTCGAGTTTATTTATAATTGTTGTCAACATATTGTATATTAAATGAAACAACCCTTGTGAAAGAAGCGTAGTTCTGTCCAAAACACTTGTAATTATTATGCACGATTGCTACCTCTTGAATACTTCTAAAAAAAAAGTATTTTAACGTATCGTATTTTTCGAATAAAATTTTGCAATAGAATGCTTCTGTTGTTGTGAATTGTACTCATGAATTAATGACAATTAATGTAATTAGTTCCATCACATTTAAAACTATTAATACATGCTTATTTTTTGTTATTGAGGATATTCTATTTAATAATTTTCATTTTTCTTTCCTACCGGAATTGTGAACTACCTGTCTGTCTCTTTGTTCGTCTGTCTATCTTACCGTTCATCTTTGTGTCACAACAAGCTTCCTTGGTCACTACAAGAGCTAAAAGCATGCCACTTGTGGAAAGGTCATATGGTCCTTTTCAAGATACAAAAACTTCAAGTTTAATAAAATTTAAAAATTCTAACAATTGCATACTGATCACTAAAAAAATATTACCAACATAATTAAATATCAATTTTGACATAGCTATGATGTTCATATAACCAGACAAATAAACCATTATATTAACTACTTTATGTATAAGGCCAATTGGCAAGTCCCCGGTCTGATACACAGATGGCGATGCTAGTAATAAATCCATACAATTTTAGTTAGTACCAACTCTCAAAACATACGTGTCAAAATTTGACAGCAATCGGACCATTAGTTTGTGAGATATTGCGTTGTGAGTGTAGCTACTTTTGTTATTTGAAAAAAGATGGAAAAAAAAGAATTTCGTGTGCTAATAAAATATTGCTTTTTGAAGGAAAAAAACACAGTTGAAACAAAATCTTGCCTTGATGAAGAGTTTCCAGAGTCTGCACCAGGAAAATCAACCATCATTGATCGGTTTGCTAAGTTTAGACGCGGTGAAATGAGCACCGAAGACGGCGAAAGCAGTGGACGCCCAAAAGAAGCTGTCACCGACGAAAACATCAAAAAAGTTCACAAAGTAATTTTGAATGACAGTAAAGTGAAGTTAATCGAGACATTGTGAAGATATTATCTGGATATGTACATCATATCATCCTTGAATATTTGTACATGAGAAAGCTGTGTGCAAAATGGGAGCCGCGCGAGCTCACAATCGATCAAAAGCAACAACGTGTTAATGATTCTGAGCAGTGTTTGAAGCTGTTTAAGAGCAATAAACCTGAATTTTTGCATCGATATGTGACAATGGATGAAATTGGCTCCATCATTTCACTTTGGAGTCCAATCAACAGTCAGCTGAGTGGACTGCACACGATGAACCGAATCCAAAGCGAGGGAAAACACAACAGTCAGCTGACAAGGTCAGGCATCAGTATTCTGGGATGCGCAAGATATAATATGATTTATAATTAAATTTAAAGATTCTTTGTGAACGTATTCTAGTTTTTCAGGGTCTCTAACATTATTCAGTGTGTTTCTTTTTATGTAACGTAAGTCATTTAAGAACTTAAACGTTTCCTGTAAAAAATATTTCACACCCAGAATTATAGGTTTTACTCAGTTGATGTCATGGTTTAATTCTTTAACATGCCAAGCCAATTACGATTTTGGCTCATCTCTGTCGATGTTTTTTTATGTTCACTAACCCGTGTTATTAATTTGCGTTTTTTTTTTTTTTGGTCAATAAATCCCATATCACAATCCTGGCAACCGATTTTATAAACTACATTTTTGGTATCACAATAATCTACAATATCTTACCCTAATTTAATGAAGTTAAGATTATATTCTACCGTCAAAATTAATTTAAAATTGTACGATTTATTTAAAACATAATATAAGCCTTTGAAATACGGCAAATTTTTAGAAAGAGTATGATGTTTGGGCTTTTTAACTTAAACATCAGTATTGATTTTATGAATTTGTTTTTTAATGTATTATACATAAAATTTAACGGGTAATCACTTTTTTTGTAAAATATCGATAATTTTTTTTAATTGGTATCCACAGGCCAAAACTCTTTTTTCTTTAAAAACTGTCAGGGCTTGCTTTGTTGTGTGAGCAGCGCGTTTTGACTACTTCGAGACTACTTCGAAACGCGTCTGCTCACACAACAATGCAAGGCCCGACGGCTTTAAAGGAAAAAAGATTTAAATTATTATTATGAAATGAAGGATGTGGCAGATTTATTACTCAATCAACCAAAAAATAAAGAACATTTTCGGTTTAAAGAGTAATCTGTATGATAATTAATATAACAATCAGTATAGCTAGTTTTCATGAACCAGTTGATTAAAATATAATTATTATTTCTTATTAATTTGAGATCTAAAAAAAATTCTATCCCATTAGCTTGATCAAATGTATTGGCAACTCGAGAAGGTGATATGGTCAGTTTCACTCATTAGCATAGATATCAGAGAGAATGGTTGCGAAAACATCATGAGAGTTGAAGCAATTCATGATGTGGCGTGAAGTTGGTATGTCATCAGCTGTTGATTCGAATTTCAAATAAATTTGACGTGACGTCTTCCTCCAATTTTCGCGTCTTGAGCTAAATCAATTATCCGTGCGGGTACTCTCATCAAAGCGAAATTAAAGGATAAACATTACTTTTTTTTCCTTCCGCACACAACAACACTCACGATCCCTGTCAAACCTTTCAGTTTAATTCATTATCACGATTGCAATACTTTTACGCTACATTCAACACGATCTTTATTAAAAATCGCTCTTTGTACAATCTCAAATTCAACTTGACAAGATGTTTCCGGTGATCAGCTGAATTTTCACGAATCATACGTTTTCAATCATATGGTTGAGGTTTCGTTGATAATACGGGAGTTAAGGTTACGAGGAGTGGGATTTTCAAGAGAGCAGCGAAAGAACCACTTGCGCTTGTTGATGCTCCAGCGGCGTGGAAGACGGGGGGATTTCAATTTGTATGAGAGAGGAATATGTTAAAAAATCTTCACTCACGTATGGATGAAAATACGCATATTTAGCATCCATTACTTTATATGGATTTGCTCTTTAGCCGTGTGTCCGCCCACTTAGCAGTGATACCTTGTGATTTTAAACCAGAACGTATCATAACTAAACGGGTTTATAGTCCATCGGGAGAATCATTCCCAGTAAATCTTGTTGTCGCCAAGGAGACTTGAACCAAGTACCTTCGGCTTAAGGAGGTAAGTGCTTCAATCACTACACCAGGCAAACCACTTCAGTTCATGTAAAATTTATAACATTTTCGAGGGGATATCCGTATGTGTAAATGTGACCTTTAAACATTTTTTTAACAAAATGTTACTGATATGTTTGTCAAATGAAAGTTATAAATAAGAATTACCCAAATTCACGTGTCAAAAGTGCAATGACAATACTGAATGTTGTAGAGAGAGCTAGAGAATGTGAAAAAAACTTATCTCCTATTGTCACGATTCGGTATATTTAGGCAGGAAAATCTCCAAAAAAAAAATTGGAAGTAGATCCTTATAAGTTCAAGGGCAGTAAATACCTCGGGAGCCAAATTTCGATTAACTTTGTTAATAAAAGTCCATTTGTAGCAGCGCTCCCAAATTCAAACTTCGGTGGCGGCATTGAGTTTGAGTTTCGTTTGCTGCTGGACTTTGAGTGAACCTAGCTATAATATGCACTAATTGAAAAATTAGATAATAATCACAAAGTTGGGCGAGATGTTGACCATATCACCTTTAATTGCATTACGGTCATGGATTAAGATACCCTAACACTAAACAAATTGGGTAGATATACCTATGCTCATGTCAGAAGGTTTTTGTACTCAACTCACAAAGTGCAACCACCAGCAACGACTAAACCAAGAAACATGTCAAAGAGATTTGCTCGTTTAAAAGAAAATCCATTGTTCCTCCATTTTCAACTAACAACAAGTTGGGTAGACAGACCTATGCTCATGTCAGAAGGGTTTTGTACTCAACTTACAAAATGCAGTAACCAGCAGCGAATAAAATGAAGAAACATGTCAAAGACGATTTTATTGGAGAAAATGTGAAATTCGAGGATCATACTATTATTAACAAAGTTGAAAGAATTATGAATTCTGAGGTATTTGTTTTAGTTATACCCATAGATATCTCCCTTGATAATTTTTCCAGATTTTTTGGAAACACATTTTTCATGTATTTCCCCCCCTGTGCCCCCACTGAAGCAAAAACTTTCAGTTTAAGAACTGTTTTGAAAAGCTCTCATAGAGAACATTCAGTTGATATTCATATCGGCTACCTTTCATGAAATTTTTTTCAGGGCCTACTCCTCTGTACTGTAATCATCGATTCATGGCCTATTTTTTCGAATCCTAGAATGGTTACAAAGCCCTTTTGCTAGGAGCTCTCTCCTGCCTCTTCGACTTGTTTCTATTGTATGTACTCATCTTCATGATACCTTTCATTCCTGAAATGTTCATGCAAATCCTAGCAAAGCTGTAGTGTCTAAATCGATAAAAAGCGCATATGGCTCCATAGCCATATGTTTCCATAGTAATACAGGGGATATTGTTCCATAGTAATACGGGAAAATTCAAACCGCTATAACTTCGTTAAATACTATTCGATCTTTATGAAACTTTCAGAAAAGATCAATCTTATAAAAAGTCATCTGTTTGCTAAATTTTATTGAATTTAAGGGTACCGTTTAGATTTTATTCAAGAAAACATAAAATCGATAAATCATACTATTACTAACAAAGTTGAGTGAATTTCGACTTCTTATGTATTTGTTGTTGTTGTACTCATAAAGGCCTACATTCTTGATTTTTTTCAGATTTTTCGGATGGAAGGTTTCCAATCGCGAGGGGGGGGTACGCGAAAAGTTCGTACATTTCCCCTTCCCCTGCCCCTCTCGGTACCGATAAGGCAATTTTAAGACTTGTTTTAAAAAGATCTCATTGAGACCTTTCTAATGACACCCTACTCGACTACCAATGGTGAAATTTTTTTTTTGAGGGGTCACCTCCCTATACGGGGAGACCCCCCTTAAACCCCTTGAAAAATTTTTCCACCCTTGAACTTTCAAGAGGTCACCACTTCTGACCTTTTTACAAAGTTTCATGGCTGTAGCCTCTATAGTTTCGGAGAAAAAGTGCTGTGACATACAGACGGACGGACGGACGGACGGACAGACGGACACAGGTCGTGATTGCAATAGGGTTTTGTATTTTAGTACAAAACCCTAAAAATCACCCAAATCATGGAATGCCAAAAGCATTTACATAAGTCATCGATCTTATCTGATTTTTTTTAATACCTCCATCAATCTTACATCGTCGCATAACGCTCGTGCGGTCTGCACTTCACACGTCATCAATTCCTACATGTGCCTCCAGGTAATGCTAAAACATCGGTATAAGGGGCATACCAAACGCTGTGAAGTACTACTTTCCTGCAAGTCTAGTCCGATTCTTGAAATGTTCTCAGAGATAAAAAGAAATATTATAATACGACGCAGTAAAAAAAAAATTCTTAGTTTATAAAAACTAGATGTTTTTAAGTATCTCGACGTTACGGTCTAAAATGTCCTAAGATACTGCATTTTTAATCCTCCGGTCTTATTATTCATTTGAATTTATTAGATGTTCCAGTATTTTCTTAAAAACCAATAATTAGTTTACGTTTTTCACTGTTTCTGGAAGATTGTTGTATATATGCAGAGCATCATTCGTTGCATCGTTCTTTAGTCGATCAGTTCTAACGTAAGGTATAAAAATTGTTGGCATTTCTTAAATTATATGGATTTATTTGTGATACTTTTTTACAGGGGCTTCATTCTGATTCACTGGAAATTAGACATTTGTAGATAAACTTCACTTTCTCCATAGTAATGATTTGACTGAAGGTGAGTGCATTGGTCCCTTGATACACTCATCTTGTTGGAGTGAGAATCGGAAGGCTTAGAATATTTTTATAGGCTTTAGTTAGTATCCTGGATAAAATATTAAGGTTTTGCTTTGACGATTGACTCTAAATGACCATCGCATAATGTAGTTTCGTCCGTACAAATGTATTTAATACAAGTTTCTTTATATGCATTGAAAAACCTCCATATCTTCTAAACACTAGTTGTCTCCTCAAATTATTTTTGTGTGGCAACCATGTCAAATGATAATCTATAGTAAGACTGAGATATTTAATTTTAAACACTCTTCTTAAGTTTTTGCCGTTAATGTTTAGGGCAACTTCTATGTCTTCCTTATTCTTCTGTTTGAAAATTATGTATTCTGCCTTTGTAGTATTCAATGCTAGCTTGTTTTCGATAAGCCACGAACGATATTTATTTAGACCCTCGTTGACGATATTCTCCATGACAACTTTATCATGTCCTGAATAAAGAAGTACAGTATCATCAGCATATAATGTGTGGTAAGCTGTCAGTTTACATACATTCAAGTTATTGGTGTATAGCAAAAACAAGGTTGGTTCAAGTATGGATCCTTGACTTCATTGGTGCTAGATTGCTCAAGACATTATTAACTGATGTTCTTTGGAATTTCCCTCCTCAATAACTTTTCAAAATGTGTTTCGATTTTCCTTGTATACCACACGGTTCAAGTTTTTGAAGTGACAGGTCATGATCAACCGTGTCAAAAGCTTTCTTCAGGTCCACAAAAATTGCAACACAATCTCCTTTATCAAGACTTTCATTGATGTAGCATGAGACAGAAAGTAACGCATCGAAAGTACTCTCATTATTTTGAAAGTCAAACTGCTTCGGATTTATGATCTCCTCTTTTGAATATTGGAATTATTTTTGTCAGTTTCTCTTTGCCCGGAAATGTTCCATTTCTATTATGCTCGTTTATAAAATTTGCCAGTGATTCAGCTATCTCCTCTTTGACTAGAATAATTTCATTGTGGTGATGTTGTTATTGACAACATGCTGCATTTTTCTAAATTTTTGATTGTTTTTGATACTTCTCTTTTAGTCGTTTGATGAATGTGAAAGAAAGACTTAGGTGGGCTATTTATGATATTGAAATAGCTAGTTGACTTTTCACCAAGCTTCCTGGTAATTTTTTCACCAATTGTCGAAAAAAAGTGATTTAGTGAATTTGCTGTTCCACATGGGCGTGCTGCATTGTAAGAGTCCATGCTAAAAAAGCATTTGATGTCATGATGCAGGGTGACGAATTATCTTTTACTTCATTTATGATTTTACATATTTTGTGTCCGCCGCTGTTTCCAATCTTCTGGGGTAATATGAAAATTTAGCTTCTTTTATGAGACGTTTTGATTCTTTTAGGGCTTGGTTATACAGATGTTTAAGTGCTTGATTTTAAGCGTTCTTTTTATATTTTTTATAAGCCTTCCTTTTGTTAATACAAGCCTCAATAACTTTCTTTGTTATCCATGTATGTTGTCGACATCTGATCTTTTTCTCAATGGTGGAATCATGCTTGGGGTCTGTTATCATATTTTTGAGCTCCTTTAGGTTTGCAGGTTTTCGGTTTGTTAGCAACTGTTGAAATTACGATTTGAAAGCATCTTTGTCTAAATATCTGAATATTTTGTGAGTAGGTTTTTATTTATTGAGACTTTGGCCTTGGACGACAATTTTTAGGACACGATGATCTGACTCCGGCCAGTCTGCAAGTGTGAATTTAATGCTTTCAGCAATTTTCAACCGACTTCCAATAGAAAGAACGTTATCAATTCATCACGTAAATATTTTTTTGCTTTTTTTTGTATGTTCACGCATAACGCATAACAAGATAGAAGAGTCCTTTTTTTGACCAATGATGCAACTTTCTTCCAGTTAGGTCCCGTTTAAGGGATAAGAAATTTAAGAAACGGTAAAGGACTTTTACCGCTAAAACTAAAAAAATTCCGACTTTCACTCCGATTTTTCAGCATAACTGGTTTCAAATGAAGGACAACATTTTGATCTAAAATATATCAGAACGGAATTGTAATCATTCCAAGCACTCTGTAGATATAAACCGATCAATATGATACATTGATGTCGAGAAAGTGAATTTAAATAATCTTTCGCACGAAAAGTGCCAATTAGTTGGCACTCCTCAAGGATTTGATGGAGATGCCGAGTCCTCTGGTGTGATTTTCTGTATAAACGGTAGATTTTAGACAATAATTTCTATCGGAAACAATCAACAAATTACTTCCACATGTGGCTAAATACAATTCAACAATAGTTAGAGAGAAGATTTCAGGCATCCATACGATTTTATTGGAGAGAATTGTTATCAAAGTAGAACGAATTCTGGCTTCTGAGATATTTGTTATTGTTTCACTCATAAATACATCCCTTGATCATTTTATTCAAGAAAAATATAACATCGATAAATCATACTATTATTAACAAAGTTGAGCGAATTTCGACTTCTCACGTATTTTTTGTACTCATAAAGGCCAACAGTCATGATTTTATTCAGATTTTTTGGATGAAATGTGTCCAATCACGAGGGAGCACACGGGGAGGGAAGTTCGTACATTTCCCCTTCCCCTGCCCTCCACGGTACTGATACGGTGATTTTTTGGAGGGTCACCTCCCGATACGGGGAGACTCCTTTTAAACCCCTTCGAGAAATTTTTACACCCCAAAATTTCAAGAAGTCACTACTGCTGACCTTTCCTCAAAGTTTCATGGCTGAGGCTTCTATAGTTTCAGAGCAAAAGTGCTGTGATATACAGACAGATGGACGGACGGACGGATAGACGAACACAGGTCGTGATTGCAATATGGTTTTGTATTTTAGTGCAAAACCCTAATAATGACAAGGTTCAGATTCGGGCTGTTGTGCGATGGATTATTATTATTATTAATTATAGGAAAATTATTATTAATTTTAAATGTTTACCCACAAAATGAAGAGAGTACTTTAAATTCTTCAAAATATCGCATCCAAATGCCTCAACAAGAGCAGTATATACATTACAAATTTCATATCAATCAACCTCTAAACAGGAAAGTTAAAGCCGATTGAAACTGTTCGCGACATTGAGGACATACACGTTGGTTGACAACATAAACACTTGAAATATGCCCGGAATTTCAAAAAAAAATTCAGGAACAATATGTTTGATTGTTATGGTAATTTAACTACTCAAAATTTCGAAACATGAAAACCACATTTTACTTTTTATAATTTGAGTTTGGGTATTGATATTCAGAGAACATTCATCGATTTATTAATTTGTTGACAAAGCCCTCCTAGCAGGTACCTTCTACTACTTCTTGCTTAGGAATAAGATTGACGGGCAAAAGTCAACGCAATGCTCAAAAATTAGTTTTGAATTCTTCGCTGAATTACGCATTACCTGCTAGTTCAGATGTTTTGCTTTTTTGTCAATTGATAGGGTATTTCTTTTACACTTTTTGATAGAGAGTAAACTCTACTTTCATCAATTTTTAGGGTTTTGTAATGTCCACATGTCTGTCTATCCATCCATCTGTACATCAAAGTAGCTTTCCTCCAAAACTTTAGGGGATACAGCCACTAAACTATGTACATAGGTGGATCAGAAGCGATGGCCCTTCAAAAATTCAATAAATTTTGCCATGGTTTCAAAGATATTGGAAGGGGAGCCTTGAACAGTTTTTTATCGAATGCAGCCGGGTGGTGTGTTGAAAGTAAGATTTGGTGCGAACTTTCCTAAACAAGTCTGAAACTATAATAACAGTTTATAGAGTGCTAGGGCGAGGAATATATGAACAATTTCTATATCCTCTCATGATTAGACACCCATACTTCGAAAAATCTCAAAAAATCGTGGAGGTAGGCCTCTATAAGTACAAAAGAGCAAATACCTTAGAATTCGCATTTCGCTCAGATTCGTCAATAATGGTATGATCTTCGAATTTCAAAATGTTTTCCAATAAAATTGTACGGATACTCCGGAACTAAATGAAGTTCAATTTTCAAATAGCAGTACAAAAGGTCTTGATACCCTGTAAGTTTGAAAAAATCAAAGCGAATTGATGGAAGTTATAGCCATTTGAAATTTCTCTGATTAGAACAACAACAATACTTGATTTTGGTGCAAGAGTGAATCAAACGTAAACAGTAATTTAGCTTTTCTACGTAGCACGCACCTCTGAGCTAGATAATATAGTATAGCGATCGGTGATTCATTTATAAAGAGAGAGGGACTAGCCTAGTTAGCGGCCACACTTCTTTCTTTTTGTGGTTAGAAGGCGAATGTCATCTACGCCAGATTGTGAGACTTCCATGCTCGCAAACAACTGGACTGCCCGCTAAGTACCTCTCCTGACAACTCGGGAAACCAGCCCAGAACCGTTTGGCATATTATTTCAGGCCAGGTCTCGTTTTGTTACGCCGTGAGGCATCTTTAAGCGAGGTGACCTCTCTTCTGGCGGTAGGGAAGAGGAATTGCAAGATAAAGGATCCCTGAACTTCGACGTCTCCAGCTGCTCTGAGTCCGTTGTAACTTTTAGGATTGCCCGAACATAATGTGTCAACCGATTCAAGCACCACCACAACTATACTATCTGGAATGAGCTACCTCACTTCCCTATAGAAGTCCTGTGACAGCCTACCTCATGTTGTGCACGCAAAAAATGTATGGCAGGCATCGTCTTTTCTCCTGAGCAAAACTGACAATCCGGAAACCGTGACTTACCAATCTTGTAAAGGTAAGACTGAAAACGCCCATGTCCGCTCAAAAACTGGGTCGGATGAAAGTCAGCCTCAACATGCCTTCAATTAAGTCTCAGTATTACATCCAGGATGGGGCGTGCAGCTCACTTTCCCTTCGTACAATTCACGCAAGACTGCTGCCAATCGTTGAGTGAGCATTGTCTTTCCTCGTGGGCAACCGTCTCTCTTGGAGTTCCACAGGTCTGGTCCGAGAATAGATCCCTGTTCAGCACCTGATGCAAATTTCATCCTTTGTAAAGCAGGCCTCAATCCTTCATGTAGTCCTTCAGAAGCCGCATTAGATATTCTGGAACTTGGAAACGGTTTTTCAGCGTATTCAGAATATCCACCTATCAAGCGCAGTTGAAGGCGTTCCTGACGTCGAGTGTCACCAATAGAACGGTCCGTCGCTAGATGCCGTAGGCAAGCGTTGAATGTGCTGAGCAGCCAGTCAGAACAATGGTGATCGACAAGTTGCAACACCTCGAGTGGAACACCATCTGCACCTGGAGCCTTCCGTGCTTTCAGTGAAAGGACTGCACCTTCCAGTTCCGGCTGTTGAAGAGTGGATACTCGACTGCTGTTTTACCATGGGCAGTGTCAACATGGATGGAATGGGCGGAGAACGGTGCCCACACTATCTCGTCCATATTTTCCGCATTATTTTTACAAGGTTTCCGTAGGGCACCAAGCTTCCGCATAACTAGATTGTAGCTAAGGTCCCACTCCTTGTTCACATTGTCCACTAGATCTTGCCAGCAGTGAGCCTTGCTGTTGTTAATCAATTTGCGAAAGCATTTCCTGGTCAACTTATATGCTGCCACCCGGTTGCATACCTTGTTACGCTTCCGTGCCAGCTGAGCTTCACGCCGCAGCTTATGACACTCCCTTCGCTTTTCAGTGATTGCAGTTGACCACCAGTACACTGGAGGCTTGCCATGCCAGGGTTTTTGACGGGGCATAAAAGCTTTGCAAGCAGTCGTAATCACGCGCATAGTTGAGCTCACCTCGTCTTGAGCCGCCAGTTTTTCCGTCCCCTCCGAAGCTCCCTGCCAATGCTCACCTGCTGTGAGCACCTCGACGTATCTCTCGACGATCATTCTTCCAATGTTGCATCCAATTGTAGAAAGCCGAGAGCACGGACGTCGGGAGACGACATCACTTATCTCAAGCAGAATTCACAGCTGATCACGAGCTGAGTAGTCCTCTAATACTCTCCAATTGTGCATCCTCCGTGCTAAAGACTCCAAGGCAAATGTCACGTCCGATATGGTTCCTTCCCAGCCAATACGGTGGAAATGTGGCATGATTCCAGTGTTTTTTACGCTGAAAGCCACCCTGGTCGCCATTTCTAAGACTCGTTTTCTCCGTGGATCCGTTTGAGGTATATCTCATTCGATTGCTTTAGCATTGAAGTCTCTCCTAACGAGCACGTCCCCTTCCGCGTTAGAGACAGTGCCCTCGTAAGCATTAAGCTTGGCTTGGAAACATGATGTCGATTTGCTCGGCGTTAGGTACATACCAAAGAAGGTGGTCCCTAAGCACCTAGCCCACACAAAACCATCCTTCCACCCACTGCTTTTCGCCTGGAAATCACTTTTTCGAACCCAGATGGCGGCAGTACCAGCTTCATCGGGATACCATGATGCCGAACTTTTATCATAAATTAGCAATGAATTCGCAAAAATATGCACCTATAATGAATGCTAAATATGGAGGAGGGGTAAGATACATGGCAGGGGTTGAGAGGTGTTTTCAGAAACTTCCTTGTTGCTTCCATTGCCAGTCAGAAATTAGCAATAAGATATGCTACCTTGAAAATGCCTCTATGTGCATTGGTTCTTGAGATACAGGTACACATTACCCACTTATGCGGGGAATGGGGAGCATTAAATTTTTGTTGCGTAATAAACTAACAATAAAATATATACTTATAATGAATGTTCCCTAATAACGTAGATGATATAGTTTAATATGCATGCAAAAGTCATAAATTGAATACTTTTGAAAGTTGTTTCCATTACATAGGAAATTACGCGAGTAAATAGTTTATGAAAAAATCATCATCTATTCAGCACGGTTTCAAATCGACATTTTGATGGAGGTTGCTGTTACCACTTGAAGTCATGAACTAAAAACTTTTGGGAAAAATACAAAACCGACTTCTAAACGCCCTCAAAAGAATAAAATGATTTTTATGGAATTGATTCCAAATCAGCTTCCTCATTTTGGAAATGTAGATGGTAACACATTCTCAATTAAAATAAACTAAACTGTAAGGGGCACAAACTGATTTTGTACCGAATTTTATTTTATCCTTTGAAGGGAAATTCGAAGTCAGTTTCCATTTGCTTCCTTAAAGTTTTTTGTATTGTGGCGTTTCGGTTTGAAAAACTTGAAAAAATCGTGAATATGAACATTTTGTAAGCTCCCCCAGAAGTCAAAATTCTTTAAATTTTTTTTAAATAATAGTACAGCTTATGAATTTTAGTATGTTTGCCAATAAAGTCGAAATTGGACCTTTAAATTCATCAAAGACCCATATCTAGATGCACCGGAAGCAGTTGTATATATCCTGAAAGTTTTATAATATTCAAGGAGAAACAACAACAACAAAATGTCATATTGGGAAGATACACATTTCCGACAGACATATGTATGTAGATATTGCAAATAGGTATGTAAGGATTTTCAAGGAATTCCCAGAAATTATATGATATGACAACTGGAATAATGAGAACAAGATTCTGTAAATAAAATGGCGGCGAATTTAAATACAAGACGACCTAGTTTTATCTTTTCTTTTTCGATTGAGCGGATATTGTTTGATATCGTTTGATTTAATAATTTGTTTAGAAAATTCTTCTAAAATGAACACTCTCCTACTATCTCTACTTGTTATATTATTAATAAGTATATTTAACATCTATTCCTTCTCTACAGCGCCGAAATATTAAAGCTAAGTTACGACGAAGATGCCTTCAACTTTTCTTGGACCGTAATTGTGGGCGTGCTTTTTATATGGATAAGCGCTTGTAGCATAATCTATGGTGGAGTGTCAATGGTTTCCAATTTAATTGAATAATCAGAAGATGATAATAATTCCGTTATTTAGGTTGGTAGATTCATGCGGTACACTTTGGGCATATCCGCTGTCGTTTCTGTTATTTTGTTTCTTCGGGTTTGTTGTTTGCCTGAAGCGGCGGAAGACACAGCAAAATTCTTTTCCATGGAATCATTCCAACTATTACGGCGACCATTTCCTTGGGTACTAGGTCCATTTATAGCATCCGTAATACTGGGCAGAGGTTGGGGTATCATTCTTACTCTAGCAAGTTACCAACCGTTCAAAGCGAATGCTGAAAAGAACTCCATTATAATACCTATTGGCTTAGCATTTATTTCGGTAGTATTTGGATACATGATTCGTTTGATGGACGGGTTCGCCACAAGTAAGATATTATAATTTTAAGTATGCTTTGACAATCCATGCTTGTACTTCATTAGGCAAAACATATCAAAAATAACACCTTTTTTCTAAATTCAAATAATCCAACAATATGTAGAATGTAAAGTCTACCATTTATAAGTTTAAATACAGCCCAAGTTATTTTCTGATTAAGGGCGCTCAGTTGCTGGCATGACATATTATGCGCATGATAGCCACGAATATCTCTTTCTTGGAGTACCATATCTTTTTGGCAAAATCGAGTGGTCACAATTTTGGTCCATACTGTTCTATTTTAAATTTTTTGTAGCAGAGCTCGGATTAATTGTGAGATTTGCTCTTATCATACATCAGGAAGATCGATTTATATTTCTTTTTTCCCCCATAAGGTGATTCAAACTTTTGCAACGCTTACAGCACTCATAGATGAATACGTTTATCTAAGAGACTATAAGCTTCATACCTTGGTAGGCTTATGCGCAACGAGTTTCATGCTCTCAAGTTTATTTGCAATCGAGGTAACGTTTGATTTTATATGATACCCCCTAGATACCCTTCATTCTTCCGCTTTCAGTCCGTAGTCGATGTACTTAAGGAACTCATGACATCAGCTTTTGCCAATCAAATGTTCATCTGCTTCCTGGAAATCCTGATAGTAGTTTGGATATATGGTCGCATCCGATTCATGAGAGATGTCCGCTTTATGCTCATGAAGAATATCGCCGCTTGGAAATTTTACATAATACGATTTGTCACACCATTGTTCGCGATTATAACTGGGGTAAAAAATGTTATAAGTTAAAACTTAACTGAAACGTTTTCTTACAGCTCTTGTATGTGGAGAACACTTTATCCCGTTCACACAACAAATCAGCAATTTTACACATGTTTATATACATAACTAAAGTTTTACCGTGGATTTTTATTCCTGTATATGTTATTATAAAACTTCACACATCGTTTGGGACAATCAAAGAAAGGTTTGAGAGGTGCACTCGACCAAACGATTGGTACCCAGCTGATCCTAGTGATAAGGAAAGATATGAGCTTGCTCTAGGAACATCGGATGTATCACAACAGTTGTTAGAAATGAATGACAATAATACTGCTTGAGATGTTTGATAAACTTATTATTTGAAAATATACCGAAAACATTTTGTTACAATAGGAGTTGTTGTTTGATTACTGTAGCAAAGCTCATAGCTATTTATTTTGGTGAACATAATTGGTAATATTCCGTAAAAAACTTAGAAAATAGCAAAAATTTAAAAACATTCAACGATCAATCCACAGGCATTACGCTATGAAATGTACAGGGTTTTCCAATTAGAGGTGTTATTTTGATATTAAAGGAGAAATGCCATTTTTTAATATAAATGATCGGATGTTTATTTCATTATAAAGAAGAAGGTATGCCGTTAATAGTGACAAATAAAAGGCAGATCAGGCCATTGATCACCACGAACACGCTTACAAGACCATATCTTTTCATGAAATTTTCCATAACCAAATCGGAAGGTGGCTGCCCTTTGTCCTCGATAGCCTCACGAATCGTATCTTTGAGGTCTTGAATCGACGATGGACTATTGGCGTAGACCTTTTTTGTCACGTGGCGCCAAAGAAAGAAGTCGCAAGGTGTTAAATTACAAGATCTCGGTGGCCAATTGTGATTACCTCTTCGAGAGATAACACGGTCCGGAAACTTTTCCCGCAAAGAATCAATGGTTTCGTTGCTTGAACGATGTGTTATACAGGGTTTTCCTATGAGAGGTGTTATTTTAATATTAAAAGGAAAATGCCATGTTTGTGACCGGATGTTTATTTCATTATAAAGAAAAAGGTATGTCGTTAATAGTGAACAATAACATCAGGCAAATCATTACCACGACCACGTTCACAGGAACATAACCTTTTCATGAAATTTTCCATAACCGAATCGCAAAGTGGCTGCCCTGTGTCCTCGATAGCCTCACGAATTCCATCTTTGAGAGATAACACGGTCCGGAAACTTTTCCCGTGAAAGAACAACGGTTTTGTTGCTTGTGTGGCACGTAGCGCCATCTTGTTTAAAGTAAACGTTGTCTAGATCAATACCATCCGATTCCGCCCATAAAAAATCATTAATCATCTCTCGATAGCACTATCCATTCACCGTAACTGTTACTCCAGCCTCATTTTCGAAAAATAAGGTCCAATCACTCCGCCGGACCATAAACTGCTCCAAACAGTCACACATTGTGAATAGAGAGGCTTTTCAACAATAACTCCTGGGTTTTTTGAGCCCCAGAGGCGGCAATTTTGCTTGTTGACGAAGCCACCAAGGTAGAAGTGGGCCTCATCACTCAAAATGATTTTTCGATGGAATTCCGGATCATTTTCATGCATTTCAAGGACCCAATCTGCAATGACACGACGTTGTTGATGATCAACCGGCTTAAGTTCTTGTATTAACTGAACTTTATAAGCCTTAAGACCCAAATTTTTACGCAAAATACGGCGTAATGACGTTTGTGGAAAGTCTAATTCCAAAGAACGACGAGAAATGCACAAACCTGGGTTTTCTTCAACACTTTTGGCTACAGCAGCAATATTCTCGGCTGTTCTTGAGTGATGTGCACTAGTTTCATTCTTCATATCACTAAGTTGTCCCAACAGCTCGAATTTTTCCACCAATTTCTGTATTGCGGTCCGAAAAGGTGCTTCACGACGACCCAAAAATGTTCGAGTTTTACGAACCGTCTCTGCTAAATTTTCACCATTATTAAAGTGAATTTTAATAATTTCAATGCGTTGTTCAAGCGTTTATCGTTCTATTTTTATTAAAAGTGCAGTTTTACTTGTAAAATGTTAAAAAATGACAGCTTCGAAAGTGATATCTACCGAAATAGCGGGCTATTCAAAATAACACCTCTTATTGGAAGGCCCTATAGATATCTTCTTTCCCATAGAGGGCCCATATATTAGAAACTATCCTGAACCACAATGTTTATTGTATTTTTATATTGATAATTTTACTAGTAATTGGACAATACTGATGATAAGTCAGATACTTTTGTTAAAATCGAAGCATATCACTTTTTTAAGTTGATTTTTATTAAAAAATGTTTTGGCTGATCAAATTACTACTACACTTTACTAAATTGCTTTTCATATTGTGCCTGAACCCTTAAAAAACTTTATCTGAAACTCAGTTTAATTCCTTTTATTATCGAGTTACCTTGAGCTTTTTGGTAGGTAGTAAATTCTGCTAGACCGCTTTTTATGGTAAGTGTGCAAATGCTATATACGCGCTGATTTTGGAGCTCCTAGATATGCAAGACGTCTGGACTACCCACTAAGCACTTTTTCTGTCAACTTGAGAATTAAGATTTAAACCGATGCATTACTTTGAGCTAGACCCCGTTTTGCTACCCCTAAGGCTCTATCAAGTTGGAGTGATCCCTCTTGTAGCGGGAGGGGAAGAAGGATTTCTAAAAACCTGCGCCAAGTCACAATACAGAAGACAGTAGAATGCTCTTATTAGAAGGGTTCTGTACTAAACATATGATATTATTGAGCGTATCAGGTGCACATATCCTAATTTAAGATTTCCTAAGATATAAATATTGTCTTCTAACTAAGTTGCAACTTTCATTTACCACAAATTCCTAAATTATCGGAAATGTTTATCATAATGTTCACATTTTGCAATAAGTTTAGCCAGCCATTTAAGCTGAGAAAATTTTTTTTTGTTTGGAATAAAATTGAATTACTCTTAATTTGCAATTGAAATCTCATGCTCTCATATTCTGTACAGGTATCAGCTCATGAGCTGTGTATCTACTGGTAAGACCACAGCAGGTCATATCCATGAATTATATTTATGGTAAGGAAAATTTTATCACCAGAGAAATGGTATGAATTCACCATTGCTCGTATCAACAGTACTAATATTGCTAATCGGGTGATCCTCATGCATTTGGACTGCAGCACTTTATATATGTAAGTAACAATGACGTCATTCGTGTTTATAACTATCACCAAACCTGTGCTTCCGATTATAATGAAGTAAATCTTTGATGTCTTCAGTGTGATTAACTACCAGTCCAATGCTTGTAGTAGTTATACATGTGAGTTTGCGGTCCCCATCGACCGCAATTGCCAGATGGTAGACCTAACCAGCTAGCTGGCAATTATGTCGAAATAAAATAACATTTGTGGACTCAAAACCCACTAAGTTGAAGCACTGACAACGCTCCACTTAGTATATACTCGTACTTGTCATGGAATTAGGAGAACAGCCTCAAATCGGGTTGGATAAATGGTAACGACCATCGCAGCGTTTAAAGGATTATTCTTATGGAACACGGAACGTGAGATCATTGAACAGACCTGGTTCACAGCCACTGATTCTGAGCGAAATAAACAAATAAGAATCAACATCCTTACAGTGAATAGAACCAGATAGGTGATGAAGTTACATTTGATATACATGGGACACCGTATTTGAAAGTGGAAAATCGCAAGGGAACCATGAGTTTGAAGAGGATTTCATTGTTGACAGCACATTTCAACAAATTATCACTGAGTTCAAGACCGTTAACGAAAGGCTCTGTGCGATTTGTATCAAGACCAAATTCTTTAATGTCAGGATGGCCAACCGTCCCTTATCCCCAGAAGACAAGAAGCAGGTAATCAAGGTAATCATCACCCTAGAATGCACAGTCGATGCATTGTCGTCAAATAAGATTAAAATTCTTCTGGGTGACTTCAACCAAAAATCAGCCGAGAAGCGGTACATAGACGAACAACCGGAGGGCACAGCCTCTATGCAGAAACCAGCAACAACGAAGAATACCTGATAGACTGCATTACCAGTAGAGGCTCCACAGTAGGCTCCATAAAGCGTGGGCATCCCCAAATGGTTGCCAATTCAACGAAATCGACTCTATTCTCTTAAAAACCGAGTGGTTACCGGTAATTTTGACATGTCCTCATTTTGTGGTACTGTCTGCAACCAAAACCAATGCCTTATAAGGATCAAGCTCCATGCCCTATCTCCATGTGCCGCAAATGAAGGTATCACATAAGGGTGGCCCAACCAAAACGCACGATCTTAAATGTAAATAAAACAAAAAGATTTCCGAAAATTATGTTAATATTTTTTGTTCTAATAGAAAAAACTATGACAACTATGCGTAAAATAAAATTTTGCCCAAATATTTGCCGCAGCTATGATGGCCATATTTTCAATGACTCTGAAACATTATTGAGATTCAATGTCGTTACTGTGCTGAATCATCTCATCCTCCAGCTTTTGAATTATTCTTGACTTATGTGGCCCGAAATTGATTTATGCACGTAAAAGATATATGGTTCCTACAGGATGGTGCCACTTGTCATACAGCCAAGGAAACAATGGCTCTTTTGCGCGAGAAATTCAATGACCGTGATATCTCACGTTGTGGCAATGTTAATTGGCCGCCACAATCATGTAGTTTGACACCGTTGGACTTCTTTCTCTGGAGATATTTAAATAGAGATATTTAAATATCTCCAGAGGAAGAAGTCAAATGGTGTCGAATCACATGATCGTGGCGGCTAAGTAACATCGCAACAGCGTGAGATATCACGGTCATTGAATTTCTCGCGCAAAAGAGCCATAGATTCGTTGGCCGTATGACAAGCGGCACCATCCTGTTGGAACCACATATCTTTTATGTTCATAAAATTAATTTCTGGCCACAAGATGTCGATTATTTTCTCGCAATGGCGAACACCATTCACGGTAACTGCTTCGTCGTACTCATTTTCGAAGAAGCGCGGCCCGATGATGCCGCCAGCGTATAAAACGCACCAAACAGTCACTCTTTGTGGATGCATACACTTTTCAGCAATTACTCGTCGATTTTCATTTGCCCAAATGTGGCAACTCTGCTTATTAACGAGTCCACTGAGGTGAAAGTATGCCTCGTCAGTGAAGATGATTTTCTTTATAAATTCATCATTCCCTTTTGTCTGTTCAACCAATCATTGCTGACACTCAAAATGGTCAGTAGGCTTCAGTTCTTGAGTCAATTGGGCGTTTGTAAGCGTGTAAATTCAAATCTTAATTCAAAGTTCACATCAGTGATGTTCGTGAGATGTTCAATGTTGGGCACGGCGATTAGTCGAGATTGACGGCTCTTCGGCTTCACCATCGCGAACAACAGCAATGTTTTCCGCAGAATGAACTGATCGAGCATGCACAGGTGATTTCACATTTCCTACTGGTGACAGGATTTGCTGAAATTTGCGCACAATTCTCCCGATTGTGGACACATTTGGTCGATTATGCTGACCAAAAGGTCACGAAGTGCATGAAATGCTTTTTGTTTGAACGCGCATTTTCTTAAAAAGCTTCAACAACCTTAACGCGCTGCTCAATTATGTGCCTCTCCATGGTTGAATTTGTCAAACATTGAAACAAAGAAATGTCAAATTAAATTGGGTGAAAAACCTGACGTTAAGGTATGATTCACAATTAAGATCTAGCCCAGTCATATTAGGGCTTTCACCTCGGAATGAAAGATAATAAGCTGCAAATTGGTATGAACCTTTGTTTTGTCATTCTAAATGTTGTCTCAAAAGTCTAAATCGTTATCGTGTTCGCGTCTCAAGATATTCAAGGTCAAAGGTCACAAAAATCGGTTTTTCGCGAATATCTGGCTTCCTATCGGTTAAATGAGATTTGCATTTATTATAAAAGTTGTAGGCTATAAAATTCCCTACAACTTTTGTTTAAACTTTTTTTTCATACGACCAACCGTTTTGAAGGTAGAGCGCGAAGAGTGCACATCGTACAGTCATATACGGCCTGATGCAAGGTCAAGCGTGAGTTATGGTTATCAGTACGTTATAAAGTCAATTATTTACTTGGAAATTATAATTATTAAACAATGCCTATTATTTATGTACTAACTATTAATTATTTATATTTAATTAAAGTAGAACCTAAAGAATGGGGCTGGATGCTTGAAAATGAAATCCTGGAGCCCATACGAACGTTATTACCTCCAGCACCAGCCGAACTACTAAACGTAATATTTTGCAATTGCAAAAATGGTTGTGGTTCCCGCTGTGGATGCAGAAAATCAGGGCTACAATGTTCTTTAGCTTGCGGCCAGTGCAACGGACAAGCTTGCCTCAACGCTTCACTGTATCCAAGTAATCCCGATGAAGAAAATACATATGATTCCGATATTCTGGAAGGTTTGGAGATGAACATGACAGATAATGAGGATGATGACAATGAATTCTTCTTCTTGTCGCTCAAAAATGTTCGATTCATTGTCATCATCCTCATTATCTGTCATGTTCATCTCCAAACCTTCCAGAATATCGGGATCATATGTATTTTCTTCATCGGGATTACTTGGATACAGTGAAGCGTTGAGGCAAGCTTGTCCGTTGCACTGGCCGCAAGCTAAAGAACATTGTAGCCCTGATTTTCTGCATCCACAGCGGGAACCACAACCATTTTTGCAATTGCAAAATATTACGTTTAGTAGTTCGGCTGGTGCTGGAGGTAATAACGTTCGTATGGGCTCCAGGATTTCATTTTCAAGCATCCAGCCCCATTCTTTAGGTTCTACTTTAATTAAATATAAATAATTAATAGTTAGTACATAAATAATAGGCATTGTTTAATAATTATAATTTCCAAGTAAATAATTGACTTTATAACGTACTGATAACCATAACTCACGCTTGACCTTGCATCAGGCCGTATATGACTGTACGATGTGCACTCTTCGCGCTCTACCTTCAAAACGGTTGGTCGTACGAAAAAAAAGTTTAAACAAAAGTTGTAGGGAATTTTATAGCCTACAACTTTTATAATAAATGCAAATCTCATTTAACCGATAGGAAGCCAGATATTCGCGAAAAACCGATTTTTGTGACCTTTGACCTTGAATATCTTGAGACGCGAACACGATAACGATTTAGACTTTTGAGACAACATTTAAATGACAAAACAAAGGTTCATACCAATTTGCAGCTTATTATCTTTCATTCCGAGGTTGACCCCTATTTTTGCCTAATATGACTGGGCTAATCGTGCGTTATGGTTGGACTACCCTCTTTATAAACTAAATGATAGCTCAGTGACGTCTACGTACATTCTAGTGCTAGAAAATTGCATCCGAATATTCCATCAGGGAAAAGAAGTAATTATGACATCAAAACTTTGTGAAAGGTAGTAAGAGAGGTGGCAACAGAAGCGGCCAAAAAGACCTTTAATCACCAGCCAAAGCATCATAGGAACGATTGGTACGACGACAAATGCAAGGAAGCAGCTAAAAACAAATATACAAATCATATAAATAACACATCCAGTGACTAGCTTGGGACAAAGAAAAACAATATAAAATCTTCCAACGACAAGCTACAAAAAATATGCCAAAAGAAGTAATGACTTATCATTAACACCAAGATCCAAAAGATACAAAAAAACATGACCTCTCATGAAGTTAGATTGCCATTGTCTTTATTAAACAATGGCTTTGATTCACAAACAAGTCTTTGCAACAGTTCACAAGTATCAATTATAGGTAAGCCAGCCAACATTAAAAACAAATGGGTACAATATTTACAGAAGCAATTAACACCGTTCCAGACAACTACTGAAGCTGTGAACATTCCAGAAGCAGAGCAAGAGGTCCCAGTCTCACTCCCATTTAGAGACGAAATACGGAAAGCCATATTTGACTTCAGAAAAAAAAATTCCTGGAGGAGCGGGAGTCCGCATCTTATTACGAGTAGTATTCTGCATCGGCTAATATGCGGGATATAATCAGAGGAGTAGTTACCAGACAACTGGCGGTAAATTATAATACGCCTTCTGCATAAAAAGCGGAACAAGTTAACCTTTGGAAATTATAGAGGCATCGCTCTGCTGTTCATGTCTTATGAAATTCTGTGTACAATAATAGAAAAAAAATTATAGCCGTACTATGAAAGTACTAAAGGCGAGCATCAGGAAGGCTTTTGAAGTGGACCAATATTTTCAGTAAAGCAAGTGCTTGGAAAGTACTGGGCATATAGCATCGATGTGCATGAAGTCTTTGTAGACTTCATGCAAGCATATGACAGTGTAGACAAAAAACGCTGTACAAAAAAAAAATGCTTGACTTTGGCGTCCTAACAAAGCTAGTCCACATGTTCAAGGTTACGACACTAAACAGCTTTATAATGAAATCAGGCTTAGAACTAGTTAGGCAGACAGGCCTACGCTCATGTAAGAAGGGTTTTGTACCCAATTTCTGCGAAATTTAGTCAACAGCAACGAATGATGTCAAGAAACATGTAAAAGAGATGTGCACAATTGAAAGTAAATCTATTGTTTCTCTTTTTTCAACGGTCGACATTTTGTTTTGAACTAATAAAATTCACTCAAATCATGAACTTTCAAAAACATTCATGTTATTAGTTTTATTTGAAAATTTTAATAAGATCATTGATCTTAAAGGTGATTTTACTCGTACGATTTTACCGGAGAAAATGTGGAATTCGAAGTTCATACTATTATTGACAAAATTGAGTGAATTTTTACTTCTAAAGTATTTTTGTTGTTGTACAAATAAACACCTGCTCTCATCATTTACTTCAGGTTGTTCAGATCACAGGTGTCCAGTCACGAAGGGACGACACAAATGTTTTGTGTATTTTCCCTTCCTGTGCGCACTCGAAGCAAAAAATATCAGTTAGAGACCTGCTTTGAAAAACTCTCATCAAAACCTTTCGTTTCATACCCAGAATGGCTACCTTTGATGACTTTCTTTTTTCGGGGGCTACTCCGCTTGTATGGGGAGACCCCCCTTAAATACCTCATGCGATTTTTTGTAGTTTGCTGTGACACACGGACGGACGGGCGGACAGACGCACAGGCCGACAGAAAGGATGCAATTTCAGTAGGGTTTTGTAAAATTATTATACAAAACCCCAAAAAGGAAATGGACTTGCCCCAATGCTCTTTTATATTGCCATAGGTTATGAGAATGATATATATGTCAAATATTTTCTTCCCTAAGAATTGTTTGCAAAGTGAAATGTTGCATTCGACCGTGTTCACGAATTTCCGTTAGATATATGTATTGACGCCCTTATCGCAAAAGAGGCTCACTGTCGTGTTGTACATTCTCGTAGATGGCTTATTTTAGCCGAAATAGACTCGTAGTTTTGTTTTGAATGCGTGTGGAAACGGGCGTGTCCGCGGATTTTTGAAAAATGGAGAAAGAGCAATATCGATTTTAATTTTTGGAAAAATCGAAATCGAACAGCGAAATCAAAGAACGTTTGGGCGGTGAGTGCGGCGACTGTGATCTTGCAGCGGCGACCATAGAAAATTAGGTTCGCCAGTTTTAACATGGTCGCGAGTCGATTTTTGACAAGCTACGCCCAGGTGCCTCGAAAACCGCTACGACAGAGGATGACGTGGTCAAAATCCATGAGCTCGTATTGGCAGACCAACGAATGAATGTGCGCACGATAGTTGAGACAGTGGGCATCTCAAAAAATTGCAAGGGTCATATCTTGCATGAAATATTGGGCTGAGAAAGCTGTCAGCGTGATAGACGCCACGTTTGCTCACTTTTGCATAAAAATGGTGGGACCACTTCAAAGTAGTGTTTGACTTGTGTTTAAGTGCAATTCAAATGAGTTTCTGCATCGTTTTGTGACAGTTGACCGGATATGGCTCCACTGGTTGTTTTGATTTGATTTTCTTAAAATTTTCCGATAAAATCAAGTTTAAAATGGAGAAATAATGGATTTTCATTTAAACGAGCAAATCTCTTTGACATGTTTCTTGATTTTATTCGTTGCTGGTGATTGCACTTTGTAAGTTGAGTACAAAACCCTTCTGGCATGGCCTGTTAACCCAACTTGTTTGCTATAGTGTCCCGATTGGTGTCTTTGTTGTTACTGAAAATCTTAAGCTGTACGGCAGTGAGTCTTTGAAATCACATAAACTCAATCGCACTGAAGTGAGAACTTTTCCACTAAATAAAATCGAAAAAGAAATTGTCAATTGTTTTTGAAAGCTCTCCGAGTATAATAAAAATAACGTATGGATTTTCTAAAATTCAGGCTTTCCATTGAACCAAACACTAAACTTTGAATTAGATCTTCTAATTTCTAGATAAAATGAGTAATTAACAATATCGTAATGATTTGATTCAGTCAATGGTTGTTAATGATATCGCAATAGCAAGTCAAAAAGGTGTACTAATAATTTCCCTTTTAAAGCGAATAACATTTGTATTTTTTGTAGATGTCTCTCTTGAGTTTTTGCATTATTGGTGTATGCAAACCCCAAGCTGAGCAAAAAACCCTTCTAACATCAGCGAAGCTCTCTCTTCCCAACTTGTTATTTTGGCTTTAACACTACAGCCCCTTTTGGGTCTTTGCTAGAGTATCTCACTATCTTAATCAAATTTATCGCCACTTGAAAAGATGATATGGTCAGTACCATGCTTTGGGGTGTGTCTGTCCACCAATCTGCGATAAATTCTGATTTTAAATGAGAACACATCAGAACTAAATGGGCTTATAGTCCATCCGAAGAGTCGTTCAAAACAAATCTCATTCGGATCAACGGGATTCAAACCTGGAATCTACGGTTTACGCAACAAGCATTTTCACCACAACACTACGTGAACTGCTAATTAAAATAGATTATACTCGTATATTAGAATAGTTTACCGAGCTAGTTTCTTTGAAATATATGTATGACTCAAGTGTTGATATTCAGAATACGTTGTTCGAGTTATAAGTTATTTTACAAAATCACTCTGGCGAGACCACTCTCCCACTACTTCGACTTGTTTATTTGTATCTGCAAACTTTACATTTGTTTAATTCTAAATCGTTATTTCATTATCATATCACTTTCTGTTCCTCTAAATATTGTTATTTCTACAAGAGTCAAAGTAAAATCTGTTATCAAAATTTAATTTTACTAATTGTTGCAACTGCATTGTAATCGATCTCATCACCGCAAATGCTACAGATGCATATTGTGCAAATGCTGATCAGCAATATCTGACTAGTGTAAAGTATGTATGAACATGAAATCCAACTTCACTAGCCTTTCCCTTTGATCGAATGGCATTATGTTTATTGTTATTAATTATAATTCTTTCTTTTAGGGTATTGTACTACAATACAAAACCCTTTTACAATCGCGACCTGTGTCCGTCTGTCCGTCTGTCTGTATGTCACAGCACTTTTTCTCCGAAACTATAAAAGCTACAGCCATGAAACTTTGTGGAAAGGTCAGAAGTGGTGACTTCTTGAAAGTTCAAGGAAGGAAACATTTTTCGAAGGGGTTTAAGGGCGGCCTCCCCATGTAGGTATGTGACCCTTTACAAAATTTTTTTTCACTATTATTAGTCGAGCAGGGTGTCGTTGGAAACGTCTTAACGAGATCTTTTCAAAACAAGTCTTGAAATTGCCTTATCAGTACCGAGGGGAGCAGGGGAAAGGGAAATGTACGAAAGTTTCGCGTACACACCACTCCCCCTCATTAAATTGAACTTGGTTCAATTTAATGAATGAATGAAGATGCGTACCTACAATTAATACTCATAGGTGTATCAAGTTTAGGAGGTAGAAAGGAGCTCCTAGTAAAAGGGCTTTGCAACTATTCTAGTATTCGAAAAAATAGGCCATGAATCGATGATTACAGTACAGAGAGTGGCCCCTGAAAAACAATGTCATTGAAGGTAGCGGATAGTACAGGATTATCCATTTCGTGGTAGGAAAGTTTTACCCTGCCATTTGACATCTGTCAAATAAATGTCATCCAAAGCGTGTTTTTTTTAAATGAAGGTTTGCCATTAAGAAATATGGATCGTTCAACAGTCGAGGAACGCGTTAAAATTATTAAATTTTATTATAAAAATGGTGATTCTGCTGTATCAACATTTAGGGCTTTACGAGCCGATTACGGTCGAAATAATCGACCCACGCAGCTAACAATTTTGGACACAGTGAGACAATTTGAAGAGACTTGATTGGTTGTTGATATTGCAAGGCCTGTGCATTATCGCAACATTCGTTCTGCTGAAAATATTGCTGTTCTTGCTCAAAGTGTGGAGGAAGACCCGAATTTGTCGATTCCTCGACATGCTCAACATTTGGGCTCATTGTGGTAGATTTTGCATTTGGATGTGCATTTTCATCCAAACAAAATCCCACTTACTCGAGAACTTAAGCCTCAAGACTATACACAACGCAGAATGTATGCAAATTGGGTGATTGAACAACAAGCCATTGAAAACGATTTTTCGAAAAAAAATTTCTTTAGTGATTAGGCTTATTTTTCGCTCAGTGGTTACGTAAATAAACAGAATTTCCGCATATGGGGCTCTCAAAATCCTCAAATGATCGCAGAAAGGCCTTTGCATCCGGAAAAAGTGACCGTTTGGTGTGCATTATGGTCTGGTGGTGTTGTTGGCCCGTATTTTTTTGAAAACGATCAAGAAAGAGCCATTACAGGCAATTCTGACCGCTATGGACGGATGTTCAACGATTGTTTTTGGAGCGAAATTGAAGATTATGGTCTGAAGAACATGTGGTTCCAACGGGATGGAGCCACAAGCCACACAACACAGGTCAATCGAGCACTTTTGCAAGAGAAATTTCCAAGATACGTAATTTCTAGATTGAGTGATGTCAAGTGGCTCGCAAGATCCTACGACGTAACACCTTTGGATTCCTTTCGATGGGGCTATGCAAAAGATCGTATTTACGCAAATAAGCTTCAAGATGTTAAGCAATTGGAAACCAATATTCGTGAAGTTATGGTCAGGATGTTGCCGGAAATATGCCGAAAAGTCATTGAAAATTACCTCGAAAAGATTGAGGCCTGTTAGAGGTCCCGTGGAGAACATTTGAATGATAATGTATTTCACGTGTAATGACAAGGTTCAATCTTTATATTGAATAAAATGTTTCGTTTCCATCTGAATACTTTTTGTGTTTTCTTTAGCTTTACTTTCCCAAGCGTAAAATGGGTGACCCTAACTAGTATCAAATGAAAGTTTTCTATGGGAGCTTTTCAAAACAGTTCTTAAACTGACAATTTTTGCTTCAGTGGGGCACAATAAGGGAAAATATGCAAAAAATGTGTTTCCTCACTCGCGAATGGACACTTATGATCTAAAAAATCTGTAAACACTCTCAAATGAAATATTTATGAGCATAACAGTAACAAATACCTCAGAATTCAAAATTCGTTCAACTTTGTCAATAAAAGTATGATCTTTGAATTGCATATTTTCTCCAATAAAATTTTCTTTTACAAGTTTTTTAATTTTATTCGTTGCCGCTGGCTGTATTTTGCAAGTTGAGTACAAACCCCTTCTGACATGAGCATAGGTCTGTCTACCCAACTCGTTTATTAACTGTAGTTCTGGTATCAACAACTGCTAAAGAACTCTTCCCGAAACTTGATAGCGAAAACTAGTAGGGCTACAAATCAATGAAAATAAAATTAAGCTCATGACGCAGTCGAGGAAAAATACCTCAAGCACACAAAATGTTATACTTGGTGAATACAGTATCAACAAGCTGGGTAGACACACCTACGCTCAGGTCAGAAGGGTTTTTTACTCAACTTACAAAACGCAATCACCAGGAACGTATAATGTCAAGAAACACGTCAAAGAGATTTGCTCGTTTCAAAGAAAATCCATTGTTTCTCCATTTTCAACTTAAAAAAAATCACTCAAATCATGAAATTCCGAAAGCATTTATGTCATCGATCTGATCTGAAAATTTTGAGAAGATCAAATGAAAACTGCAGTGTCTGGTTCGATGAAAAGTCTACAAAATACTAAAATAATGTGTTCTATTTGTTGTGATCGGAGAAATTCCAAATGGATATAACTTCTGTGAATGTGATATCAAACTTACAGAGTATTAGGACCTTGTGCAAGATTGGGTTAAAGGCATCCATACGATCTCATTGGAGAAAATGTGAAATTTGAAGATTATACTATTATTACAAGGTTGAACGAATTTTGATTTCTGTGATATTTTTTATTGTTTTATACATAGTAATTTTTTCCAGATTTTTTAGATCACAGGGGTCCTGTCGCGAGGAGGGAAACATATTTTCCGTGCCCCCAATGAAGCAAAAACTGTCAGTTCAAGGGTTGTTTGGAAAAGTTCTTGTAAATACCTTTCATTTGATACTCATGTCGGCTACTTTTGACGAAATTTTTTTCAGGGGCCATTCCCTTGTACTATAATCATCGATTCATGGCATCAGTAATTTTTTTTCGAAGCCTAGAGTGGTTGCAAACCCCTTCTGTTAGGAGCTCTCTCCTGCCTCCGCAACTTGTTTTGCCTATGAGTATTAAGTGTAGGTACTCATCTACAGTCATTCATTAAATTGAATCAAGTGTTTAAAGCATGCACCTTAAACGTTGAAGTTGGGAAAAAATACTTGAAAATTATCCAACGTTCGTATTTAAAAAAACCACTATTTTATTTTACGATTACTGACACCACTAGCTGAACCTTTCCTCAAAGATATTCATAGCACATATCATTACTGAAATTTTCATGCAAATCCTAGCAAAGCTGCGGTGTCTAAGTCGGTAAAAAGCGCATATTGTTCCATAGCCATATGTTGTCATAGTAATACGAGTACAGTGCATATTGTTCCATAGTAATACAGAAAAATCAAATCGCTATAACTTTGTTAAATACCATTCGATCTTTACGAAAAAATCAATCTTATAAAAAGTCATCTGTGTACTTAATTTTATTGAATTTAAGGGTACCGTTAAGATTTTATACAAGAAAACGTTAAATCGATAAATCATACCATTACTATTATATTAAAGTTGATTGAATTTCGACTTCTCATGTATTTGTTATTATTGTACCCATAAAGGCCTATATTCGTAATTTTTTTCAGATTTTTTGAATGGAAGGTGTGAAATCGCGGGGGGGGGGGGGTACGCAAAACTTTAGCCTGTTACCCCTTCCCCTGCCCCCCCTCGCTACAGATAAGGCAATTTCAAGACTTGTTTTGAAAAGATCTCATTAAGACGTTTCCAACGACACCCTGCTCGACTACCAATGGTGAAAAATTTTTTTTTGAAGGGTCACCTGCCTATATGGGGAGACCCCCTTAAGCTCCTTTGAAAAAATTTTTCACCCCAAACAATTCAAGAAGTCACCACTTCTAACCTATCCACAAAGTTTCATTGCTGTAGCTTCTATATTTTCGGAGAAAAGTGCGGTGACATACAGACAAACGGACGGACGGACAGACGGACACAGGTCGTGATTGCAAAAGGGTTTTGTATTTTAGTACAAAATCCTTAAAAATATGAGCGAATTTGTATATTTAGGCGTCAAAATAACGAGAACCAGTAATGCAAGGGATGAAATACGCCGAAGAATACAGCTCGCAAATAAAGTTTTTATTCAGTTTTGACGATCTTGAAAACCAGGTGCATACACAGGAAAGCAAACCTCCAAGTGTATAAATCTGTGATGAGACCTGTGTTACGAGTATGCTATGGGTGTGAAACATGAACCCTAACCCAAGTATCCGCAAATATATTGAACGCCTTTGAGTCGCGGGTCCTTAGGCGAATAATCGGAGCGAAGCTAGATGAGGACCAATGGTGAATTCGATACAACCATGAGCTGTATGGAATCTTTGAGTAGCCTGAGGTTTCAACAATTGTCAGACTGCGAAAACTGCAATGGGCTGGCCTCATGAATCGTATGGACGCACAACAGATAACCAAAAAGGTATTCATTGGGAGAACTGAAGTCCGGAGATCAGTGGGGAAACCGGGGAAACGTTGGTCTGACTTGATCGACGAACACAGTTCATCGCTGTTCGGATTTTGAAACTAGAGGACACGGTCGATGGACCGAGATAGTTGGGGGCGTTTTATGCAGGAAGCAAAGGCTCGAGAGGGACTGTAGTTCTACGAAAAAGAAGATGTAGTATTGATTAGAAACTAAAAAAGAACTGTCAAAATCTTTTTTCGATTATATTTAGTGGAAAAGTTTGCGCTGCAGTGCGATTGATTTTATGTGATTTCGAAGACTCAACACCGTACTGTTTAAGATTTTCAGTAACAAAAAGACACAATTCGGGGCACTGTAGTAAAAAGTGTGGTTTTATTAGGTGTCGCTTCAAAATAGTCCTGGAATTGAACTAGCGTCATGCAACCCGCTATAAAGTCTGCCTGTAATCTTGTTGTTCTCAACCATCAAAAGTCCTTGTAGAGTAACATTGGTTAATCATTTTGGTAGTGTTCTTTATGAATGAGTTCACAGGGAAAAATACTATATTTACAAAATCCTCTATTTTTAACAAAGTTGGGTGAACTTCAGCTTCAAAGGTTTTTTGTTATTGTTGTACTTATTAGAACTTATCTCCATGGTTATGTCGTCTTTAAAATGTATGTTTTTTATTGTTTTCTTAATTTTAAAATTGAAGAAATAGGGTTTAAAAACTTTTTTCCGAAAATAATATACATACTTGTATACATACCATTTTCATGTTTATGTCTGTTTTTTTTCATGAATTTCTCTATCTCATACCAAATATTGCAACTACATTTATTAAAAGCTATAACTACAAATAAATACTTGTTCTTGTACAGTGCTGAAGTATTAAAATTTAGTCGCGATGAGAACGTCTTCAACATTTCATGGCCTGTGATTCTGGGAGAGTTATTTATATGGACAGTTACCTGCTGCATTGTCTACCGAGGAATATCAACGGTTTTTCAATTCATTAAGCTATGAAAAGACAATGACATTTTTCTTTTACCAGGTTGGAAAATACTTGCGCTACACGTTTATAATATCAGCAGTAATTTCTTTGATTCTCTTCTTGCGAGTATGTTTTTTACCAGAAGCGGCGGAAGATTCGGCTAAGTTTTTTTCAGGGGAGTCATTCAAGCGCTTACGTTCGCCATTCACATGGATTGTAGGTCCATTCATTGCATCTGCCGTTTTAGGCAGAGGTTGGGGTATAATCCTCACGCTTGCAAGCTATCAACCGTTCAAAGCGAAAGCCGAAAGGAACTCTTATGTCCTACCGATGTTACTAGCATTTGTATCCGTGGTTTTTGGATACATGCTTCGATTGATTGACAGATTTATTAACAGTAAGGTTAATGTTTTTGTGTCTTCCGCTTCAACCTTGACTAGAAGCAGTGGACAATTTTTTTAACAATCAATAAAAGAAACAAAATAACTTAATCCGTAGCCTTGAATGCAAAAGCTCTAAAATAAAATTTCACTATATGTTTTCCATTATAATCATTAATTTTCTCAGGGCGCTCTCCTGCAAGGCCTGATTTTTATCATCATGAGAGTCACGAATATCTATTTATTGGCATACCATATTTTTTTGGCAAAATTGAGTGGTCTCAGTTCTGGTCAATGTTGTTCTTTTCAAAGTTCTTAATAGCAGAAATTGGATTGATTGTAAGCATTCGTTTTTAATGTAAATTCGGACTCAACGATCTTTCTTTTCGCCTCAGATTATTCAAACTTTCGCAACTCTAACGGCGCTAACCGACGAGTACAATATTTTTCGGGATCGGAAATTGAGCCTAACATTGGGTATTTGTGTTTTAAGTTTTGCTTTTTCTATCCTTTTTGCCACAGAGGTATGCACTGATACTTGAAAAAGTCTCCCTATCTGATAATTAATGTTTTTCTTGGTTATAGGATATAGCAGGTATTATCAAACAACTCATAGCGTCAGGTTATGCCAACGGAACATTCGTTTGCTTCCTGGAGATAATTATAATTGCTTGGATTTATGGCCGAGAACGATTCCTCAGAGATGTGCGCTTTATGTTGGTTAAAAACGTGGCTACTTGGAAATTTTATGTAATTCGCTATGTTACACCGCTATTCGCTATTGTGACAGGAGTAATTGGAGTTCTAAAAAAGATCTATGGCATTTTGTTTCTTTGATATTTAAAATTTCTTTACAGCTAATTTACTTAGATACTGCTCTGTTTTATGCGTTCCGTATGCGAATCATTGTACAATGTTTTATTTTTGTTATCAAAGTTTTACCTTGGCTAATTATCCCTGGATACATAACTACAAAACTCTTATTATCGATTGGAACAATGCATGAAAGGTTCGACAAATGCACTCGACCAAAAGACTGGTACCCTGCTGACCCCATTGACCGACAGAAGTATGAATTGGAGTTCGAAGGGACAGGCTTATCCCATCAGTTGCTAGAAATGAATGATGATGATGATGATGATGGTGACAATGTCGCTTAGGTTTTATAACATGAATGAAAATAAAATTTCTTACAATCTATGTTATCAGTACTGTGTCTTAATTATGCATTAAAATGATTCTTCGAAAGAATGATTCACAGTAAAATGGGCTCCTTGAGCTAAAAGGGCTTGTAGACTATTTCAAGCTCAAAGCAAAGAAGAAATTTAGAACTAAAATTTCTGAAAATCCTCGTACTGTCTTTACTGTTAAAAGTCACGTCTGCAGTTTTGTAGCAGAGGACAAGGTAAGAGGGAAAATATGAGGGGTCTACCTGAACGGGAATAGTGGTCAAAAAACTCTTCTTTTCTTGTTCGAGTTATATTGAGTCAAAAACATTCATTTAAAATAAAACTTTTTATTTCGTTTAGTAAAGGGTTTTCCAATAAGAAGTGTTATTTTGAATAGCCCACTATTTCGGTAGATGTCACTTTTGAAGCTGTCATTTTTTGACATTTGGCAACTTAAAAGCTACGCCAGGTAAAATTGCACCGGTGCACGCCTCAACAACGCATTCATATAATTAAAATTCACTATAAAAATAGTGAAAATTTGGCAGAGACGGTTCGTAAAACTCGAACATTTTTGGGTCGTCGTGAAGCACCTTGTCGGACCGCAATACAGAAATTGGTGGAAAAATTCGAGCTGTTGGGACAACTTAGTGATGTGAAGAATGAAACTAGTGCACGTTACTCAAGAACAGCCGAGAATATTGCTGCTGTAGCCGAAAGTGTTGAAAACAATCCAGGTTTGTCCATTCCTCGTCGTTTTTTGAAATCAGGCATTCCACAAACGTGATTGTTATTGATTTCGAGTTCAAAGTCAAAGTCAAAATTGCTTTAATCCATACTATTCCTTATTAATTTTAAAAGAATATAGACTATAAGAATATGAGGGCTTAGTAGCCCAAATGGCTCTCTAAATTTGAAAGTTTTCAGTTAAACACGTTTGATCAAAAAAAAAAAAAGAAAAAGAAGAGCAAATTCAAATTGATTAAGAAAAACACACACTATTCAACAATTATTAATAATTTTAGCAAAACAGTGAATTTTTATGCTACACCTAATATGTTATAACCTAATTCTAGTAAACTTCAACAAAAAACATTACTTTATACTAAAAAATGCTACTACAATATACCTAACTTAAACGTCAAACTTTATCTCTAAATCTACTATCATAAACATAGCATTTACCTATCCTAAATTTTGAAACGTATCCCTTATTTCGACACATAATGAGCTGAAACTCAAAAACTAAGTAACGAAAAACACAAAAACAGAAAAATAAACACGAATAATTTAGACATTGTCATTCAGACACCAAAAACTGATTGCTCCGTCTGAACTCGACCAGCTTCAATGAATCTAGCAAATCGGATTTTTTTTCGGAATTGTTGGTCTCATGGACTAAAATTCGGAGAATATTTTATCTTCTTCTGATTGAGACACCGTCAGAATCAAAAACTTATCGACTCATATCCAAATACACGAACTCTTCAGGAGGAGCATAGCCAGTAATGAGGCAAGTCACAATATAAGCGTCTGTATGGTAGAACGACTGTGAAATCATAGTTACAGATCTAGCGATATGATTCTGAAGAAGTTTCAATGTGAAGATATCGACTCCTGTCACCTTAGAAGTTTGATGAATTTTTCTACTCGATATAAAGTGTTTCCAATTCGTCTCCGGCGTTCTGTACATACTATTAAACACTTAATTTTTTCATAGTACTAGCACTTTGGTTGTACTAGATCTGACATCCATATGTCAAAACTGATCTAACTAGGGTCTTGAAATAGATAACTTTGGCCGTTTTGATCAACTATCTGGAATGAAAGGGTCGTCAAAGGTCTATGACTACTTTTTGTACTTTACTGAGCATGATTTTGACGGATTCAGTATAGTACAGATATTGATCGAGATGAACACCGAGGTATTGAAAACAGGATTTATATGGAATCCATTCTGAACTAGCTTCACCAGCCATAACGTGGAGATCCTTTCAACTACGTCAAAGGTCTTTACAGATGCCCTGCAGTTTTGCCCGAAGCAAAATTGTTTCGCAATTATGTGCGCTGAGTTTCATTCACAATGGCTTTTCGGTCCGCCGTATAGATGATCAGAACATCAGCAGAGGCCACCAATGGTCATGTTGGCGAGATGTTAAAATCAAAGCCGTTCAATAGCTTGCGAATGAATATTGAGAAAAGCAGAGGTGCAGTAACTGTTCTCCACTGTAGACCATGCAGGAACTTGAAGTCATCAATAGCAACAATTGATTTCCAATATAACATACTGCACTTCATGGTGACAAAGTGTCTTGTAAACGAGTCTTGAAGGAGTTTAAAAACTAGTCCATCAAATTACATCGTATTGGAGGCTTTCTCCATATCAATGAAACATACTCCAACACATTTTCCGTTGTTTAGTTTCCAACAGATGTCTGAGGTTATTTTCGTTATCGCATGTATGGTCAAATGCCTGGCACGAAAACCGAACTGGCAGTTCAGCATCAACTCATATTTCTCAATGTGGGCATTCAATGTTTTGTTTATTATCACTTAAAACTCCTTGCTGATATTAGATAGCAACCTGATTGGGTGATAACCTTTGGGGCATGGAAATTCTTTCCCTTTCATCAATATCAGAAATACCTTGGCCTTTTTCCACTCATTTGGAAAATATGATTTGCTGAACATGTTGTTGAACAATTTGCAATATTTTCTAACAGCAACTTCAGGCGAATCACGGAGAACTACATTTGGAATTCCGTCAATACCACTTGATTTCTTGTTGTTTATCCTGCCAAATATGAGATACAATTATCAATGGCTGACAAAAGAATTCATAAGATTCAAGCTTGGTTTGAGGTCAGATGTAAATATTCATTGAAATAAAGAGTTGATTCGCCATTCAGTCTTGATTTAAAGTCAGAAACTTTTGCTTCAACAACCTCCGAAAATATTTCATTCCCTCTCTCGGAGCTTAGTAGATGTACCAGTTCAAAATGTTTTCTAATCATGGCAAGTTTACGCAATTCCTCACATATAATCCTGTTTCCATTTAAATACCAGTCGTATTGAGAAGATTTATCTCATTACTAGCGACTCAAAGATTCAATACCTTCACGCAAGACTTCTTGCGGAATAAAATATTTACTTTTATGGAAACCCTACTAGGTTCTGTGGGCCAATTCCCCTCAGTTTTTCCGCCCATTGGTTGTTGACCTCACTTCTGAAGAATAAAAAAATTTAATTCCTGACATTCTACAGGTGTAATTTCAACAAAGTCAACGAGGGATGGTTGCAGTCCAAAAATCGCCGATCAATATTGGTGAGGCATGTGAAAAGAAGGTTGGTGTTTCATGTCCTTGCATATTGTTTCAATGTTTGATCTTCGGAACTACGTTCTCAATCGTTTCCAACGTCAGCTTCTCTAACTTCGACAAATAGAGATCTATTTCATCGCAAGTTAGATTTCTGTCTGAAGGAAATATTGCTTTTGTTGCTGCGCGTTGAACTTACATCTATACTTCTCAATTGGTCGTCATTGTATTTTCTTTCCTTAATCCTAATTATCTTATTCGCTACTCTTCTGAGATTTTCATAGTGTTCTCCCTTCGTCCTTTATATTTTAAGTGTTCTTTGTACGCCTGATGCTTTTTATCTAATCCATTCTGGCACTTGTCATCAAACCAAACATTCCTCTTGCACCGGGCTTGATGCCCAATCGTTTGTTCTGCCAAGTTCCTAATAGCCGCTTTCACTTCCATCCAGAGCACGTTTCTTGTCTTTAACGATGCATCTGATAGAATGGGAACCAGCTCGTTGTCGAGGGTCTGCGTGGCATTTTCGGCCACAGACGCCATTTGGAATCTTTCAATGTCAAATGTTTGCAGCGAGCTGATCTTTTCTGAATATGCCTTTGACATACAACTTTGACAGGTTAATTTGATCAAGTAATGATCTGAGTTACGATTGGCTCCTCAGTAAGTAGGGACGTCAAATATGTTCGAGGCCCAATATTGTTGGATCAGAACATGATCGATCTGGTTTTGTATGTTGCCATTTGGTGATACCCTGGTCATTTTATGAATATGTCTTTGTGGAAAACAAGTCGAAGTTTGACTAGATTTCTGCTACATGCAAAGTCAATCAGGCGCTGGCCGTTGTCATTTGTTTCATCGTGGAGGCTATATCCTGCAGTTTTTCCCCGATGAGATGTCTCATTGCCAATCGTAGCGTTGAAACCACCCACGATTATTTTTTGTGTCGTTTGCAGGCAATAAATCGACTAGTCTTTCCAGGTGATTGTAGAATATTTCCTTCGTCTCTTCATCCTATTTTTCGGTCATGGCGTGAATATTGATCAGCCAGATTTCGAATTTAACTGTATCAATATTTTGGGAAAAAATAGGGTCTTCAAATCAATATCCCAGTGACATTTTCTCATTTCCGTTTTCCCTATCGATTCTCCTGAACTCAAAGTCCTTGAATGTCATGAAGTGCCATGAATTGAAGTGGGTTTCAGTAAGAAGCATAATTTCAAGCTTTTGCTTGGCAAGGAATTCCAAGCGAGAGCCACGTCGATGCAAACTCACAATGGAGTTGACGTTGATCGAGATGAGATGAATCTTATGGATAATTAGTTATTTTGAGGCATATGAAAGACCTAAACGCTGAAAAACAAAGCTAATTTTTGAATTCTGTTTACTGATCTTCTCGGATAAAGATGTTAATTGCTGTTAAATTTTAAGAAGCAGCTCATTATTGCCACTTACATTTTTTATGTTACTCACATTGTCTGCTGGTCCTCTCGCAGCAAATGCGAATGAAACCCCAGGCTTGACGAAGTTGGTAGGTATCATACTGTGGTGTACGCGAATTTATTCTGGAGTAAATTTTCTTTTGCATCTTAATACCAGGGGCATCCTAGATATGGTGCTGAATGACCAAAGACACCGCTGTTCACACAATATAGTTTTTTTTTGGCTCCGTCTGAGCCGATGGGTACTTTTCGGAAACATGGACATCTTTACGCTTTACATATTTTTATTTCATGCCACAATTAGCAGCCAAATGACCGCATCTTTGGCATCTGTAGCACTGGTTGACCTCACTCTTCTGGAGGCACCTCACTACTCGGAAGTTCAAGCACCTTATTTTTTGAGGTGCACTTGGACTGCTTTTGTTCGAAATATTCACAAAGTAAAAAGGCAGATTTTTACGCTTGAAAATAGATATCCTTGTTGCAAAGTCTTTAACTGTAATAAGTTCTTTTTCTAGTGCAGCTTCTTGAAGCATCTGAAGGAGATCGACTGTGTTCTCTCCGCAGCCCAGAGCCTTCAACAGAAAGGTCTGGATTTTTCGCCCTTGGGATGATCGTAAACTGTGGAACCTCTCCACAATTCATTGCAATTTTTGCTACCTGAAAGTCAACCACTGACATAATGCTAATCACTACTTTATCAACATTAACGTTTTTGATCTCAAAATCATTTAATTTGTTCTCGGTTGCCAAAAGCCGAACCAAATCTTTGCCAGTTTGCCCAAACACATTGATTGATGCGACTTTTTCTTTCTTTTGATTTTTTCTCTTATTTTTAATTTTAGAATGTTCGATAAATTCATTTTCAAGTTAGAATCATTAATACCGATATATCGTTTGTATGTTCATTTAGATTTTCAATATCATAAATAAGTTGGTCGAAATATTGATTGGGCATAAGTGTTGAAATATTGATTTGGCATAAGTGGTGTGTCATACCGCTCATAGGATTTTATTACTTTATTTTGTAGATTATTCATATAGTTCTGCAGCGTTTGCTATTGACTGTTTATATAGTATGTCTGGTGATATTACCAAATCGTTCTTTCATTTTTTCGCTTATTGTTATTTGGTTTGTTTATTAATGTAAGTTTATTGGTCAAGTTTTTCTGGAAAATAATTTCGGCAAGTTGCTTGTATTGTTAGGGTTTTGTACTTAAACACAAAACCCTATTGCAATCACGACCTGTGTCCGTCTGTCCGCCCGTCTGTATGTCACAGCACTTTTTCTCCGAAACTATAGAAGCTACAACAAGAAACTTTGTGGAAAGATAAAAAACGGTGACTTCTTGAAAGTTTTGGGGTGGACAAAATTTTTCAAAGGGGTTTAGGGGGGTCCCCCATATAGGGAGGTGATCCTCCAACAACTTTTTTTACCACTGGTAGTTCAGTAGGGTGTCATTGGAAAGGTCTTAATAAAATATTTCCAAAATAAGTCTGAAAATTTCCCTCGCAGTAGCGTAGGAAGCAGGGGAAGGGGAAATGTTCGAAACATCCTCATGTTGTTGTTTGTGCTCCATTGTGAGCAAAAGTGGCACCCATTTTGCGTACAGCTTTCTCATGTCCAAATTTTCTGTTGGAATGCGATGCACAGCACTTTTTTAAACGCGTGCCATGTTTGCGATCTCACGCACTTTTAGTCAACGGTCATCCAATACCATTTTGTGGATTTTCTTCACATTTTCTGACGAAGTGACCTAACTTGGTCGACCACTACGGTGTTCATCTTGGCAGCTCGTAGGGCCTTGCTTTAACACAGCTACCCAATATTTGACCATCGTAAAAGAAAGAGCAGACTTCCCCAGAGTAGAATCCAAGTCGGCTTTGATATCGGTTGGACTTAGACCCTTCTAATGAAAGTATTGTATCACATAACGATTCCCGATTTTACCATATTTACGAATTCACTGAGAGTGTTTACTTTAGATGTCTGTAAGAAAATAATAATAAATGTACCGTTATGAATTTTTCATATTAAGTTGCTGAAGGGTGGTACTATAAATCGCAGTAATTGTGTTTTTAAAACTACCTGTATTCATAAGTTAGGTCGGGTACTTTTAGGACTACCCTCGTATTGTATGTTTGAAGTGCTTATTCATAATGTCGTTGATTAGTTTTTTTTTTGGTTATAAATTATTCTAATTATTTCAGTTAGTTTCGAATGAAATCTCTCAGTAGGTAAATTTCCAGTACAACTTTTTACGGATGTTTAGTGTAATTTACAATCATATATTTGTAAAAAGTCACTAAAAGTAATCGACATGAACTCTCTTCCGTTATCAGCAATAGTTTTTTGAGGGACACCATGGTGAGCAAGGAAATGTGTTAATGATTGAATGATGTAAGTACTGTTTCTAGGGGGAAGATTGTATGCACACGCGAATATGCTGAAGTTTTCTATAATGGTGAGAGAATTCTGCTTATGGACTGAATATATGTCTATGTATAATGTGTCTCTAGGTGTCACTGTTATTGCTGACTCTAGGCATTTCTGTTATTTCAAAGTTCAGATGTTGTTTGTTTCATTCGTATTTATTTGTTCCACATATTTTGCAATTATTTATCATTCGAGTTATATGCGTTTTCATGTTAGGGAAGTGGTATTTTTTCTTTAAGTGCTACAAGACCTCAGTTATTCCTCTGTGATTAGATTTTTGATGGAAGTTTCTAATAAGCATTTCTTGTTTTTCGGTTCGAGTAAGGTCTTCCAAGACTTGAGAACATCGAATTAATTTGAGTTTGCTATCGCTCCAGATGTATTTCGAGTCAAAGACATACAAAGTAATGGACGCAAAATGAGCTATTTTCATCCATAAGTGAGTGAAGGACTTTTACAACATGCATACAAATCGAAATCCCCCCGCCTTTCACGCCGCTGCAGCATCCACACACTCAAGTGGCGCTCTCTCACGAAAATCCCACCCCTCTTGTACTTTAACCAGGGAATCGTCAACGAAATATCAACCATATGATTCGTGAAAATCCAACAATGACGGGAAACGTCTTACCAAGTTGAATTTGAAATTGTACACAAAACAATTTTTTAAGATAAACTGTGTTGAATCTAGTGACAAAAGCGTTACAAATGTAATAATTAATCAAACTAAGAAGTTTGTTATGGACCGCGAGTGTTGTTCTGTAGGAGAACAAAAAATGTAGTGATGTGTGCGGGATGGTAAAAACAGCTATAGGAAGCATGTCAGGGACATATCCTTCGTAGGGTAAGTCATGTTGTATCTTTTATATCGTTCAACTTAGAATACGCGCTCGGAAAATAAATTTAGTTGAAGATGCTGAATTAGTGAGAGACGTCACGTCAAATTTATTTGAATTTTGAATCAAAAGCTGATAACGCGCCAACTTCATGCTACATCATAAAATGGCTCAATTCTCGCGATGCATTTCGTATCCATTCTCTCTGACACCTATAATTTCGAGTATACGTTTTGGATAACCCTAAAGATTTTATCTTTGGCCAGGACCGCTGTTAATTTTGCAGAGACCCAAAATGTTTCGCATCGTGCCTTCATTATTAATGTCATTTTGTTTGATGATATGTCTGCGTTGAGTATTTAATAAGATTTTCAAGGCAGTTTGCGGTCTGTTTTTAGTTTCTTCTAGAATTATTTGTCGCAAAAATTCATTCAAAGGGCGTTCAGATGTAGTGACGCCATCATCTAGGTTTTTGTGAGCAGAGTTAATTGTAGAGAGGGAATCTAAATCATCCGCACTATTTTCCGGGACTCGCCCATATTAAATTCGATGCGAGAGAGTGCATCTGCATTGATGTTCTGTTTCCCTTTTTTTGTACCAAAATATAAAACCCTATTGCAATCATGACCTGTGTCCGTGCGCCCGTCTCCCTGTCTGTATGTCAGAGCACTTTATCTCTAAAACTAAAGAAGCTACAGACATGAACCCCCCTGATCACGCGATTTGACACCTTTCATCAGAAAAATCTGAAACAAATCATGAATATAAGCCTCTATGAGGACAATAAGAACAAATACATGAGAATTCAAAATTCATTCAACTTTGTTAGTAATAATATGATTTATCGATTTTACATATTCTTGAAGAAAATCTTAGCGGTACCTTTAAATACAAATGGTTATTTACAAAATTGACTTGTCATGAAAGTTTCACAAAGATCGAATGGTGTTTAATGAAGTTATAGTGGTTTGAATTTTCTTGCATTACTATGGAACAATATGCGCTGTATTACTATAGAACCCTATGGTTATAGAACAATGTGCGCTTTTTACCAAACTCAGACAATACAGGTTTGCTAGGATTTGCATGAAAGTTTCAGGAATGATAGTTATCTTTGAGAAATGGTTCAACCAGTGCTATCAGGAGTCGTAAAACAAAATAGTGGCTGTTTCAAACGTGGAGATTGAACAATTATGAGTTAATTTTTCCCAACTTCAACTTTTAAAGTACATGCTTTTAATACTTGATTCAATTTAATGAATGACTGAAGATTCGTACCTACAATTAACATTCATAGGTGAAACAAGTGGAGGAGGCAGGAGAGAGTTCCAAACAAAAGGACTTTGAAAACATTCTAAGCTTCAAAAAAACATTTCTGATGTCATGAAACGATGATTTGAATTATTCACCCATAACTTGTTTAAAAAAATGTTGAAATTCCTCAAGATGCAAAGTTTCGTTCATAAGCACAAGATAGCCATGATTTTGTTCCATGTTAAATAATTTTTCTGAATGCTCGACTCATTGAACATATTCAAGTAAACCACTATTCCTTAAATTTTCATGAAAATCTGAAGAAAATTAGTGTGCCTTGGTCGATTTGAAACATATATTAACTATTAACATGTGTTATTGTTTTCGTGATTCGATACAGTTGACATGGGAATAATTCAATTAGTTATGATATGATTTCCATGAAATTTTGTAGACATAAGGGTCTTATATCAACCTACATAAAAGTAAAACCATAAGAAGGCACCGTTTTGATCTTTGGGGGAAAATGTAACATTTACAAATCATACCATTATTAACAGATTTGAGGGAATTAAGATTTCTGAGGCATTTGTTGCCCTTGGACTAAAAAGACCTACTCTCGTGATTTTTTCTTTCGAAGTTTTGCTCAAAGGTATTCAATCGTGTAGGGAGGGGACACAAATGTTCTTGGTGTATTTTGCCCTCCCCTCTCCTAGACCCCTCATGCAGAAAATGACTTATTTTCAGATTCTGAAAGTATTAAGACCTTTCATTTGATACCCTACCTGAGCACATTTAATGAAATGAATTAATGAATTTGTTAAGGGCCACTTCGTTATAAGAGGGGGACCCCCTTAAAAAAATTGATACATTTGATGACATAAACTTTTGATAGACCATCACTTCTGACCTTTTCACAAAGTTTGAGCTTTGTAGTTTCTGTAGTTTCGGAAGTAATTTCTTATTACGCACGGATAGACGGACAGATGGACAGACGAACGGACGAATTGGCAAATGAAGAGACCGACCGACAGAAAGGCTAGGAAACTAGTATCTTTTTGCAAAATTTCTTTCAGAAAGCCCGAAAAAATCATGGAGCTAGATAATACAACAAATATCATAGAGGCTGAGATTCGTTGAACTTTGCTAATAGTAGAGCGATTTAACATTTTTGTCCGTAAAACTGTATCAGTGTTATATTCGGCTTTTAATATAAAAATTTTACAAACTCGCAGACAAATAGAAACCCGTCAGTTAGCTTAGAGGTTGTATTTCAAATCTTCCTGTCAGTTTTTCTCCATTTCCTCTCCTTTCTTTTACCTATCCCAGCACAATTCAATTCGGACTACAGCAGTAGAATGGTTCATGCACCGACTCTTAGTTCTTATACAAGCATTAACTAGTGGCTTTTATACAAACTAAATTTTCATTACAGCTCGGCAAACCTGACTAGTTAGTCGACGATGACTAATTGTCAAAATAATAAAAGAAATCTGAAGTTATAATCCAGATTTTCTCTCTCTTTTCTAAGGTTACAATATGTAAAGCAAATTTAAAGTGACAATCCGGTTTCATGTACGAGTACTTCTGTGGTTTGTAGTCCAGATCCCTGCAAAAACCACCTACGTGTTAACGAGGATTCTGCAATCCCGGCATAAGGCAACTGAGTCAGTAGACAATTTTCGATGCCTTTAACACCTTATCGCTCTTTGGTAATACTTTGTATATAAAGTATGATCCGCGGTACTGAGGGACTAATTTTTTAGGGTTTTGTAAAATAATTTTACAAAACCCTTCTGAAATCGCGTCCTGTCTGTCCGTCTGTCTGTCCGTCCGTGTGTCACAGCAGTTTTTCTCGGAAACTACTTAAGCTAGAAGCATCAAATTTTGTATGTAGGTGTAAAGTGGTGATCTCTTAAAAGTCCAACTACAAAAAAATTTAATGAGGTATTTAAGGGGGGTCTCCCCATATAGGCGAGTGACCCCCCGAAAAAAAAATTTCATTGAAGGTAGCCGATATGGGTATCAAATGAAAGGTCTTGATGAGAACTTTTCAAAACAGGTCTTAATTTGGCAAAGTTCGCTTCTAGGGGCGCACAGGGAGGAGAAATATACGAACATTTTGTGTCCCCCCCTCGCGATTGGACACCTGTGATCCAAAAAATCTGAAAAAAATCAGGCATGTAGGCCTTGGTGAGTACAACACCAACAAATACGTGAGAAGTCATAATTCACTCAACTTTGTTAGTAATAGTATGATTTATCGATTTTATGATTTCTTGAATAAAATCTTAACGGTACCCTTAAATTCAATGAAATTCAGTACACTATTGACTATTTATAAAATTTATCTATTCTGAAAGTTTCATAAAGATTGAATCATATTTAGCGAAGTTGTAGCGGTTTGAATTTTCCTATGTTACTATGGAACAATATGCGCTGCATTTATTACTATGGCAACATATGGCTATGGAACAACAAGCGCTTTTTACCGACTCAGACACTACAGTTTTGCTAGGATTTGCATGAAAATTTCAGGAATGATAAGTATCATGTACATCTTTGAGAATCGGTTCAGCTAGTGGTATCAGTAATTGTAAAACAAAATAGTGGCTGTTTTAAATGCGAAGATTGAATTATTTTGAGTCATTTTTTCCCAACTTCAGCGTTTAAGGTGCATGCTTTGAACACTTGATTCAATTTAATGAATGACTGAAGATGAGTACCTACAATTAATCCTCGTAAGTGAAACAAGTCACGAAGGCGAGAGAGAGCTCCTAGCAAAAGGGTTTTGTAACCATTCTAGGATTCGAAAAAATTGGCAATTAATCGGTAACAGTACAGGAGAGTGGTCCTGAAAAAAAAATTCATCAAACGTAGCCGATATGAGTATGAAATGAAAGTTTTCATGGGAGCTTTTCAAAACAGTTCTCAAACTGTCAGTTTTTGCTTCAGTGGGGGCACAAGGGGGAATACATGAAAAATGTGTTTCCTCCCTCGCGAATGGACATCTGAAATAATTATCAAGGGAGATATTTATGAGCGTAACAATAACAAAAATAGTATGATCCTCGTTTTTCATACTTTCTCCAATAAAATCGTCTTTGACATGTTTCTTGATTTGATTCGATCTGGTGACTGCATTTTGTAAATTGGATACAAAACCCTTCTGACATGAGCGTAGGTCTGTTTACCCAACTTGTTATTCGTACCAACAGTGTTGTCCACGTCACGAATGATAACATATTCTCCTACACTATAAGTTTGGGGCGGATTGCTTTGTTTCTGGAAGTACTGGAGGTTGTAGTCATGTGACTTTTGTATGGTGGAGGCAGCGCGTGCCCTGAGATCGTCTAGGTTGCGATCTGTGTCCTCATCTGTCTTCTCGCTTAAGTATCCAGTTAATTTGTATATAATTTGACCTCTCTGCTCTATCCAAAACAGAAGTTTACTAGGAGACTGTTTCGTGGTACTGTGGATGGTATTGTTAATACCATACTCAATCTGGTACAAAAGGTTAGACCAATCGGCATGATTAATGGTCTCACTAAATTTGGCAAGCATAAGTTTTAAAACACTATTTACCCTTTTCACTTGCCCGTTGACTTGTTGAGAGGTGACGGTAACTTTCACATGATCGATGTTTGGTTTATCCAAGTATGTGCTAAAACCAAAAGAGGTGAAACAAGTTCCTTGGTCAGTTATTATACATCTCGGATGACTATGATAACTAATATTTATCAAGGCTATTGATAACTTCTCGTTTACTTGTCGAGCTAATTGGATACAGTTTAACATATTTAGCGAATCTATCTACAACTAAAAATATGTGTTTCTTCTTTGAGTTGATAGTAAGTAAAGGCCGTAGTGGTCTAAATGTACAGTATCAAATGGTATTGGTTCCTTCGGTAGGTTATAGGGATTATGTTCATTTGAACGATGCGGTGGCGAGTACACTATACATTTTACGCAGTTTCTCATGAATTTTGCGATTTGTACTTTCTGGTTTGGAAACTCGTAGTGTTTCTTCAGTTGCTCATAAGTTTCTCCGATTCCTAGGTGACCAATCTTTTCATGCGTCAAACGAATCACATTATCCTCCATTTCTGATAGTCCGTACATTTGCGTTTGTCCGGATTCATTTCTTCTAAAGACAAGATAATTCACTACCTGGTACCCTGGGACCGAACATAAGCTTAGTTATTCTCAAAATTGTTGGATGCATTCATCCCGGTTTTGCGTGGCTTGGATCAAAAAGTGTAAGTCTTCACTGTCAACAGTGGTTAACACTTGATCAGTTACATTAGTTGTGCTTACGGGTGGTACATCTGTAGAGATGCTAGCATTTTTATTAGATTCTTCTACGTAATTATTGATTCTCACAGCAGGATACATGAAAGGGTCGTCAGTGCTGGCATAAGGGACTGTGGACATTAGTACAGGACATCGAGGGACATTAGTACTGCCTTTGGTTGATTCGGGGTAATGGTCTCAGGATAAGTCAAGTTGAGCGTGATTAAGAATGCAAGCGACGCACCGAGGATCCGTCATCTATTTTGCATCAGAAAAAGTAGCTCTAGTATCAGTATCATGTAGTAATTTAGGTATGAGTGATGTCCGTATAGGACTGCAGCGATGGTCTGCTGCCTCGGCAAAAGAGGATAGTAAGATCCGCTGAGATTGGCCTTGCCTGGGACGCGTGAATGCGCTGGCAGGCTAGCGTTGCGGTGTTGTGGGGCGGGTTCTTTCCCCTGGCACAAGGACCCACTACAAAAGAATTTCGCATCCACGAATTCCGAGGTCATATCAAAGTTGACCGAAGTCGAAAAAGGAAGTAACCAACTAAAGATTGGTAATTGTTGACGAAAGGGACAAACTGGACCTGAGGAAGACATACGGACTTAAAGAGACTTCGTCATTGCCGGAAGATTTTTATGGCCCATAAATAAGAGTGGGGCATCCAGATGAAGGTGGTTCCCCCTCACACCCTCCCAACCGGATCAAAATCCAAACGTAGACGTAGCTATATGTTTCCCATTTTAGTGGAAAACTCATAGAAACATAATTTGGATGAACTTTCCCATCAAATGAGAAATATAAATGTGACCAATTTATGTTGTAGAATCATGTGCCATTTGAGTCAGCAATTTCTGACCTTTAGTTGGTTACCTCCTTTTTGACTTCGATCGACCTTTATTTGACCCTAGGAATACGTGGGTTTGAATTTACTTTGTAGTGGGTCCTTATGCTTGGGGAAAGAACCCGCCCCACGACACCACAACGCTAGCCTGCCAGCGCATTCACGCGTCCCCAGACAAGACCAATCTCAGCGGATCACAACATCTTCTTCCGCTGAGGCAGCAGACCATCACTGCTGTCCTTAACGAACATAAACATAACTACTGTCACTACAATCAGCTGTTGATCCGTCATTGTAAGAAGGGCCACAAGTGTAGCACCGGCTCAATGCGTCCACATGACCCATGGATACTTTGCTTCGGTGCTGCATTATGTAACTGTAATTCTCAATCTTTGAGGGCCGATCTGGCGATTTTTGGTTTTAATATCTTTTGTTAAGAGTGAGCGTTAGAGAGTTACAATCTGTTATTATCTTAAAAGCTATGCCTTTTAAATAAACTCCGAAGAGCCTCAGAGCTATTAAGAATAATTGCATGCTGTTCAAGAATATGTTGAGCAATTCATATTTCCCGAATGAGTGGAAAAAGCTAAGGCATTTCCAATCTTGAGGAAAGCAGAAGGATCTTCGTGCCTTAAAAACGACCGCCCAATCTGTTTGCTGCCTAACATTAGCAATGTGTTTGAAGTGATAATGAACAAAACTTGAACACACGAATTGAGAAACATGAGTTGATGTCGAATTGCCAATTTAGTTTTCGTGCCAGGCATTTGACTATACTGTAGTAATTAGAGTGGATTTAAATGCCCGTAAGGCACTGCAGCGATGGTTTGCTACCTTGGCGAGCGAGCATATTTGTGCTCCCCGAAATTGGCCTTGTCTGTGGACGCGCGAATTCGCTGACAGGCTGGCATTGCCCTGTTGTGGGGTGGGTTCTTTTCCCCAGCACAAGAGCTCTCTACAAAAAAAAATCGCATTCACGAGTTATTAGATAAAACTCGCTTCATAGCTGATATAAAGGTCAATCAAATTCAAGCTCAGTATGAGATCAGATGTTATTGTTTCAGTGAAATGAAGAATTGGTTCGCCATTCAGGCATGATTTGAAGTCGGAAACTGTTACCCCAACGATCCATGAAAGTATTTGATTTCCCTCTCAAGAAAAGGTAGATGAACCAATTGGAAATGTGTTTTAATTAGAGCAAGTTTCTTTGATCCATAACATATAATCCTTTTCCTATTCATGTCCGGAATCGTACTATCAATTTCGATACCAGCCCAATCGAGAAGATTTATCTCATCACTAGCGACTTCGAGATTCTATACCTCACTCGAGACTTCTTACGGAATAAGCTATTAACTTTGGTGAAAACACCATCTAGGTCCTGTGGACTAATGCTCCTCAGTTTTTTTGCCCATTGATTGCTGACCTTATTCCTGAAGTATGAATGGAATAGGCTCCGGACATTCTTCATGTCTGCTTTCAATAAAGCCATCGAGGGATGGTTGCAGTTCCAAAATCGCCGACAAATTTTGTTGAGGCATGTGAGAAGAAAGCCATTGAATGTAACAAGTCTTGCAGGGGGTTAGTTTTTATATTCTTCCATATTGTTTCGTTGTTAAATCTTGGGAACTACTTTCTCAATCGTTTCCAATATCAGGTTCTCTAACTACAACAAATAGTGATCTATTCCAGTCACTAGGAACCGTTGAGCAAGCATTGCCATCACAAGAAGATGGGCATTGCTTCTGGTAATCCCGATTGAACTACTTTTGAAACTTTTCCCAATCTAGTTTTTTTGTTTTATTTTTTAAATTCAGCCGATAATTTTCCCGTTGACCAGAATGAGGAAGACATTGTTTTCCATTAAGATTGCATTTTGGACGCTTTTGTAAGGAAGCACCTGCAGTTTCCATTGAGGACTATTAAAGCTAAATTCAAATCTTGCATCAGCAATGCCGAGGTCTAAGTATAATTTTTTCTAGGGTATGTCGGAAACTCTGACCCATTTCGGTTTTCTGTTGTCCAAATTTGGTTTTCTGTTGTCCACAATTCCAAAAATACACCTCTTGGATTATTGTTGGCGATCAGCCATGATGTATGCTGAGCATTCAGGTCATCGGTAAGAATATAATAATTACGCAAGCTGTTCAACTCGGATATTTCAAACAAGGAATAGAGCTCCTCTTGAACTTGAGGACGTTTTGACCAGTTTCATAGGCAGAAAAAACGAAGAGGTTATCCGTGCCTAGCAGTGAAATTTTTGTAATGGACATTTCAAGAAATTTAAGGTTTTTGATTTCGATTGCTTCAATATTTTGGAAACAATTAGATCCCCTAACCAATATCCCGGTGCCACCTCCCCCATTACCGTTTACCCTATCATTTCTTGCAAATTCAAAATCCTTGAATGTCATAGAGTACCATGAATTGAGGTGGGTTTTAGTGAGGTGTTAGGCTTTTACTTAACAATGAATTGTAGGAGATAGTCACGTCAATGTAGAGGAACAATGGAGTTGACGTCCAGTGAAATAAGACGAAGCCTACCATATCAAAGCGACTGAGTTACAATTTATTTTGAGCACTTGATAGGCCTGAACGCTGAAAAACATCGGAAATTTTTTAGTCTTGTTTACCGATCCTCTCAGATAAAATATTATGTTACTGGTAGCACTATCAGCTGGTCTTCCAGTGGCAAACGCAAATGATACCATGGGCTTTATGAAGCTGAAAGGCATATCACTGTGGTGTAGCTGTGTTTGCTTTTTAATAAATTTTAATTTTGCACCTTGATATTGGGAGCATCCTCGATGTGGTGCAGGAAGACCGAATACACCGCAGTTAACACAGTACAAATTTTCTTTGCGCTCCGTCTAAACCAATTTTCGATCACCGGCAGCATGAAGTTCTTTGCATTTTACGCACCGATTGTGCATGGCACCGTTGTCAGCAGAATGAACGAATCTTTGACACCGATAATGCTAGTTGACGTTTCTTTTCAGGAGTTGTTCCTACCTCACGACTCCCAAATTCAAGTACCTTAATTGTTGTGGAGCACTTGGACTGCTTTTATTTGAAATTCTTACCAGATAAAGTGGTAAATGCTTCTTTTTTAAAGTCAATCTTCTTGTCGCAAATGTTTTGGCAAAATAAATTAAGCTTCTAATGCAGCTTCAGAACTTACATGTAAGTTTGCATATGCTGCTGTTCTCTTATATTGATGTGTCATTCATTTTTGGTTCCAGCTTACTTCCAATGTTATTGTAATTTTCGAATATGGCTTTTAGTTGATATTTATTAACGAATTTCATTCTACGTCTAGCACTCGTTGCGTGTAGATGTGTTTTTAATCGCTCCTGTCATAAGTTTAAAATATTAATTAATATTTCACAAAATTCAGTCTTCAAAGAATTAAATTAATTTTTTGTAAGTCAGTCAAAAGCAAATTTCGATCTTTATCGACGAAAGCATTTGCCATCGAAGGAACCGACCCACGAAATCATATCGAACATTATTTTACATCGATAAATCAACAAAAGCAAATAATCCAAAGACTAACTCGGAACTGCTAGTATGGAAGAGCCTGACGGTTTCCCTCCGTTGGGGTACCCCGAGGAGAGTAGCAATATGAAATTGGCGGCAATTGGCAATAAAAAAAGACATAAAAGTTACCAGGAAAGCTCCGCAGATGGCGGGCGTAAAACTCAATTAGTCGAAAACAAATAAGAAGTGATTCGACTTCTAGTTGTAAACCAGGAATTGAGATTACGACTTAAAACCCTCGAAGATATGTACAAAAGAGGGAAGAAAACTTAGAAAACAGTACCGGTAAAGCAAATATATATGGAAACTAAGGTGAAGAATGTTGTCAAACAAGCTATCCTGGGAGAAATAATAAGTGCTGAACAAGCTACGAAAATTAATCTTGTCTTTCAGCATTTAGGGCTCTCAAATGCCTCAAAATAAATTGTCATCCAGGGACATTCCTATGGAGAGGGTTCGTCTCATCTCAATCAACGTCAACTCTTTTGTTACTATACATCGATATGATTATCTCTTTGAATTCATTGTTAAGCAAAAGCCTGACACCATGCTCTCACTGAAACCCACCTCAAACCATGGCACTCAATGATATTCAAGGATTTTGAATTCGTAAGAAATGATAGGGTAAACGGTGATGGAGGAGGTGGTACCGGGATATTGGTTCAAAGACCCTATTGTTTCCAAAATATTGAAAAAGTCTATTTCAAAAGCTTTGAATCTCTTAACAGTTATCAATATCTTACTGCCAGGTGAAGGTAACCTCTTCGTTACCTCTGCCTATGCAGTTGGTCGGAATGTCCTCAAGTTCAAGGAGGAGCTCAATTCCTTGTTCGAAATACTCGAATCAAACAGGCTGCATAGTCATTATATTCTTACTGGTGACCTGAATGCCAAGCACACATCATGGCTGAACGCTACCAATAATCCAAGAGGTGTATTCCTGAAATCGTGGATAACAGAGAACCATATTGAATACGGGTGCGATCTATCTGGGTTAGACTTCCCAACATGCCTTAGAACAAATTCATATTTGGACTTCGGGATTGCTGACGCAAGACTTGATTTCAACTTTAATAGTCCGCAACGGAAATTGCAGGTGCTTCCCCACGATAGTAAGCGTACCGCAATCGTAATGGAAATCAATCATCAAAGGGATGATTTCTTCCCAATTCCCGTTCAACATGAAAATTATGGGTTAAATTAAAAAAAACACACTTGGGAAAGTTTCAAAAGAAGTTTAATCGAGAGTAAGAGACGCGATGTCTTTCTTCTGATGATGACAGGAATCTAACTAACGATGAAATAAATCTCTATTCGTCGAAGTTAGAGAAGCTGACGTTGGAAACAATTGAGAAGGTAGTTCCCAAGAGTAAATATCGAAACAATTTGGAAGGATATGAAACACCAACCACTGCACGGTTGAAAAGATTGAAACGCCTTCTTAGATGCCATTTTTGGACTTCAAAAATCCCTCGTCACTTTGTTGAAATTACACCTGAAGAATGTCCGGAACTTAATTCGGTCATACTTCAGGAGTGAGGTCAGCAATCAATGGGCGAAAAAACTGAGGGGTATTAGCCCACAAGACCCAGATGGCGTTTTCGTGAAAGTAAATAGCATATTACGTAAGAAGTCTCGCGTGAAGGTATGGAATCTTGAAGTCACCAGTGGTGAGATCTCGATTTGTCTGGTATTAAAATTGATAGTTCGACTCCAGATAGAAATGGCAGCAGGATTATATGTGAGGAATTGCATAAAGTTGCCTTGATTGGAACACATTTTAAATTGGTTCACCTACCAAATCCTGTGAGTGGAATTAAATATTTTCAGAGGTCGTTGAAAGAAAAGTTTCCGACTTCAAATTAAGCCTGAACGGCTAATCAATTCTTCATTTCAATCAAACATTAACATCTGACCTCATACCGGGCTTGAATCTTATTGATTATTTTGTCAGCTATGAAGACTTGTGTTTCATTTTTTGGAGGATAAACAACGAGAAATCATGTGGTACTGATGGTATTCCAAATGTAGTTCTCCTACATTTGCTTATTGCATATTGTTCAACATCATGTTGAGCAATTCATATTTCCCAAATGAGTGGAAAAACGAAGAGGTATTTCCGATCTTGAAGAAAGGAGAAGGGTCTTTATGCCCTAAAAGTTATCATCCAATCAGCTTGCTGTCGAACATCAGCAATGTGTTTGAAGTGATACTCAACAGATCATTAAACCCCCACATTGAGAAATATCAGAACGGGTTCTACATAAATCCTGTGTTCGATACGATCAGTATCTGTACTGTACTGAACATGTCAAAATCATGCTCAGTAGGGCACGAAAAGTAGTCATGGCCCTACGTAGGCTCTTGCATTCCAGATATATTGATCAAAAAGCCAAAATTATCTGTTACAAGTCCCTGGTCGGACTAGTTTTGACAAATGCATGTCAAATCTGGTGCAACCAGAGTGCTAGTACTATGGAAAAATTAAAAGTTTGCGAAAGGAAATTTCTATGTACAGAAAGCCTGAGGCAGATTGGAAGAAGAATATATCAAACTGCTCAAGTGACAAGAGTCGATATCTTAATACGGAAACTGCTTTGGAGTGAAAACCGTTGAATTTCATAGCCGTTCTATCCTACAGACGGGTATATTGCGACTTGCCTCGTTATTGGCTTCGTTCCTCCAGAAGCATTCGTGTAATTGGACATGAATCGATGTGTTTTTTAATTCTTACGGTATGCCAGTCATATATCACATATACATATAGATGGGCCACCGATAAGAAGGTAAATTATCCTCCGAATTTGAGTTCACAAGACCATTTGCTACATAGATATAGAGAGTACTGGATCCGCAACCGGCCGTGAGAGCCGAAGCAGTTGGCAACCTGCACTAAAGTTGTGTGAAGTTGAGGTTTGAGGCGATATGCTTTTAATTTAGCACTCTATTCACGGCGAAACACGTTCACATTTAAAAAGTTTTTAATTTTAAAGATCGCGCGTACGTAGTCGGAACTTTAATTCACAGTTTTAATTAAAAATTTACGAAATTTCCATCCGCTTTGACACATGAGTTTTCCCGCGTGGTTCGCGCTCTTTTCGATTTTCTTTTGCTTTGACGTTCGAGTTTTCCGTGAGAGTTGTTTATTGTTTATACTCAAACTGAAATGAAATTTCGTTGGTGTGGGCGGGTGTCAGTGGGGGAAGCGATTCTTCTGAAGAGAGAAAAGAAAAACCTGTCTGGAAAAAAAGGGGAAGGAGAAGTAGAGGGAATCATATAGTTTCGAGAGCGTAAGTTATTTATAACTTATTTATGTGGCAAATTTGCTTCTCACATGGACGAGTACACAGATTCTCGTTGCTCGTCCATTTGTTTATATGTCTTTGATTTGCTAGATTCGTTGAAGCTGACCGAGGTGAGTTGCAGCAATCTAGGTATTGGCGGCTGAATGACAATGTCTAAATTATTCGTGTTTATTTTCAGTTTTTGTGGTTTTCGTTGCTTAGTTTTTGTGTTTCAGCTCATTATTGCTACATTTAGTTTTGTTGTTTATTTGTGTTAAAAATTAGGGATGGGGGTATATATTCTGTTTATTTCGTTATATTTAGAGATAATGTTAAACGCATAGGTTAGAAATATGATGATTGAATATTTTAGTATAAGATAAAGTTTTTGATTGAATATTATTAGAATTAGGTTATAACATATTAGGTGTAGAATCAAAGTTCACGGCTGTGTTAAAATTATAAATAATTTTGAATAGTGTAGGTTGATTTTTTCTCCTTTTTCCAATCAAATCATAAAATATATAATAATATTAGTTAATTTGAATTTGCTATAGTTGTTTGATAAAATGCGTTTAACTGATAACGTATAAATTTAGAGAGCCATTTGGGCCATTAATTTTTTGTATTGTTATTGTTTGGAATTCGTTTTATTTTTTTTTTAAATTTATACCAATTAGTATTGAATAAAGCACTTTTGACTTGACTTGACCTGCAGTTTCCATTGAGGACTTTTAAAGCTAAATTCAAGTCTTGCGTCAGCAATGCCGAGGTCCAAATATAATTTTTTTCTAGGGTTTGTTAGAAACTCTGACCCAGTTAGATTATACTTATATTCAATTCGTTTTTCTCTTGTCCACAATTTCAGAAATATACCTACCTCTTGGATTATTGTTAGCAATCAGCCATGATGTATGCTGAGCATTCATGTCATCGGTAAGAATTTAATAAGCATGCCAGCTGTTGAACGCGAATATTTCAAACAAGGAATCGAGCTCCTACTCGAACCTGAGGACGTTTCGACCACTTTCTTAGGCAGAAAAAACGAAGATGTTATCCGTACAGTGACAGTGAATTTTGGTTATGGACACTTATTTTTTATTTCGACTGCTTCAATATTTTGGAAACAATAGGGTCTTCTTACCAATATTCCGGTGCCACGTCCTCCATCACCGTTCACCCTATCATTTTTTGCGAATTCAAAATCCGTGAATATCATAGAGGGCCATGATTTGAAGTGGATTTCAGTGAGGTGCTAGGTTTTTGCTTAACAATGAATTCAAGGAGATAGTCACATCAATGCAGAGTAACAATAAAGTTGACGTTAAGCGAAATGAGACATAGCCAACCATCTCATTCCGACTGGATGGCAAGTTATTTTGAGGAATTTGAAAGGCCTGAACGCTGAAAAACACAGGAATTTTTTGAATCTTGTTTGTCGATCCTCCCCAGTAAAGAATTAAGTTGGTGTTAAATTTTAAGAAGCAGCTCATGCTTGCCACTAACATTTGCAGCTCCATCAGCTGCTCCTCTAATGACGAGTGCAAATGATACTTTATGAAGCTGGAAAGCATGCCACTATTTAACTGTGTTTGCTTTGGGATAAATTTTGCCTTTGCATCTTGATATTGGGAGCATCCTCGATATGGTGCTGGATGACCGAAAACACCGCAGTTAACACAGTACAATTTTTCTTTAGGCTTCATCTGAACCAATTTTCAATCACCGGGAGCGTGAACATCTTTGTATTTTACGCACCGATCGTGCATGGTGCAGTTGGTAGTGGAATGGCCAAATTTTTGACACCGGTAATGCTGGTTGACTTGGTTAGGGCATTTGAACTGATTTTATTTGCAATTCGTGCCAGATAAAGTGGTAAATTTTTCCATTTTAGAGTCTTTCTTCTTATCACAAAGGTTTTGGCAGAAATAAATTAAATTTCCAGTGCGGCTTCAGAACTTACATGTAAGTTTGTATGTGTTTCAAGTTGGTATTTTTTTACGAATTTCGATAGTTTGTGTACCTCTTTGTCTGAGTATGTTATCGAAATACACTGTTGGTCGTTTTTGTACGTTTCAGTTGGTTGGCGTTCCTGTTTTTGTTTGTACCACATAATAAATTTGTCAGTGTCACGTTGTTTGTATCTGTCATTACTTGATATTCTGTTAATGCTTTTTAGTTCATAGGGATAGTCAGTAGTGAGGATGAAGTGGAGTCTCTGCATCATTGATCTATACACTGCTTCCTTATGTTGTGTGCGGTGGCAAGATGTTAGTGTGTGGTATGATCAGTCTAACCGTTTTTGCTGCCGTGTCAGGTTTAGGTCCATATAGTTGAGTTATTCGTTTGGTTGTTTTCTCAAGAGAAATTTTTATTCGAGTATGCTTCGGTCATATATGCAAGTAGTTTGTCTTGTTTATTCTCTTGTGCCGGCTTTTCAAAAAAAAGGAATTGGCCTGTAGATATCAAATAAGCAAAATAATTAACTATAATAATAATTAACAATAAATGAAGAATTTTATTAAAATTATTATATTCAAAGTTGAAAAAATTTGACTTTAGAATGAAACACGTCTATTTGCTACGACAGTTGCAAAGTCAGCCTACACAAATTGACAATTCGTAAATGAGCTCGATTCTAGTAATTTGAATCATGTCACTTGCAAAGCAATAGTAACCGTTTGTTTCCATAGAACCTTGAAGGCTAAACAAATTTGATGCGTCATTGTAAGTTGTTAAAGGTTTTTTCAAATATGGTTAGTAACTTGATTTCCGGCAAAATAAATTTGTCATTTTTACATGTTTTGACAAACGAGATGCGACAGAATGATCAGAGTCACGCCAACTTGGTGTCAACACTTCCATATGATTTAATAACCATGCTCACAAAATTAAATTACTTGAGGTGATGTGAACATGGTACAAGACCACAAAAAAAAAATAAAAAAAATAAATGCAGTAAAAATATAATACCATCTACAAAAGAAAAATACCCTATGGCAACATTTTTAGTGGTCCATGCCTTTCACGCATGATTGCTGGTCAGCTAATTGGTCCAGTCTCACGACAAAAAAGGCTGACGGCGACTGTTTACATATCGGCTAAAGAGTTGGGTTATTAAATTTTCAGATAAAGATTGTGCAGAAACGAGTCAATATGGGGGCAAAATGTTGCCACTTTAACAGTTCACTGCTCAGTTTTTCCCTCATCTGAAAGAGCTGACTGTATATTTGACAGAAAGGGCTATGCTAAGATTTTGCGGAAACGCCTAAAACAAATATTATTATTAACATAGTTAGATAAAATTATGTTTAGAATTACCATGTTTTAACATTTATGTATAATTTGATTTGTATCTTTCAAAATAGTGGTGTATTGAAACTACGCCATGAAGAAGACGTTTTCAACATCTCTTGGCCCCTTATCGTTGGTGTTTTATTCATATGGACGGTCATCGGTGGGATAATATCCCGCGGAGTTTTAATAGTTTGTTAAAGAAACCAAATATTGTCAACAGGATTATTTTAATTTATTTAATTTCTAGGTGGGTAGATACTTACGCTGCATGGCAATAATATCAGCGTTTTCTACAGTTATATTATTTGTTCGAGTCTGTCTCTTACCAGAAGTGATAGAAGATTCTGCAAGAATGTTTTCGCTGAAATCATTTGCAGAGTTACGCTTACCGTCTCTGTGGATCACTGGTCCACTTGTGGCATCAGTAATTCTAGGCAGAGAATGGGGAATGGTACTAAATCTAGCAAGTTATCAACCGTTCAAAGCAAATATAGCAAGGAACTCATACATCATTCCGGGTGCACTGGCCATCGTTTCGATGATGTTTGGATACATGCTTCGATTAGTTGATGGTTTCGTTGGAAGTAAGGAATTCAAATGTCGTACTTTGAAAATGATCGTGCAGTAGTCAGAATAATTTTTTTATCTTTTTAAAGGACGTGCAGAAGTAACACTGCAATCACAACGTCGGGATTTACACGAATACTTTTTTGTCAATATATTATACTTCTTTGGTAACCTAGAATGGTCGCAATTCTGGTCAATTTTGTTCTATTTTACATTTTTCATCGGGGATCTATCATCAATTGTAAGTAAAATATAAGACTTATACGATTCATCCATATAAATTTCCAAAACTGTTGTATTTTTTAAGGTTTTACAAACATTTGCCACTGTAACCGCGCTCACAGATGAGTACGAACATTTGAGGTACTACAAACCTCAGGTATCTGTAGGAATTTGCGCTGTGAGCTTTATATTTTCATGCCTTTTCGCAACAAAGGTAAAATTCATGAGTATGACTATTACAGCTGAACGAGTTTTAATGATCTCAATTATAGTATCTCGTATATACACTGAGCCAACTCATTACATCTGGTTATGCCAATCAAATGTTCATTTGCTTCTTAGAAATCATTGTAATGGTTTTTATCTACGGTCACATGCGATTTGCCCAGGATGTCCGATTCATACTGCGAGGAAATATGGCTGGTTGGAAATTATTCATACTACGCTTTCTCGTCCCACTAATTCTTATTCTCACTGGGGTAAGCTAAAAACAAGTAGTGAATAAAACAATTGATTACTTTTATATTTACAGTCATGGTATTTTGCTGTGATGTCGTTTGGTATGATCGGCGAGCCTATAGAACTTTTAATTGTAATAATAATCACAAAAGTTGTACCATGGATAGTCGTACCAGCATACGCGATCAAAAAGTTGTTGTCATTAAATCTACAATTGAAAGAAAAGATCAAAATGTTGACCAACTCACATTCTTGGCACCCGGCCGACATAGTTGATAAACATAGATACGAATTGCTATTGAAAACTTCTGAAATCATACAGCCAACGTTTGAAATGTGAGACAAAAAGACTTGAAAGTCAGAAAAGGCTACCAAATAATGCATTTATCGAAAGCGCTTTTAAAAGACTTAGAAATTTCTTAACTAAATATTATATATATAAAAAAATCTTTGACTAGGATAATTTTTTCGAATAATTTATATATGTACGATAAAACATATATTTGTACGCTTAAATTTTTATTTCAAACCAACCGCATCAAACCATTGCAAATAGAGTTCTTTGATGAGGAGAAAAACATTATGTAAGTCGATGTGCTTATGAATGAATGTATGAAAAAATTTGTTATATGGATATCTATTATGTAAAATATATTACATATGATAATTTTTAAACTTTAAATAAAATTGACGAAAAGTCATCGTTATTGTTATGTTTTGGGCTGTATACAAATGACAATGCAGAAGGCTTGCTCTATTTCAATTGAATGTTTCTAAAACCCTTTCATTTAATATATCTTTTTGAAATAATTTCACAAAATTGTGTTTGGAATTTTGAAAATTTCGCAAAGTATTATTGAACGAAATTAGTGATAAAAACGTTGCAATTATTGTGAGCATGGTTTGATATTCATTCTTATAGTTTCTGATGCTTTTATATCAATGTTTACAAGATTACTTAAGGTTTTTTATGATCTTTAATATTTTCGATGTATTTTAATTAAATATCTAATGTGATTTGAAACTCAAATTAGTGATTTTTATAATGCTGCTACGATTAACTTATGTTAAACTTACTATGACAACCAATATGAAATTGATTCTACTTTTAAGGTAAATTATAAATTTAGAGTTGTACGGCTTTCTGAAAAGGCAATTTTCACTCGAAACCAGTTTCATTGTCTAATTCGAGGTTTTTCGAGTTTTCAATGAATAAAGTTATGCATTACAACTTAGATGTTTTATTGAAATAAAAGAACACAAAAATTAACTAAGGCCTATAAATTTCGTCATCCGTAAAATCTGAAAAAATCATGAATATAGATCTTTATGAGCACAACAACAACAAATGCAACAGAAGTCAAAATTCACTCAAATATATTAGTAATAGTATGATACGTTAATTTTACGTAAGGGCACCCTTAAATTCAATAAGCAAATGCCAATTTACGGGTCTAATCATTACTGAAAATTTCAGAAAAATTGAATAATATTTAACTAAGCTATGGGACTTTAAATTTCCCTGTGCTATAACAGCAGCTATACATATCTATGGGCAAATAAAGGGTGGTCCAACCATACTGCACGATGTTAATTGTGATTCACACCTTTTTTTGTTGGTAGGGAGGTGAATGCCATTTATGCACACAGCGTGGGACTCCCATGCTCGTAAGAAGGTGACTGGACTTCCCACTAAAACACCTCCCCTGTCAACCTGAGAACCCAGCCTGGAACCGTTTGACATATTACTTTGGGCCAGGTCTCGTTTTGTTACGCCGTGAGGCACCTTCAAGCTGGGGGATCTCATTCATAGCGGGGGAGAGGGGAAGAGGAGGTGCCAGAAAAGCGATCCCCCAGCCCCAGTGCCCCCAGTTGCTGTGAGTCCCTTTTATATTTTAGGACTGCCCGATCATAATGTGCCACCTGGTTCCATTTGTCAACCGATTCGAGGATCACCGCGCCTATATCATTCGGGGTGAGCTCTCCCATCTCCCTGTAGAGTTCCCTTCGCAGCCTGTCTCATTCTGTACACGCAAAAAATGTGTGGCAGGCATGGTCCTCCTCTCCTGGGTAAAAGCGACACTCGGGGGACCGTGACTTACCAATCTTGTGCAGGTAAGACTGAAAACACCCATGCCTGCTCAAAAGCTGGGTCAGATAGAAGTCAGTCTCACCACGCCTTCGATTTTCACCTTCTCCACCTTCTCTTCGTCCAATTGACCTAAGACTGCTACCAATCGTTGAGCGAGTGCTGTTTCTCCTTGCGTACAACCATCTCCCCTGCATCCTCGTTTCGGCGCAGCAAGGAGGCCGACAGGTATCACGCCTGCAATAACCCTTACCGCCGAGGCAGAGACTGTCGAATACGAAGATGCATTTCTCAGTTTCTCAGCCGGAACATCATCTGGACCTGGAGCCTTCCTAACTTTCAATGAAAGGAATGCTTCCTCCAGTGCCGGCTGTAAGAAGAGTGGACACTTGACTGCTGTTTCACCATGGACAGCGTCAACACGGACGGGATGGGCGGAGAAGAGTCCCTGCATAATCGCGTCCATGTTTTCCGCGTCATGTATACAAGGCTTCCATAAGGCACCAAGCTTCCGCATAACTAGCTTGTAGCTAAAGCGGCACGGATTCTCGTTCACATTGTCTGCTTGGTCTTGCCAGCAGTGAGCCTTGCTTTTGTTGATCAATTCACGGAGGCATTTCCTGGCCGACTTATATGCTGCCACCCGGTTGCATGCCTCGTCATGGTTCGGCACCCGTTGAGCCTCACGTCGAACTTGTGTCACTCCCTTCGCTTTTCAGCGATTTCAGTTGACCCCCCGTACACTGGGGCTTGCCATGCCAAGGTTTTTGGCGAGGCATAGAAGTACAGCAAGCATTCGTAATGTTGCTCATAGTTCAGTTCACCACGCCTTGAGCTGCCAATTCTTCTGTCCCCTCCGAAGCTCCCTGCAGCGGCTCACCTGCTGTGGCTACCTCGACGAACCTCTTGACGTCTATCCTTCCGATATTCCATCGAGTTGTAGAGAGCCGAGAGCACGGACGTCGGGAGATAACATCACTTATCTTAAGCAGAATGCACTGATGATCACTGGCTGAGTAGTCCTCTAATACTTTCCAGTTGTGTATCCTCTATATTAAGGACTGCGAGCTGAATGCCACGTCCGGCATGGTTCCCTCACAACCAATACGGTGGAAAGTCGGCGTATTTTCCGAATTTAAGTATGGCAATTGGCGTCCTGGCCACCATTTTCAGGATTCGTTTTCCCCGTGGATCCGTTTGAGGCCTGCCCCATTCGATTGCTTTAGGGTTGAAGTCACCCCCGATGAGCACGTTACCCTCTGCATTCAAGACAGTGCCCTCCAGAGTATTAAGCTTGTCTTGGAAAGATGATATCGCTTCGTTACGCGTTAGGTACACACTAAAGAAGATGGTTCCTGAGCACCGGACCCACAGGAAACCATTCATCCGTCCACAATTCTCCGCTTGGAAATCACTGTTCCGAATCGAGATGGCGGCAGTACCAGTTTCTTCAGAATACCATAATGCAGGATTTTTATCATGGTGTTGCACACTCAGCAGCAAGAAGTCAGCTTTCATATCCCTCGTAAACTGCTCAAGCAGATTTTGGGCGGTTGAACTGCAGTGTAGGCTTAGCTGGAGGATGCGGGTCATCAAAGTTTTGATTTTGATATGGCTTGGGCTTTCTGGAACATCCGGCATTTTCCTGATGCCAAGACGTGTCCCAAATCAGGTTTTGGATCAGCATCCTTGCAGAGAATACAGTGTGCCTCCTTCGCACACTCTTTTCTTTTATGTCCCATTTCACCGCATTTGTAACATAGGAAACTCCTTTCGGGTTCTTTGCATACTTGTGTGGTGTGACCATACCCAAAGTATTTGAAACGTTAAAGAGGCGTTGCTCTTCACCGTATCCTACAGACAACCCACCCTATTCATACTTTGCCCTTGTTCAGGAATTGTTCAGCGTCCTTTTTGGTCAAGTCAACTATGACCATGCGTTGTCCCCTGTTGTTTTCTGGTGTCAGTTTCGCTTTGATCCTTCCCGGGCTAGGGAACTCCCTTTTGATGGCCTCTTCTACCTTGGCCAGATCCGTCACGCAGTAAATGTCCTTTATTTCAAGTGAGGCCATCGGTTTGAGCGAGGCTATAGTTGCGTTTTTGCCGAGAATTTTCTTTGCTGCATCGCAGAATGCTTCTTTATTGCCGGCCACTGCTCCGAATTTGCCATTATATGGTCCAACCACGTTAGTCGTACTACTTCAATGGTAGTGTTGATGTTTTCGGGCCTTACGTTTCCCCTGATGTTCCGCAGTACCTTCGCGTAGGATCAGCCATCTTGAGGCTTTACGGGCAAGATCTGCTCCCGGGGTCTTCGTTGGGGCTTCCGCCGCTCCTATTTTGCATCAGGTCTTTTTCTGATTGGGCATCCATGTGAACTTTACTTTCTGGCACATTTTGAAGGAGTTGCTTTGCGGCTTGCTTTGCTCCTTTTGTAAGCACTATCTGGAACCCGTGATCTGGTGCTCCACGCCCATCTAGTAACTCTTCCTTCCTTCTTTTATCCCGATCTCCTTCGATTGGGCTAGACGGCATTCTTTTACTGATTTTCAATGGTGGAGCTAGCTGCATGTGGCATTTTGATTTTGACCCCAGTACCTCTTTAGCCTTCTGCTCGTCTTCAGCCCTTAGCCAGCTCCTTTGATAGTGCCCTATGCACTCTAGGAGCTCCTCTAGTTCAAGAAGCCCAACCTTTACTGCTTTGCTGGTTTTTGGGGAGTCGCATGCAGATTGTGTTCTTTTCAGAACATCTCCCGCTTTTCGGAATAGCCTTTCTACTTCGTATAGCTGGCCGACAATTGTATTTTGTACATCCTTGGGAGAGGTTATCACTTTCCGTTTCCAAATGCGGTACTTTCGCCACATTTTTGACGTTGGCGGTGCAATCACACAACTTCGGTTTATTTTTCTGGTCACTCATTGCTTTCCGTGCCGTAATCTCTTCATTGGCTTCAGGAGGTTTCTTTATCATGTCGGGGTTCGTGACCCTTACATTGGTCGCTTCGTTAACGATCGCAGCAGTGACCATCGAATTTTTGGTGCTCTTTATATTATCTTCTACCACTAAAACACCGGAAGCGTCCTGCAGATTTTCCCGCTTTTCCTTAATAAGACGCTATGTTATTCGCTTAGTTTTTTTGCTGCACCCGAACACCGCAGGAACCTCAGTCTGAACCAGACTGTCTGCTCATCTCGGTTTTACGTGCGTCTTCACCGTCATTGTATTGTTCATCGCTTTTGTCATGGTTAGTACCACTCTCGATGTACTGTTAACATCATGGCTGCAACCGCTGGTTGCGTCGTCATTGTAATTATTTTTATTTCTTATTTTTGGATTTTTTTGGCCTTTTTTATATGTTTTTGGTTGCTCCCTGCGGGGATTTCCTCGGGTACATGGGGGTGGAACTCCCCAAAGAATGCTTGCCTCCAAGAGTATTCCTGTCGACCAGCATTCCCCCTGCGGGTAGCATTTGTTACTTTAGGTGCATATTTTATTGCTAATTTATTGCGCCTCAAATGATTTTATTGCTCCAATTCTTCTCGGGAAAACCTGCCCTTCCCTGGAAAACAAGATCAAATGTTGACTTCTGAAGCATTTCTGCTTCAATAATTTTGGTTTAAAAATGTCGAATTGCGAGAAGAGGGGGGCATTTTTCTTACATTTTTCCTCCCTCTGAAGAAAAAGTACCGGTTGAAGAACTTTTTTCTCCAAGTTTATGTTGGCTGTTTGTACTACATTTTATAAGACTTTTTATAGGGAAGCCGTTGAAAACCTTAGCAACTCTTTTAAAATTTCAACTTTAAAGAGGCCAACACGTTTAACTTGCCAGAAAATTTTAAGGTTCAAATTATTGAGAGAACTTGCAAAGACGCACGGAAAAATAAGCGGGTAGACAGATGGATCAACAAGCCACAAAACTAGAGGGTTTGTGAAGAAATGTTATGTTGAATTTGAAATGTATAATCTTGTTAAATTAGAAATAAAAATATATTTAATTTAAAATTGAAATATTTTGTTACATGTACAAACACGTGTCTATTAGAGCTGAATCCGGCCAATGTTTCAAAATTGTACTGCATCAACTTTGATGTATTTAGTCATCCAGCATTATATAGAAGATGCTCCCGATATCAAGATGCAAAAGTTAAACTTATCTCAAAATAAACGCAAGTAAACTGCAGTGTGATACCTTCTACTTCATCAAGGCTGGAGTATAATTTGCACTCGCAGCTAGAGGACTAGCAGATAAAACTATAAATAATGTAAATAATGCAAGTAACAACAATGAGCTGCCCCATTAAATCTACCAGCGACTTCATTCTTTATCGAAAAGAATCGACCAACATTTACAATTGATTTTGCTTTTCAGCGTTCCAAAATTCTTCAAAATAATTTGCCATCCAATCATATTCCCATGAATAGGTTTTGTCTCATCTCAATTAACGTCAACTCCATTGTTCCCCTACATTGACGTGACTATCTCCTTAAATTCATTATTTAGCAAAAGCCTGACATCATGCTTCTCACTGAAATCAAGCTCAATTCATGGCACTCCATGACAATCAAAAATTTTGAATTCGTTAGAAACCAAAGAGGAAACGGTGATTCGAGAGGTGGCACCAAAATACTGATTAGAAGATCCTATCGTTTTCAAGTTATTGATAGACTCAAATTCAAAAATATTGAATTTCTTGAAATGTTCTTTATCAAAGTTTCACTACCCGGTGGGGATAACCTTTTTGTTATCTCTGCCTATGAAACTGATCGAAACGTTCTCAAGCCCAAGGTAAACCTCGATTCCTTATTTGAAATGCTCATTTTAAACATTCGTATAGGTATGGGTCGCAGCTCTGAAAATACTCAAGAAAAAATTTATATTTTGACCTGTGCATTGCTGCAGCAAGACTTGAATTCAGGTTTAAAAGTGCTCAACAGAAACTGCAGGTACTACCTTATGATAGCGACCATAACGCAATCGTAATGGAAATAAACCATCCACAAGATGATGTCTTCTTCATATTAGTTCAACATGAAAATCAAATGGTGGATTAAGAAAAAAAAATGGATTGGGGAAAGTTTCAAAAGAAGTTTAATCAGGATTACTGGAAACGATGTACTCCTTCTCATGATGGCAAATCTTGCGCAATGGTTCCTATTGATAGAAATTTAACTAAAGACAAAATATATATCAATTTATCGATATTAGAGAAGCTAACATTGGAAAGGATTGAGAAAGATTAAGCTTCGAAATAATATGGAAAGATATGGAGCACCAACTGCGCACGATTAAAAATATTGCAAAGCCTTCTTCTCACACGCATCAATAATATTAATCGGTGATCACCGGACAACAACCATCCTTTGCTGTCTTCATTGAAATTACAAATGAAGAATGCGTGAAACCTAGTCCATTCATAATTCAGGAAAAAACTGCGGGATATTAGCAAACGAAGCCCAGATAACATGATGAGCTAAACCTTATTGATGGGTTGGTATCCAAATTGACAGTTCGACTCCTGATAGAAATGGAAACAGGATTATATGTGATGGGCTACGGAAACTTTCTCTGATTGGAACACATTTTGAATTAGTTCATTTACCAAGCCCAGAGAGAGGGAGTCATATGCTCTCAGAGATAGTTGATGCAAAATTTTCCGTGTTCAAATTATGCGTGAACGGCGAATCAAGTCTTCATATCAATGAACCATTGACATATGACTTCAAACCGAGCTCGAATCTTATTGATTATATTATCAGCTTTGCAGACTCAAATTTCATATTTGACAGGATAAACAACAAAAAATCATGTGATACTGACGATGTTTCCAGTATAACTCTCCAAATTGTGCCCGATGTTGCTATTAGGAATTATTGCATATTGTTCAACAACATGTGGAAAAATTAAGATATTTTTTACCAAATGAGTGGAAAACGGCAAAGATATTTTAGATCTTGAACAAGGGAAAAGAATCTCTAAGCCCTTAAAGCTATCGCCTGATCGGTTTACTGCCTAGCATCAGCAAAGTATTGAAGTGATATTAAACAAAGTATTAAACGCCCACATTGAGAAATGCGGGAATTACAAATTGAGTTTCCATGCCAGGCATGCGTTCATGCGCGTAATAACGAAACCTTGGATATCTATTGGAAACATAACAATAAAGAATGTGTCGGAGCGTGTATCACTGATATAGAGAAAGCCTTCGATACCATGTGGTAAGATGGTCTGATTTTTGTTCTCCTTCAGGACAGGTTCCCAGACACCTTGTCACCATAATGTGCAATATTTTATACGGGAAATCATTTGTTATAATTGATGGAAATCTGACGACAATGCAAGATTTTAGTATCAAGAATCGTCTACACTGAGGAACATTTGTAATACCTCTGTCCTTTTCAGTATTTATTTGCCAGCTATTGAACGGTTTTAATTTTAATGTTTCACCAATCAGTGATAACTTTTGCTGATGATCTGATCATTTATACGGATGACCAAGAAGCGACAATAGTTTACAGCAATCTTCAAAGAAAGTTTAATAATATGCAGTTTTACACCGACAATTGGCAAATGAAAGTCATTGCGCAGGATTGCGAAACTATTTTGTTTCGGACAACGCTACAGGGGGCCAGTCAAGATTTGACATGTAATAAGAAGGATTTCTACATTATGGCTTATAAACGTAGTTCAAAACAGGTTCCACATAAATCCTGTGTTTGATGCCTCGGTGTTTATCTCGATCAGTATCTGTACTATACTGAACATGTCAAAATCATGCTTTGTACTGCACAAAAACCAGCCATGTCGCTTCGATGACTCTTTTACTCCAGATATATTGATCAGAAGGTCAAAGTTATCTGTTACAAAACCCTGATTAGACCAGTTTTGATATATGAATGTCAGAGCTGGCACAATAAGAGCGTTGGTACTAGGGGAAAGTTTTCGAAAGGAAATATCCTCATAAATGAACTAGTCTGTACAGAAAGCCAGGGGCAAATTGGAGACTCTGTGTATCGAATAGAAGAATTTAACCGACTGCCAAAGTGACAAGAGTCGATATCTTCACACTGTAACTTCTTCGAAATCATATCGCAAGATCTGAGTGAAACCTCCTAGATTTCACAGCCCTTCCACCTAACATACGGGTACATTGTGATTTGCCTCGCTACTGGCTTGATTCCTATTGAAGCATTCGTGTATTTGGACATCAATCCATATATTTTTATATACTTAGTTTTGAATTTCAGCTCATCATTTAGTGTTGTTGTTATCGGTTGTTTGTGTAAAGTTTCATCATCCTGAGAATTCAGATTCATATTGATCATAAATATCGCATCAATCATAAATATCATATCGATCATAAATTATCACACCGATCATCCTAAATTATCACAGAATCCAAATTTATACATCATCATAAAATCTAAATTCACCATAAAATCGCAAATTGTTCAAAAATTTTTAAGTGCTTCATAGTTAATTTTGGTTTTATACTATTTACACCGCGACGGATTTTTTAATAAGCTCAAGTGCTTGATTAAAAACATTATTCATCGAATATAACGAGACGGGTGTTAACAAGTTCAAGTAGTTGATTAAAACAACTTCATCAATTCAGTTCCCCGCGACGGTTCTAACAAGTTAAAGTGCTTGATTAGAACAAAGCAACAATATAGTGAACCACCTGGTTAATGTGTTAGAGAGGTTAATGTGTGGTTATTATCATCATATATTTTTTTGGTGACCCCAACGTGAATTAAATTTGGATAGTTGCAAAGAAAGTTTGAACATTCGAAGACAATTAATGAAATAATACAAAATTGAGGAGCATGCGGTAAAGCAGGTTGAGTAGGGACGCGGGATTCAACAAATTATTTCTAATTTCAAAAAAAAGATGGCCCAAAAAGATGAAAGGTCAGCGGATACTTTGAATCAAGAAGAGCATAGCTGCAGGATTTATGGATGCGGTTTGAGGAAGTAGACAACAGACTTAGAGAAATGTGTCTTGTGGCTGCTGATTATGATTAGTGTAAAAAAGAGTACTATATGGAAATCCGCGATCTTATCTATCTTTATTCAAACATCTTCGATGCTGCATTGATTAAAGAAACTGTACAAGCAAGAAATTATTCACAGGAGCCAAAACTATTGAAGCCAATGAATCAGTCTGAGAAAGGTGATTTGATTCCAATGATTCGCAAACAAAGGGCTATGATGAGTTCATTGCAGCGTTTGTTGTTAAGGCTTTTCCAAGAAACAGAAGAGCATTCAAAAAAGTACGGTGACGTTCAAAGAAAAAAATTGTCTCTGCAATGGCAGCAAGTTGAGGAATTGGGCTTCACTATTTACGAGCTTGCTGAAATCCCAGAATATGCGAAATACAATGCCTGTGAATATGACATAATTAAGGATGCAGCAAGAGAACAATTTAATTTACCAGGAACTTTAGGAACTTCAAGCAAATGCACCAAAATTTGTAAATCTGCCGAAAACTGCGATCGAAAAATTTGTTCGAGACTATTTGAAATGGCCTCAATTTGTAGAAATGTTTTCGGAAATGATCGACAGGCAACCACTTTCAAAAATAGAAAACAAGTTAGATAGACAGACCTCTGCTCATGTCAGAAGGGTTTCGTACTCAACTTACAAAATGCAGTAACCCACAACGAATAAATCAAGAAACATGTCAAAGAATATTTTATTGGAGAAAATGTGAAATTCGAGGATCGTACTATTATTAACAAAGTTGAACGAATTTTGACTTCTGAGGTATTTTTTATTGTTATTAGGGTATTGTAAAATCATTTCACAATACCCTACTAAAACCGCGTCCTGTCTGTCCGTCCGTCCGTCTGTCCCTCCGTCCGTCCGTCCGTGTGTCACACCACTTTTTCTCGTAAACTACATAAGCTAGAAACATAAGATTTTGTAAATAGGTGCGAAGTGACGCCCTCTTCAAAGTTCCACTACGTAAAACAAATTTATAACGTCTTTAAGGGGGGTCTCCCCATATAGGGGAGTTGCCCAGAAAAAAAGTTTTCATCGCATGTAGGCGATATGGGTATCAAACGAAAGTTCTTAATGAGAACTTTTCAAAACAGGTCTTAGAATTACAAATTTTGTTCTGAGAGGGGCAAGGGTAGGGAAATGTACGAAAATTTTGTGTCCCCCCCTCGCGATTGGACACCTTTGACCCGAAAAATCTGAAAAAAATCATGAATGTAGGCCTTTATGAGTACAACAACAACAAATACGTGAGAAGTCGAAATTCACTCAACTTTGTTAGTAATACTATAATTTATCGATTTTATGTTTTCTTGAATAAAATCTTAAATGTACCCTTGAATTTAACAAAATCAGTACACAGATGACAATTTATAAGATTAATCTGCCCTGTAAGTTTCATAAAGATCGAATGCTATTTAACGAAGTTAGAGCGATTTTGATTTTCCTGTATTACTATGGAACAATATGCGCTGTGTAACTATGGAAACATATGGCTATGGAACAATATGCGCTTTTTACCGACTTAGGCCCTACAGCTTTGCTAGGATTTGCATGAAGATTGCAGGAATGATAGGTATCATGAATAACTTTGAGAATTGACTCAGCTAGTGGTATTAGTAATCGTAAAGCAAAACAAGTTGGGTAAACAGACCTACGCTCATGTCAGAAGGGTTTTGTATTCAATTTACAAACTGCAGTCACGCAGATCGAATCAAATCAAGAAACATGTCAAAGACGATTTTATTGGAGAAAGTATGAAATACGAAGCTCATACTATTATTAACAAAGTTGAACGAATTACAACTTCTGAGGTTTTTGGTATTGTTATACCCATAAATATCTCCCTTGATAATTATTTCAGATGTCCATCCGCGACGGAGAAAACACATTTTTCATGTATTTAAAACCCCCCCTTGTGTCCCCACTAAAGCAAAAACTGACAGTTCAACAACTGTTTTGAAAAGCTCACATGAAAACTTTTATTTCATACTCATATCGGCTACGTTTGATGAATTTTTTTTCAGGGGCCACTCTTCTGTACTGTTATCATCGATCAATGGCCAATTTTTTCGAATCCTAGAATGGTTACAAAACCCTTTTGCTAGGAGCCCTCTCCCACCTCCTTGACCTGTTTCACTTATGAGCATTAATTGTAGGTACTCATCTTCAGTCATTCATTAAATTGAATCAAGTGTTCAAAGCATGCACCTTAAACGTTGAAGTTGGGAAAAAATAACTCAAAATTATTCAATCTTCGCATTTAAAACAGCCACTATTTTGTTTTACGATTACTGATACCACTAACTGAACCGATTCTCAAAGATATTCATGACACCTATCATTCCTGAAATTTTCATGCAAATCCTAGCAAAATTTTAGTGTCTGAGTCGGTAAAAGGCGCATGTTGTTCCATAGCCATATGTTGCCATAGTAATAAATGCAGCGCATATTGTTCCATAGTAAACAGGAAAGTTCAAACCGCTATAACTTCGATAAATATGATTCAATCTTTATGAAACTTTAAGGATAGATCAACCTTATAAATAGACATCTACGTACTGAATTTCATTGAATTTAAGGGTACCGTTAAGATTTTATTCAAGAAAACATAAAATCAATAAATCATACTATTACTAACAAAGTTGAGTGAATTGCGACTTCTCACGTATTTGTTGTTGTTGTACTCATTCAGGCCTACATCCCTGATTTTTTTCAGATTTTTCGGATCACAGGTGTCCAATCGCGAGGGGGGGGGGGACACAAATTTTTCGTGTATTTCCCCTCCTTGTGCGCTCCTCGAAGCAAACTTTACCAAACTAAGACCTGTTTTGAAAAGTTCTCATCAAGACCTTTCATTTGATACCCATATCGGCTACCTTCAATGAAATTTTTTTTTCGGGGGGTCACTCTCCTATATGGGGAGACCCCCTTAAATACCTTATAAATTTTTTTTGTAGTTGAACTTTGAAGAGATCACCACTTTACACCTACACACAAAATTTGATGTTTCTAGCTTAAGTAGCTTCCGAGAAAAACTGCTGTGACACACGGACGGACGGACGGACGGACAGACGGACAGACTGGTCGCGAAACTAGTAGGGTTTTGTAAAATTATTTTACAAAACCCTAAAAATGGCTGTTTTAAATGCGAAGATTGAATAATTTTGATGTATTTTGCCCCAACTTCAACGTTTAAGACGCATGCTTTTAGCTCTTGATTCTATTTAATGAATGACTGAAGATGAGTACCTACAATTAATACTCATACGCGAAACAAGTCAAGGTGGCAGGAGAGAGCTCCTAGTAAAAGGGCTTTTTAACCATTCTAGGATTCGCAAAAATAGGCCATGAATCGATGATTATAGTGCAGGGGAGGGGCCGCTGAAAAAAAGTTTCATCAAAGGTATGCGATATGAATATCAAATGAAAGTTCTTTATAAGAGCTTTTCAAAACATTACTTAAACTGATAATTTTTCCTTCATAAGGGCAACAAATTCCTTAGAAGTTGAAATTCGATCAACTTTGTTAATAAGGTCTTAATGAGAAATTTTCAAAACATGCCTCAAACCAACAACTTTTGCTTTGAGGGGTGCAGGGGAAGGGGAAATGTACGAAAATTTTGTGTCCTCCCCCGTAAAAAAAAATCACAGAGTTGTGGCTTTAGGAGTACAAGGGCAACTAATACCTCAGAAGTCGAAATTCGATCAAATTTGTTAATAATAACACAGCATATAAGCTAAACTTTTTTGATTGGATCATTTCACCCTATTCACATCAACTTAATGTAAATCTATACGACAAATTTGCTCTACATTGAAGCTTATCTAACGTCGCGCGGATATCGATAACTCTTTCGGATGGCTCCGATAGCTTTTTAAATTACTTTTTTTATGGAATTGTTTGCAGCTACATATAAATGAGTTGCATATTTTGAATAATAATTTTTCTGAAAAATTATTAGAGAAGAAAAATGTTAGAAGAAGGTGGTTTCGACGTGTGCACTAGAACACTTTCAGAAAAATTATTATTCAAAATATGCAACTCATTTATATGTAGCTGCAAACAATTCCATTAAAAAAGTAATTTGAAAAGCTATTGGAGCCATCCGAAATAGTTATCGATATCCGGGCGACGTTAGATAAGCTTCAATGTAGAGCAAATTTGTCGTATGGATTTACATTAAGTTGATGTGAAAAGGGTGAAATGATCCAATCAAAAAAGTTTAGCTAATACAAGTACTTACAAGAGAAATTTACCTTGAATATAACTTGCGGATACAAAAACATATTGAGTTTGCATAAGTAGAAAAATTAAAAATTAACTCCCTCACCTCTGAGCATGGTGGTCGCCATCACCGGTGTGTATCTAAGAGTGATGGCCTGAGGAAAATTAGTGCACACGTCGAAACCACCTTCTTCTAACATTTTTCTTCTCTAATAATTTTTCAGACAAATTAATATTCAAAATATGCAACTCATTTATATGTAGCTGCAAACAATTCCATAAAAAAAGTAACATTATATAAGATTTACATTTTTGCCTATAAAATCAAGCTGGGACCCTTAAATTTCCCAAAACATACAATTTTAGTTTTCTAAAAGTGATTGCATATGGTTTGAAAATTTCACAATAATTGAACAGTAAACAGCTAAGTTACAGCCGATTGAATATTTAACAATTACAACATTAACGCGTGATACTAGGAAGATACACGCTTGCAACGGACATAGATACTACAAATATGTAGGAATTTCGAGAAAAACTTCAGAAATGGCTTGTAAAATTGATTTGTTATCATGACTAATCAAGCGACGAGGCTATAACACTTGAAACAAAATGGTGGAGAGTTTAAAATCATTATAACGATAATAATTATTCGAACTTAATTTATGGAATCTGTATATTAGTTAAGTTTTGATATGCAGAATCTATCGCTTGATTTACTAATTGTTTTACCATACCCTCCTAGCAGGAGCACTCTCCTGCTACATCAACTTGTTTTTTTCTAATTTTTTGGATCCACCGCGAGGGAGGAAACACATTTTTCATGTATTTCCCCCCTGTGCCTCCGCTAAAGCAAAAACTGTCAGTTTAAGAACTGTTTTGAAAAACTTTCATAAAGAACTTTCATTTGGTATCCATATTGGCTACGTTTGATGTAATTTTTTTTCAGGGGCCACTCCCCTATACTGTAATCATCGATACATGGCCATTTTTGCCGAATCGTAGAATGGTTACAAAGCCGTTGTCCTAGGAGCTCCCTCCTGCCTGTTTTACGATTACTGATACCAATAACTGAACCGATTCTCAAATATATCCATGATACCTATCATTTCTTCCAAGCAAGGCTGTAGTGTCTAAGTCGGTAAAAGCGCATATGGTTCCATAGTAATACAGCGCATATTGTTCCATAGTAATACAGGAAGATTCAAATCGCTATAACTTCGTTAAATACCATTCGATTTTTATGAAAATTTCAGAAAAGATCAATCTTATAAATAGTCATTCATGTATTTAATTTCAATAAATTGAGGGTACCGTTAAGATTTTATTCAAGAAAACATAAAATCGATAAATCATACTATTACTAACAAAGTTGAGTGAATTTTGACTTCTCACGTATTTGTTGTTGTTGTACTCATTAAGGCCTTCATTCATGATTTTTTTCTATTTTTTCGAATGGTAGGTATCTAATCGCGAGGGGGGAGGGGTACGCGAAAAGTTCGTACGCTTCCCCTTGCCCTAACCCCTCGGTACAGATAAGGCAATTTTAAGGCTTGTTTTGAAAAGACCTCATTAAAACCTTTCCAATGACACCCTACTCGACTACCAATAGCGAAAATTTTTTTTGACGAGTCACCTCCTTATATGGGAAGGCCCCCCTTAAGCCCCTTTGAAAAAATTTTCCATCCTTGAACTTTCAAGAAGTCACCACTTCTGACCTTTCTACAATGTTTCATGGCTGTAGCCTCTATAGTTACGGAGAAAAAGTGCTGTGACATCAGACGGACGAGCGGACGGACAGACGGACGGACTGACGGACACAGTTCGTGATTGCAATAAGATTTTGTATTTTAGTACAAAACCTTGAAGGTGGTATCTGAAATCAAAGTACCTGGTAAGGTAGAAAAATTAATCAGCCATTTAGCCATGATAGACGGAAATTACGAGTCAGCATGGACGGCAATGAAAGAAACATACACGTATGATAACAAAAGAATGCTGACATGCGTTCTTATACAAAAGCTTCTTAGTCAACCAGATTTACCATCAGAAGGCCAGCCAGCCGCAGCCATAAAAGATTTAATGATACCTTACATGAAAGTTTACTTGTGTTGAAAAATATTGGAGTAAATACTGTGATTTGGGACCCAATAAATGCACACAAAATGTTAAAGAAACTCGATCGATAAACACACATGTTATATGAACAGTCTGCACAACAGCCTTATGGAAAATCAAACACTCTCTGCCTTTTTAAAGTTCCTGAAAAGCAGATTTCAGCCATTAGCGACCGGAAGAAATAAGGAATATACAAGTGCAAAAACATCAGCTACCGCAACAAGTAAACCCAAATTAATGAGCAAATTATCCAAAGTTCCTAATCATGGTCTCTATGCATGCAAAAGGTTCTTGGAGAAAGCTGCTTCGAAAACGTTGAATTTTGTATACAAAAGCAAGTTCTTTAAAAATTGCTTGAAATCCAGATCACAAATATGGCACTTGTCCTTCGCAACCATGCTTAAGATATCCAAGGAAACACAACCCTTCACTGCATTTAGAACCCTCAGAGTCTTTCGAAACTCAGCAATTGAACATCAAATAACTTACATCATCCACTATAGCTAGTATGGCTGCATCACAAACAATGAATGACAATGTCTTTGTGTTACTAGGGGCAACAAGAATACTCCTGACTGTGAGCAATGGAAGAACAATTGAATGCAAGGAATTGTTAGATTCTGTGTCAGACGTTAGCCCTGTCACAGAACGAATTATAAAATGATTTAAACTGACGACAGTACCATCATTTTTAAGTACAGAAAGTATTGGCAGAGAAAGAAAGATACTAATCACCGAATTAACGTAACCATGAAATCTCTCTTTGGCCAATTCGAAACATGTCTAGAAGCATTTGTCTTGCCATTAATAGCCTCGACGCAACCAACGCAAGTGCTTATTATTACAGGGAGTATTCCTAAGGACATTAATTTGGGCGATAAAAGATTTAACTGTCCTGAAAAAGTTCACGTACTTCTTGGTGCAGAGTTCTTCCACGAAATGGTAGTGCCAAGGCAAATATGCTTAAGAGATATAATGCCGATTCTCCAAAATACAGTGTTTGGATGGGTTCTATCTGGGAAAATCAAGATGTAGTTAAAAAGTACTTCAACATGTGCAGTACTCTCAGCTGAAGAAGAAACAAACAAGCACTTCTGGAAAGACTTTGGAAACTAGAAGAAGTTGACGAATCAAAACAGGCATTAACTTCAACAGAAAAACGTTATGAAACTCATTTCACCCAAAATACTATTCGGACTTTGTCTGAACAGTTCATGGTTAAACTTCCGTTCTTGAAATATCCAACAGCTTTTAGAAGTTCTAGACTCATAGCCGAAAACAGATTACATGCATTAGAACCACATTTGTCTAGAAAAGAAGGAATCAAGCAACAATATGTGGACTTCATCAGGGAATATGAGTATTTACGTCAAATGTCACTGGTTAATCCAAACTCGATAGTAGGTACACATTATTAAATTCCACACCGCTTTGTATTGAAACCTGAAAGCACCAGAACTAAACTTCATTTGGTATTTGATGCATCAACAAAAACTTCCTCAGGATATTCTTTGAACGATATTCTGCATTGCAGCCCAGTAACTCAAGATGACCTGTTTACAATTTTATGCCGATTTGGACTACCCAAATACATGTTCACAATAGACATACAAAAGATATACCTGCAGATTTTGATGCACCCAGATGACCGCAAACTTTAATTTATTGTCTGGAGAGAAGATTCAAGCCTTACTTTGAAATACAGTTACCTACAGTACAAGATCAGCCCCTTATTTGGCCAGTCAATGCTTAAAGAAATTAGCATTCGTAAGTATATCAAGATACCAATTGGGAGCTAAGGCACTGCAAGCGAGTTTCTACGTGGAAGATGGTTTAATTGGCGCTGATACCCTGTCCTCCGCTGTTAGAACTAAGCAACAACAAACTGCAATTTTATAGACAGTAGGATTCAAGTTGCAAAAATGGAGCGCAAATGATTGTAAGTTACTTGAAAATGGGCCAGTTGAAGATAAGGAGTTGAATTTGGATTTCGAAGATGAATGGCAAAAATCAGTGAAAGCTCTTGAGATGATGTGGTCTCCAAAAACTGATAATTTCTTTATTCAAGTGACGCTGCAAAAAGCCAACAGATAACAAAAAGGACAATATAGGTATTCAGAAATAGCTCGAGTTTTTGACTCTCTTTGAATCTTATCACCAGTAGGAGTGACAGCAAAAATTATGACTCAAAAGTTGTGGGAGCTAAAAATTTCGTGGGATGGAAGTGTGCCACTTGACATTGAAAGAGAATGGGTAGCCTTTTAAAAAGAATAGAATATCTTGACAGAGGTCCAGATCCTTCGGCACTGTAATTCACAGCAAACATCAAGAACCATGCAACTTCATGCGCTTGCGGACGCATCTGACATGGCGCATGGTGCAGCAATTTATCAACGTTTTATTTTCAATGAGTTTAAAATTGTTGTCAGATTACTGTGTGCTAAGTGCAAGATAGCACTGATCAAAAAATTGGAATCCCAAGACTCAAGTTCTGCGCTGCAATACTGAGTACACTTTTGATTACAAATGTCAAATCTGAACTGAGATTATAAGGACATTCAAACCTACTTTTGGACAGAATTACAAATTGTATTCGCATGGATCAATTCAGCGGCATCTTTGTTTCACACATTTTTGGCAAATCGAATTCCCAAAATTCAGGAATACTCATTTCCTGAGCAATGGAAGCACGTAAACTGAAGGGACAATCCAGTAGATATGTTATCTCGAGGCCTGTTCCCAAGGCATTTTAAATCCTGTACCTTGTGGTTTCATGAAACAGTCTTTTTACATGCAAAAGAGTCAACATGACTGTCATTGTAAGTTAATGTACACAGAAGAATGGAAAGGAAGCAAAAAAACATACATCAAAAGCAGGGCCAATAGCGGTATCAGATGAATTTATATATTCAATAAATCACGGCAATAATTTTAAAACATTACAACCAATAGTAGCATATATGTTACGATTCACCATAAACTGCAAAATTTACGAAAAGGTTCTCCAGCCTAAAGACATTGTATTTAATACCAATGAAAGACAGGGACCCTTACCTTGATGAAAAGGGAGTCATTAGAGTGGGAGGCCGATTGGAGTTGTCATTGCTGGAAGACAATCCATAGAATCTAATCATTTTGCCCTATAATGACCCAATTGTAGAAATACTGTTGAAGAAGATTCATGAAAACAACTTCCATTGTGGCTCACAAGTGCTATTACATAAATATCGACCAGGGAAGATTCTGGATCATTAAATGCAAAATAATGACAAGATCAGAAGTTTAGAAATGTATCACATGCTGTTAGGCTAAACCGAAGCTTTTGAATGAAATCATGGGAAGTCTTCTAAGTACACGATTGCAGCCAGCTCGTCCCTTCCTGAACTCAGATGTAGACCCCGTATGGGTACATTATGAAGAAAGAAACCTCAAAAGGTCAATATTATTGTTTTTTGTTGTTTTACAACGAAGGCTGTTCACTTAAAGTTAGGTACTGTTCTGATCACAGAAGCGTTCATTGGAGCTTTGAAAAGATTCATTGGGCGGAGACGTTATTGCGGGAACATATACCGCTATAACGCTACTAATTTCGTTAGAGCTAGAGTCAAACATATATTCCAGCAATGCTCAAACAATAATTAAGAATCAATGCAGCTCCAATAGCATATAATTCCGTTTCATTCCACCAAGAGCACCCCATTTGGGAGGACTGTGGGAAGCTGTAGCCAAATCGGCAAATCATTTACTAGTGAGTAGTATATCTAAGGCATCATTAACGTACAAGGAGTTGGAGACCATGATTATTGGAATTGAAGCAGTGCTGAATTCAAGACCTTTCACCTGATCCGTATAATGTCACTGCTCTGGGGCAGTTTTTGATCGATGAACCTTTAGTCGTTAAATTTGAACGAAGGAACTACGAAAAAGCAAGAGGTAGATTAGTTGAAAGACGGAAACAAATATCCGAATTAAAACATGGATTTTGGACTATGTGGTCAAAAGAATATCTGCATGAGCTACAGGGCCATCAGCACTAGAATAGTCTAGCTTCGTATGTTGAATTAGCCACAATGGTCATTATTCAAGAGGGAAGTATTCCTTCAATGCAGTGGCCACTCGGTAGGATCGTGAAACTGCATCATGGAAGTGATGGAACAATTCGTGTTGCTGATGTGAAAACTGCGCATGATATCAGAACTAGAACAATTTACAGACTGTCACCTGCACAACCAAATGCAAGTGATCAAGAAGAGTCAGTTCCTGATGAAAGAAAACGAAAATCAACTTTACGGAGCAAATCTGAAAATCATCAACAGGGCCCAGTGTCATCCAGGTCAACTTACTACATTGAACCAGAAACAATAAGGAAGAGGATGAAAGTAACTAAAGGATCAGTGCTCGCAAGCTTGCTTTTTGTGTGCCTTGCAACAATGTTACATTCGAAGCCCGTGATTGTAAACAAACAGTTAAGCCAGAGACTAGGACTACACTATGAACATGTTGGAAAAATATCTCATGTGAAAAGCGAATGTAGATTAATTATTTACTACAACCTGTCCACATATTGGAAAGATGTCACCGATATCGAGATGGGAGTCGATTTATTAAAAACACTCTGCAGGAAAACAGAGCATAATCCTGGCTGCGCCTATATACCTGGCCCATTTGAACAGATGCAGGAAGATTTGCACCTGGACAATAGTATCTTCTCGGTTGGACGCAAACTTTGTGGAGCCTTTAACATAATTGGTAGTATGGCGCACTTACTCTTTGAAATACATGACTCAGAATACGCGAATGAGATAACTGCAACTATTGAAAGCATCAAGTCCAACAATCAACACATATTAAAATTAGTAAAAATTCACACTTCTGCAGTAGATTTTACAATCATCATTGTGAAATCCAACCAACATAATACACAAACTAAGTTCTTGGAAATCGATGAAAAACTCAAATACATAATGAACCAAATCCGCCAAAACCGTTCAGATGATTACCAAACATAAATAATGCAGGCGTAAATAGTCCTCTCGTTTTAACGCCTGATTGCTAATTCTGAACTACATCAAATTCAAGCAGTGATTATTGATGTGCTTACTGAAACAAATCATGGAGAAAAGTAGTCTGCTACTATTTTACGTCTAGCACTCGTTGTGTGTAGACGTGTTTTTAAACGCTCCTGTCATTAACTTTAAAAATTAATTCATTTTTCACAAAAGCCAGTTGAAAACAAATTTTTGTAATTGAAAACCATCTCCGTCGAATTATTCGAGCATTTATCGAATACCTGAAATTCATTTCCCGAAGAAATATCAAAAGTGGAAATACCTTCAAGGGAAGTCCCGGTCTGAGAACATTCCCTCTAGTCTCGCTGGAAAAGCAGCGGGATGGAGGAGCCCGATGGCTTCAGCCATCAAGCAGAAGATTTGTGTCCATCGCCAACGATGACGGGCGAAAAAAAACTCAAAAGAAGATACGACAGTAGAGAAGAAAAACCGACAATTCTATCGGTAATCGAAATCGAGCAGCTGATCAAAAACAAAGAGAAAACTGACAAAATCGAAAAAGAAAATGAAGAGCTCAAGCTTCGAGTCAAATCACTAGAAGCACTTGTTGGAGCATTGACATTCAACAAAGCTAAAGAAACCAAGAAAGGCCAAGAAGCAAGTTCAAAAACCGAAGATAAGAAAACTAAGAAGCTGATCGAGAGGATGTCCTCAGCGCAGGCGGAGCAAACGACAGCAGGAAATTCTATGCAGCGCTAGCTGGACTTGAAATCACGGTGAGTATTAAAGAGGATCCAGGTAAAACTTCTAAGTTAGAGAATGAGCTCATAGAATACCTAAAAATTAAAAATAGGGAGAAAGAACCAAAAGTTTTGTCTACTGGTTCGTCCGGCAAGATTAATGAAAAGAAAGAAAAAGTCCCACCAATCAATGTATTTGGGCAAACGGGCAAAGATAAGGTTCGGCTTTTGGCAGCCGAAAATAAGTTAAATAATTTTGAGATAAAAAGGGTAAATGCCGATAAATTGACAATAAGGACTAAGTCGTTGGTTGATTTTCAGGCAACAAAAAGTGCGTTAAATTCTGGAGATGTTCCGCATTTTACACACACCCCCAAAAGTGAAAAAAACCAACACTTTTTATTGAAGGGTCTGGACTGTGGTGAGGACACAGTCAATATTCTTTAGGTGCTCCAAGAATTTGCACCAGAAATACAATTTATTATCGTTAAAAACCTTGCAACGAGGACATCGACTGTGGAGCGCAAAAATTTGTCTCACTATTTAGTCCAGATTTCCAGCAAAAGCAGTTCAAGTGCCCTGAAAACATACGATACTTGAACTTCCGCGTGGTGAGGTGGGAACGCTTCCAGAAAAGTGAGGTTAACCAGTGCTACAGGTGTCAAAGATTCGGGCGTTCGGCTGCCAATTGCGCCATGAAATGTGGGTGTGTTTAATGCAAAGATATTCATGCTCCCGGCGAGGGCAAATTGGCTCAGGCGGAGCGAAAAGAAAAATTATATTGTGTGAGCTGCGGTGTTTTTGGTCATCCAGCATCATATCGAGGATGCCCCCGGTATCATGATGCGAAGGTAAAATTCACTCTGAAACAAAGTCAAGCACACCGTAGTGTGATACCTACCAACTTCGTCAAGCCCGGGGTGTCATTTGCACTTGCTGCGAGAGGACCAGCAGACAATGTATGTAAAATAAATAATGTAAGTGGCAATAATGTGCTGCTCGTTAAAATTTATCAGCAATTAAATTCCTTATCGGAGAGAATCGATAAACAAGATTCGAAAATTGCATTGTTTTTCAGCGTTTAGGGCTTTCAAATACCTCCAGCCACATTTCCACGGATAGGATTCGTCTCATCTCGATCAACGTCAACTTCATTGTGAGTCTACATTGGCGTGACTGTCTCCTGGAGCTCCTTGTCAAGCAAAAGCCTGACGTCATGCTTCTTACTGAAAACCACCTCAATTCATGGCACTCCATGACATTCCAGGATTTTGAATTCGTTAGAAACGATAGGGTAATAGGTGATGGGGGAGGTGGCACCGGGATATTGGTTTCCAATATATTGAAAAAGTTGAATTCAAAAGCTTTGAATCTCTTGAAGTGTCCGTTACCAAAACCTCACTTCCAGGTGGAGATAACCTCTTCGTTATCTCTGCCCATGCAACTGGTGGAACTGTTCTCAAGCTCAACGAGGAACTCAATTCCTTGTTTGAATACTCGAATTGAACAGGCTGCATAGTTTTTATATTCTTGCTGGTGACCTGAACGCCAAGTATACATCATGGCTGAACGCCACCAATAATCCAAGAGGTGTATTCCAGAAATCGTGGATAACAGAGAACCAAATTGAATACAGGTGCAATCTATATGGGTCGGAGTTCCCAACATATCCTAGCACAAGTTCATATTTGAACCTCTGCATTGCTGACGCAAGACTTGAATTCAGCTTTATTAGTCCTCAACAGAAACTGCAGGTGTTTCCTTATGATAGCGACCATAACGAAATCAATCATCAAAGGGATGATTTCTTCCTCATTCCAGTTCAACATGAAGATCATCGGTTGAATTTTAAAACAAGTTGAGTAAGCAGGAGAGTGCTTCTACCAGAAGGTCTTTGTAAACATCCTAGGGTTAGAAGCAAGTTTTCTAATGGCGTGAATCGATAACTTGAATTATTCATCCAATACTTAGATATGAAATCGTTCAAATTTATACAAAAGATGCACAGTTTCTTTCATAAGCACAGTGCAGCCGCCATTTTAATCTAGCTTAAATGATTTTTCTGAATGCTCGGCCGATTGAACATGTTCAAGTTAAACACTACTCCTTAAATTTTCATGAAAATTGAAAGAAAATAAAAGTACCTAAGTCAATTTTAAATATATATAGGGTTTTCCAATAAGAGGTGTTATTTTGAATATATCTTCTGATTTAACACCTTGCGACTTCTTCCTTTGGAGCCACGTGGTAGAGAAGGCCTATGCCGATAGCCCAGCGTCAATTCAAGATCTCAAAGATGAAATTCGTGAGGCTATCGAGGACATAGGGCAGCCACTTTGCGATTTGGTTATGGAAAATTTCATGCAGAGGATATGGTCCTGTAAGCGTGTCGTAGTGGTTATTTGCCCAATGTTAGTTATTGCTATTAACGGCATATCTTCTTCTTTATAATGAACTAAACATCCGATCATTTATTTTAAAATAAAAAATGGCATTTTTCTTTTGATATGAAAATAACACCTCTAATTGGAAAACCCTATATCAACCATAAACACGTGTTATCGTTGTTGTAATTCCAGATAATTGAAATGGCTATAACTCACTTGATTATCATTCGATCTCAATTAAATTTTGTGAACCTATATATATTATGTCAGTCTATATAATTGCAAAATTTCAAGAAGATTAAAGGTACCGTTTTGATTTTATGCGCAAAAATGTAAAATCTACAAATCATACTATTATTAACAAAGTTGAGCGAATTTCGATTTCTAAGGTATTTGTTGCCCTTGTACTCATAAAGGTCCACATTCCTGATAACTTTCAGATTTTTCGGCTGAAAGGTGTCCAATCGCGAGGGGGGGGGACACAAATTTTGGGTACATTTAGCCTTCCCGTGGACCCCCTAATTCATCAAATGAGTTTTTTATTTCAGATTCCAAAAGTTCTAATCAAGACCTTTCATTTGATACCCCACTCGACTACCTTTGATTAAAAAAAATTTTTAAGGGCCAATTCGTTATTAGGGGGGACCCCCCTTAAACATTTTTAAATTTTTGTCAAGGCCTTAACTTTTGAGAGATCATCACTTCTGACGTTTTCACAAAGTTTGAGCATTCTAGCTTCTATAGTTTCTGAGGAAATCAGCTGTGACGCACGGACAGACGGACAGACGGACAGACGGACAGACGGACGGACGGACAGACGGACGGACAGACGGACAGACAGGTCGCGAAACTAGTAGGTCTTTGTAAAAAATTTTTTTACAAAGACCTAAAAAGAGGCTGGGGAAAATTTCAAAAGAAGTTAAATCGGGATTAACAGAAGCAATGTTCCCCTTCTGATGATGGCAACTCTTGCTCAATGGTTCCCAATGACAAGAATCTAACTAACGATGAAATAGATGTCTATTTGTCAAAGTTAGAGAAGCTGACGTTAGAAACCATTGAGAAAGTTGCTGCCAAGATTCCGCAAGAAGTCTCGAGTGAAGGTATCGAATCTTGAAGTCACTAGTGATGAGGTAAATCTTCTCGATAGGGCTGGTATCGAAATTGATAGTACGATTCCGGATAGAAATAGAAACAGGATTTTTTGTGAGGGATTGGATAAACTTGCCCTGATTGGAACACATTTTGAATCAGTTCATCTACCAAACCCTGAGAGAGGGAATAAAATATTTCATCACTTGCATCTTATGAATTGAGCCTGCTGTTAACTGAAGAATCAACTTCATGCGAGGTAGAGAACCTTACGTCTGCATAAAGTTCAACTCCACTATACAACAAGAATAGATGAATTCATGATTTCAAATCAATTGTTTGCTTACGAGTAGTTTGTGGAGACTACATCGACCAAATTTGCATAAATGGGTCGGGCTTATTAGCAATACAATCCAACTGCGTCATCAAGCATGATCTATTTACAATTACTTTTAATGACCTCAAATCAAGTAATTTCGACACATCCCACAACGGCATAAATTTCTTAGTATCCTTGCCATTTGACAAAATTCAATTAAGAGCTCCTAATTTTAATAGCACCTATCAGCCATATACTCGTATTCCATCCATTACACAGCTCGAAAAACTGCAAACTTCATTGCCCACTGAAGACGACTTTAACCTCGTTGATAGCAACTCCATCAATCATCATTACACTATTCTTGGGTATGTTGCACTAACCTTGATTATGGTCTTTCTCATCTACTTTGCCTGGACCAGACGAGTGAAAATTTTAAGGAGAGAAGCAATTCCAGTACCAGCACCAAGGTCAACATTGCGCCAGACTATTCAGTCGAAACTTTTTGAACGGCGTTCAAGGCGGGGAGGATATGTAAAGTTCCATCATTCTGAGAATTCAAATTCATATCTATCATAAAAATATCAATCATAAATATCGTATCGATCATAAATTATCATATCGATCATCTTAAATTATCATATATTCCAAATTTATGCATTATCATAAAATCGAAATTCATCATAAAATCTCTAATTTTTCAAAATACAATTATATCCTATTCATCATGCAAACACGTCACTTGTAATACTCATGTTGATTTCTAGATGAAATGCGATACCTTAGATGCATGTTCAAGTACATACAGGATTTTTCAATAAGAGGTGTTATTTTGGTATTAAAAGAAAAATACCATTTTTAAATATAATCGATCGAATGTTTGCTTTATTATAAAGTAAAAGGTATGTCATTAATAGTAAAAAATAACATCAGACAAATGATCGCCACGACCACAATTACAGGACCATATCCTTTTCATAAAATTTTCCATAACCAAATTGCAAAGTGGCTGCCCTATGTCCTCACGAATTCCATCTTTGAAGTCTTGAATCGACACTGGGCTGTTGACGTCGACCTCTCCTTGAGAGAGAATGGTGGTCGCCATCACCGGTGTGTATCTAAGAGTGATGGGCTGAGGAGAATTAGTGCACACGTCGAAACCACCTTCTTCTTACATTGTTCTTCTCTAATAATTTTTCAGAAAAATTAATATTCAAAATATGCAACTCATTTATATATAGCTGCAAACAATTCCATAAAAAGACACAACGTTGTTGATGATCGACTGGCTTGAGTTCTTGTGTAAACTGAACTTTATAAGCCTTAAGACCAAAATCTCTATGCAAAATACGGTGTAATGACGCTTGTGGAATGCCTAAATCCAAAAAACGACGAGGAATGGACAAACCTGGGTTTTCCTCAACACTTTCGGCTACAGCAGCAATATTTTGGACTGGTCTTGAGTGACGTGCACGGGTTTTATTCTTTACATCACTAAGTTGTCCCAACAGCTCGAATTTTTCCACCAATTTCTGTATTGCGGTCCGACAAGGTGCTTCACAACGACCCAAAAATGTTCGAGTTTTACGAACCGTCTCTGCCAAATTTTCACCATTTTTATATTGAATTTTAATAATTTCAATACGTTGTTGAAGCTTGTATTGTTCCATTTTTATAAGTTGCGTAGTTTTTGATTGTCAAATGCTTAAAAATGACAGCTTCAAAAATGAAATCTACCGAAATAGCGGGCTATTCAAAATAACACCTCTAATTGGAAAACCCTTTACGCCCATAGCATATTCGTCTTAGCGTGATCCAAAAATATGTAATTTTATGCATATGGAATTTGTCATGAGAAAAGTAGTATTGCAAAAATTAGTATCAGACCAAATTACGTACTCGTATGAATTACTTTCAGTTGTTCATTACAACTCGGGATTTTTACTTCGACGGAAAACTAGAGGTTTAAGTGCTTCATAGAAAATTATGGGCTTATATTATTTATACCAAAACGGATTTTTTAATAAGTTCAAGTGCTCGATTTAAAACATTAACATCGAATCCAACGCAATGCGTTTCAACAAGTTCAAGTGCTTGTTTAAAACAACTTCATCAATTCAGTTGCATGCGACGGCTCTTACAAGGAAAGTGCTTGATTAGAACAAAGTAACAAGTAAATGAATCATCTGGTTTATGTGCTGGAGTTGTTAATGTACAGTTATTATTATCATACAGTTTGAATTTAAAAACAAAGCACAGATTGCAATTTAAGTACACATTACATATAAGTCGAGCCAAGTAGGTAGCCTATGCGGATGACATCAACATTTTGTCACAGTCATTAGCAACTGCCAAAGAACTTTTCCTGAAACTCGACAGCGAAGCAATAATAAATAAAACAAAGCTCATGACGCACACAAAATATCACATTTGGCGAATAGAGTATCGAAAATGTTAGCGAATTTGTGTATTTAGGCGCCAAAATAATGAGAACGGGTAGTGAAAGGGATGAAATACGCCGAAGAATACAACTCGCAAGTAAAATATTTTATTCAGCTTTGAAAATCTTGAAGACCAGCTGCATACACAGGAAAACAAAGCTCCAAGTATACAAATCTGTGGTAAGACCTGTATTATGCTATGGGTGTGAAACATGGACCCTAACCCAAGCAGCCGCAAATATATGAACACCTTTGAGCGACGGGTCCTGAGATGAATAATCGGAACAAAGCTAGGCGAGGACCAATGGCAAATTCAATACAACTATGAGCTGTATGAAATTTTTGACGAACCGGAGGTCTCAAGGATTGTAAACTGCGGAAGCTGCAATGGGCTGGTCACATGAATCGTATGGACGAACAACGGATACCCAAAAAGGTGTTCGTTTGGAGAACTGAAGGCCGGAGATTAGTGGCGAAACCAAAAAAATGCTGATCTGACTCGTTTAGCGAAGAAACTTCATCACTGCTCGGATTTAAAACTGGAGAACGTGGTCAATAGACCAAGACAGTAGGACGGAGACCAGTGGGAAAACCGAAGAAACGTTGGTCTGACTCGGTCGACGAAGACAGTTCATCGCTGCTCAGATTTCGAAATTGGAGGACGCAATCAACGGACCGAAACAGTTGGAGGCGCTTTTTGCAGGAAGCGAAAGTCCGAGAGGGGCTGTAGTGCTAAGAAAAAGATATATTATTTTTATTAAATTAAGTTTAATGATAAGGTTTAACATTTAGACTAGGAGTATTGTAATAGCATTATATTAGTATAAGGAAAAGCTTTTGATTGAATTTTATTAGAATAAGGTTATAATATATTATAAGTAGAATTAAACTTCACTGTCCAGTTGTGTAAGCATTATAATCAATTTTTAAATAGTATTGGTTACTTTTTCCCCTTTTTTCCAATTGAATCATAAAAAATATAATAATTTTAATGACATTGAATTTGGTATTGTTTGTTGATTCAATGTTATTAATTAATAATGTATAAATTTAGAGAGCTATTTGGGTCGTTAAGTTTTCATATTTTTATTGCTGGGAGCTAGTTTCAAATTTTTTTAAAGTTTATAACAGTTTATATTGAATAAAGTGCTTTTGTCTTTGATATTGAATGAAGAATTTGATACAACCATGAGCTCGATGAAATTTTTGACAAGCCAGATATCTCAACGATTGTAAGATTGTGGAAGCTGCAATGGACAAGCCACTTGCATCATATGGATGAACAACGGATACCCAAAAAGGCATGCTTTGGGAAAACTGAACCATGGCAGTGCTGGCTCGACGCGGTAGACGAAGAGATTTTATCGCTGCTAGAATTTTGAAATTGGAGGACACGGCCAATTGACAGAGATAGTTGGAGGTGCTTTTTGCAGGAAGTGTAGACGCAAAAGAGTCTGTAGTTCTACAAAGAAGAAGACGAAAAATTAATAGTATACACAAAACAAAACCGTCAAAACTTCTACATAAAACTGAGACCTTTACGCAAAATTTGTAGTGCTCCATATATTTCTCGAATTATTAAAGGTTAACTGACTTTCCTCTTTGTATATAGCGAGCTAACCGCGGCTTCAAATCGACTATAGTGCCAGCGTTTCGTGTTTTCAAACTTATGCTGTTAATTTATTAGCAACTTTAGCTGTTAATTTATTAGCCCTGTTCCAAAACTGCAAGGATTGACCATAAGTCTGGCATGTTAGGTTTAAAACTTTTCGAGAGCTTGGCAAAGCTAATCTGGAAAATATCGAAATGTTTGGTACAACATCCGATAGGATTTTTATCTTCATAATCGATTTATCTTCTCGTAAAGAGATCATAAATGGGGAGGCCCTGAAATTTGCCTTGAAACTTCTGGTGCCAGGATATACAAGATATGTCATAGAACGTCAAGTCAGCATCATCAAGTTGAAGGTGGATCTTGTTCCTGCACCAGGCGAAGTGGTAGAAAGAGTTCAGTTTCAAACCTTCAAATAAAATTCATTTTCAAATCTCAGATTGAACTGTATACACTTTTGCTGATCTGACGAGACAAACAGCTTTCGAGCTCTACAAAATGAATTAACTATCTAGCTTGACTCATTGGTAAAGAACTTTAAAACCTGCAACGGCCATCTTATCATCATCGAGGTGTCAAGAACATTGAGAGAAGAAAATCAGACAAAAAGTTATTCCAAAATTGATGAATGCCATACAAGATTCTTTGAAACTTATAGAATAAATTTAATGCGCGATAATGTTGTGATTGAGTTCGAAATTTGAAATTCGGTGTGCAATTCTGGCAGATTTTTTCTTCTAATCGGTTAATTTTAACTGACTTTCTATCAGATGGTCTGCAAGAATTCACCGCATAGTTTATATTATTTTTATTATAATCAAACTTTGACAACTACAATGATGTCCTTCTTTCAGTAGTACCAGCTTGCACGACGAGACAGCTTCTTTTCCACATTTTTCTTATTTTAGCTGTTATGGCCTCATGAAGTTGAAAACTTAATACAAATTTTTGATTTTCAGCCCAATTTAAAAAGTTAACAAAATGTGTTTTCTCGGAGGAACAGTACCATATTGTTTTTCTAGCTTTGAATTAAAACAGGATTCCTAATATGCACTCTTCCCAATTGATTGACATCCATAATTTAATTGGGCTGCAGTTCATGTGGAATAATCTGCATATGGTGCAAACGACTTTAGTTTACAACCTGAGAAAATTGTAAAATATTTTTGGTAGCGATCGAATTATTGGTCATCGCTTAGTCTGTGGAGCTCGTTAGGAAAATCAAACTTACAAAGTTCTCAGCCAATCATTCGCTGATTTACTCTCCAAACAATCTTAAAGTCTTTCCACTATTGCCGACCTCTAGTTTCAAGCAAATAGCTCGGCCGTAAGGAAGAATCAAAACATTGTGGTCTGATAGCTGAACAATAACAAACCAAGCTAAAAATACACAAACATCTTTCTCAATTGGATGAGTACATGGCTTGTTTAATCCATAGTTCAAATCATCATAATCAAGTACTGAAAGTTTCTGCATAAATGTAAGTCAATGGACCAAATGCTCAGAAACGATTAGCTGCCACTGGAATTAAGATGTAGACTTACTAACTACTGTCACCGGATACTTGCGACCGTCCAGAACAATTTTAATTAGCATTTATCGCGGAATTACACACACGGCCAGCTACACATGTTTAGTACAAATTAATTTAATTCGATGCGTGTTTCTCGACACCGAACAGTGTTAGCTTTCGAACGCGCCGATTATCTGGACCTAAGTGCGGGCTAATCGAGTGTAATTGATCTTGTATCCAATAGTGTGGTGATTCGTGTTCTACTAAGGAGCTCTTGAGCCTATTGTTGTGCCTAATTGTTGTGAATAAGTAGAAAGTGCAAGCATGTCGTTACGCGAAACGGCTGTGAATTCTTACGACGCTGGGCACAAGCCCTACCACCATGACCCCAAACGTGGCAAATGGGAAGGAAAATGGGATTTCTACTTGGCATGTTTCGCCAACTCATTTGGACTGCGGACTTTCTTTATATTCGCGTTGTTTATGCAAGCAGCTGGACGTGGTAAGTTGATTTCAAGGCAAAATCCGCCCATTATTCATTTACAACAGATTTTGTAATTACACTGTAAGAAAACTCATTACGTTTTTCGGTGGAAATAATTTCCAGGGAGTATCTGATGCTTACTGGTGAAGGTGCCTTGACGTGACCTTACAAGTTAAACGTTTTCTCAATGAATATTGCACCCCAGAAGCAGTTAATCAATTATTCTTGTGAGAAAGTAAATTTAATCAAAAAGAATAAAGTTATTCTAGTCAAGAGAAATATTGCACAAAACATTTTATTTACAATTCCTGGCAGGGGAAAATACAGAAAACATCCGACAAGGTCAAATAGGTCTCTAAGACTTGGGGAAATCTTTCGGTTAGTGAAGACAACAGACAAAAGTTTACAATAAGTCTACTATCTACTGCATATTTAAGTAAACGGGTCTAGAATTGTATTGAAGTAAGGCTCCCAGCTGATAAGAAAACCAATCGAACTAATGTGTCTGCATTGAATAAACAGCGAATAATCTGCTGTTTGGCAGACAAGCACCGTCATATGGGTACAGTGAAAACTTGAAGTTTCACTTAAAACATATGGCTGGATCCAACTCATCACACTATGAATTGAATTGTTCACAAAAATGCATGACTAAGGTTTCGGGTTATCAATTCGCCTTGACATCAAATCTGCTCAAACAGATTCATTGATGAGTATTGTTATCACTTTCTAAGCTTAAGATTGACATGCAAGCCGATTTATTTGCTACGTTAAAAATAGGCACAAGGGGATGAAAAGCACATGCTTTTAGCAAGTACTTTTTTGATTAATGGATGCAGTTATGGGGTTTGCATTTTAGTTGTATTTCGAATGATTACTATTAAAAGAGGAAATATATTTCCTAGTTTATAGTTATGCTAAATTCCTATAAGTAGCTATACTCTTTAGGTCTTATTTTCATTAAAATCCTACAGAAGCATCAAAATGTTAAAATTTAATACAGAATTAATTTCAATGGTATGACCAAGTTATCCTATAAAGGTTAACGTAACTCAAATAAGTCCAGTCAGCTCCTTGTGACAAGCAAGTTGGGTAGACAGACCTACGCTCATGTCAGAAGAGTTTTGTACCCAACTTCTAAGAAATACAGTCATCAGCGACAAATAAAATCACGAAACGTGTTAAAGAGATGTGCACGTTTAAAGGAAAATCCACTGTTCCTCCATTTTCTTGGAAACTAACACAAACCACTCAAATCATAAATTCCCAAGCATAACATACATATGTAAATATCTAATCTGAAAATTTCAGGAAGGTCAAAGCTAAACTGCAGTGTCTGAACCAATGGGGAATCCATAAAATACCAAAACCGTGTGTTATTGTTGTTGTAATTGCAGAAATTTCAAATGGCTTTAATTTCCGTGAATATCATTCGTTTTTCATCAAGCTTACAAAGTATAAGTAATTTTCGTAAAACTACTTAAACATCGAATTTTGTTGAGTTTAAGGGTACGTATACGATTCTGTTGGGGAAAATTTGAAATTCGAATATCATACTATTATTAACAAAGTTGGGCGAATTTCAATTTCTAAGGTATTTGTTGTTGTTGTACTCATAAATATCTATTTCCATTATTATTTTCAGATTTCACGTATCACAGGTGTTGAATCACGAGGGGGGACACAAATTTCTTGTGTATTTCCCCTCTCTTTGCACCCCTCGAAGCAAAAATTGTCAGTTTAGGACCTGATTTGAAAAGTTCTAATCAAGATCTTTCATATGATCTTTCATATGATCTTTCATATGATATCCATATCGACTACCTTTGATGAAATTTTTTTTCCGGGGGCCACTTCCCTAAATGGAGAGACCGCTCTTAAATACCACATAAAATGTTTTTGTGATTAAATTTTCAAGAGAGCACCAATTTATACATACTTGCAAAATTCGATGTTTCTAGCTTAAGTAGTTTCCTGCTGTGCTGTGACACACGGACAGACAGGTCACGATTTTAGCAGGGCTTTAAAATTATTTTAGAAAACCCTAAAAAGTACCCGGAAAATGCAAATAAAACGCAAAATATTTAATTATTCATCAATATTTATTTGGTCACCTTCACAGTAATCCCCATCAGATGTATTACACTTACGCCAACGATTTTTCCAGTCCTCGAAACACTTTTCATAAGCACTTTTTGGGATGGCCTTCAGCTCTTTTGGCGAATTTTGTTTTACATTCTGACAGAAAAGTACCCGGAAATTGGAAATAAGACGTAAAATATTTAATCATTCATCAAAATCACACGTAGCCAAATCTGGTAAATACGGTGGTTGATCAATGGTATTTATTGCATTTTTTACTTTCAATTCGGTCACGAAAAAAAATCCCCGTTGGCAGCACCAGCCGGAAAGGTCTCGTATGTAGCGTAAGGTTTCGAAAAGCATTTGGCTTGCTTTCTACTAAAATTTTTACTGCAATTTTTGTAGCGCCACATGGTTATTTATTAACATAAAAAGAATCTGCCGACGTTCGTATTTAGAGACCCTTTATAGAGGCGAAAAATTTTGCTAATTAAATTGAGTTGCACACATATGGATCACACATTGGAAATCGGCGGATAATAAATTGTTATAAACATAAAAATCCAGGTTTTGTCCTTCTCACAGATGCTGTTTACACATTTCACAGTGATTACCACACAAAAGTGATAACTTGTCGGCTTAAATAGCTCAAATAGTTAATTTCAAAAGATTTCCAAAAATTTAATCAGCATTTGTGTTGCCATTAATGTATACATTTTCAATTTCAATTTTCCTAAACCATCAGGGGCCGTCATTTTGAATTTTTGTTGAAAATGGCTGCTAATATTATTAAGCTGTAAATTTTCGACTATTTTATTTGTCATCCGATTTGCATAATTTTTGCAGGTTAAATTAACTTGCCTTAATAACGTATAATTGGCTGCTAGAGGGCTACAGAAATAAAAAAAAAAATTTAAGTCAACCCCCTGTATGGGGAAACCCCCTTAAACCTCTTAAAATGTTTCCTTGCACTGCAAATTTCAATTTCCTTGCACTGCAAATTTTGAGAGACACCACTTTTGACCTGCAAAGAAAATTTCCTCATTCTAGCTTATGTGGTTTGCGAGAAAACTTGTTGTGACGCACAAAAAAACGTTCGGACCGATGGACGGACAGACAAGTCGCGATTTTATAATTTTTTAGGGAATCGTAAAAATATTTTAGCAATATCTTAAAAATGGTCTGCTCTATAAATACTTCCAAGTGAAGTTATTTAAAACGTTTCCATGAAAAGCATTCATTATTTCAGTTGCTGCTAAAATGGCGCATCGCGCTTACCTTCTGAACTTTGGGGGCCGCCATTTTGAATCCATCTGTTTAATTTTTTATTATTTCAAACCTTTGTGTGCAAGGACCTCATCAATCAATGTGCTAAATCTCGTTCAAATCGAAGTTTCACTCTAGACAGGGCAAAAGTATTAAATTTTTAGTGAAAACGGCAGCTAAAAGTAATAAGTTTTAAATTTTAGACTTTTTTATCTTTCATTCGATTTTAATAATTTTTTGCATAGCACAGAAAAATGCATATTTCAACCGCCGCTATGTTCCAATTTGCACATACATGATCACAAAGATATCAAAATCTATAGACCCAATTGATTTATATCTTAAAACTAAGTTTCATTCACGTCAGATCAACATTGAGACCTTTGAAGTTTTGAGCCTCAACTGGCCGCGGTTTTGTTGTTTGTGACCTGACCTCCAGCTTTTTTATATTATTCGTTAGATACTTATAGTTTTTATCAAACTACAAAATTTGATTAACATAAATTGAAAGCTTTGGTTATAACTACAACATTAAAATTTTGTACGTTTTTCGACCTTTGAGCAGTTGCTACTTTGTTTCAGCCGTACCGACTTTGGATTTTTTATTGTAAGGCTTAGCACATACATCAGTGAATCTTTGTATCAAATTCCATTCATATCGGAGCTATTTTTTTTTCTTTGTGGTAGGGAGGTAAATGTCCATTTACGCACAGAGTGTGGAACTCCCATTCTTGCAAGAAGACGACTGGACTACCCACTAAACACCTCCCCTGTCAACCTTAGAGCCTAGTCTGGCACCGTTTGGCACATTATTTCGGGCCAGGTCTTGTTTTGTTACGCCATGAGGCGCCTTCAAGCTGGGTGATTCCTCATCTAGCGGGAGGGGAGAGGGGAAGAGGGAGTGCCAGACAAGCAATCTCCAAGTCCCAATACCACCAGCTGCTGTGAGTCCCTTTTATCTTTTAGAACTGCCCGAACATAATGTGCCACCTGGTTCCATTTGTCAACCGATTCGGGTATCACCGCAACCATATTATCCGGGGTGAGCTCTCCCGTCTCTCTGTAGAGGACTCTTTGCAGCCTGTCCCATTTTATGCACGCAAAAAATTTGTGGCGAGCATTATCTACCACTCCTGGGCAAAACTGACAATCGAGGACCATGACTTAGCAATCTTGTGCAGGTAAGACTGAAAACACCCATGTGCGCTCGAAAGCTGGCTCAGATAGAAGTCAGTCTCACCTTGCCTTTGATTCAGCCATGGTCTCACATCCGGGATGAGGCGCGCAGTCCACCTTTCCTTCGTGCGATTCTCCCAAGACTGCTGCCAATCGTTGAGTGAGCACTGTCTCTCTTCGCGGACAACCATCTTCCTCGCATCCTCGTTTCGACGCAGATAAATAGATGGGCGCTCTCTAGCAAGGACGCTGACAGGTATGACACCTGCAATGACTTTCACCGCCAAATCAGAGACTATCGGATACAAAGATGCAATTCTCAGCGCTCCTCTTCTTTGTACCTGTGTCAGGAGTTTTCGGTAAGCCTCCTTCCTAAGAGCGTCGCCCCATACCTCTGCTCCATACAGTAGGCGTCTTTTTGATGGGCTACATCCCCCTACCATGTCCATAAGTCGACTCAGATCTGATACTCCCGAAGCAGCCTTCTCAGATTTGCTCAGAGAAATTCATCTTCGAGTTGATCAGTAGATCCAGGTACCTTACCGCTGGCTTTGATTCGATTTTTTTGTCTCCAATACTGATCATCCTTACTCTAGGGATTCTAGTTTTTGTCAAGATGACCACTTCGGTCTCCTCCAGTGCTGAACTGAGCACTCATCCAGTCCCTCACTCGGCACATTTGCATACCCAGCTTAAGTTGCGATTGTTCAATGGTGCGTCCAGCAACCAGAGCCGTAACATCATTCGCATAGCCAATCAAGTGCGACTCATTTGGCATCTCCAGTCTCAGCAGCCCATCGCAAGATACGTTCCATAGACCTGGACCAAGGATAGATCCCTGGGCAACACCCGATGTAACCGCTATCTTTCTTTGCCCCTGTGCCGTGTCGTATAGCAGACTTTGGTCTTTTAGGTAGTCTCTCAAAAGTCGCATTAGATATTCTGGAACTTGAAAAGAGTTTTCCAGAGCATCTAGAATGTCCACCCATCTAGCGGAGTTGAACTCGTTGCTGTCGTCGAGTGTCACCAATAGGACGATTCGTTGCTTGGTGCGACGATATGTCTCTGCCTTTTGGGCCGTGCTCACCACTTCTGCAATCACATTGTTAGTAGAACGTCCTGCTCTAAAGCTATACTGCCGAGAAGATAGGTCCCCAGTGGCACGAATCGTGTCAGATGTCCTCCTTGATGAGTTTTTCTAGCACTTTCCCAGCCATGTCTAGCATCATAACGGGCGGTGTTCCATGGTAACAGGAAATCTCCGTCCCGTAGGTAAGCGTTGAATGCACAGAGCAGCAAGTCAGGACAATGGTGATAGACAAGCCGCAACACCTCAGCCGGAACACCATCTGAGCCTGGAGCCTTCCTCGCTTTCGGCAAAAGGAATGCCTCCTCCAGTTCCGGCTGTGTGAAGAGTGGACACTCGACCGCTGTTTCACAATGAACAGCGTCAACACGAACGGAATGGGCCGTGAAGAGTCCCCACACTATCTTATCTATCTTTTCTGCATCATGTATGCAAGGCTTCTGTAGGGTGCAAAGCTTGTACATAACTAGCTTGTAGCCAAGGCCCCACGGATCCTTGTTCACATTGTCCACTAGGTCTTGCCAGCAGCGGTCCTTGCTGTTGTTAATCAATTTGCGAAGGCATTTCTTGGCCTTATGCTGCCCCCGGTAGCATGCCTCCGCGCCCGCTGAGTCTTGCGCTGAAGCTTATAGCACTCCCTTCACTTTTCAGCGATTTCAGTTGGCCAACAGTACACTGGGAGCTTGCCGTGCCAGGGTTTTCGACGGGGTAGAGGAAGCTTTGCAAGCAGTCGTAATGAAGCTCATAATTGAGTTCACCACGTCTTGTGCTGCCAATTCTAACAACTGCCCCCCCCCTTCGAAGCTCCCTGCAGTCGTCCATCAAGTTGAGAGCGCGGACACTGGGAGACAACATCAGTTATCTCAAGAAGAATGTACTGATGATTACTGGCTAAGGAGTCCTCTAATACTTTCTAATTGTGTATCCTCCATACTAAGGGCTCCGAGGCAAATATCACGTCCGGTATGGTTCCTTCACATCCAATACAGCGCAAAGTCGCCGTAGTTCCGGAGCTCACTACGATGAGCGCCGCCCTGGCCACTATTTGC
>OZ017740.1:133413595-133466095 GCA_963969285.1 Odontomyia ornata
AAAAAGCAAACCGCGGCACAAACCCTTGCGAGAGGCACTGCTTATTAAACCCACTAAGGGCCGAACCTACGCAGATGTCCTCCGTGAAATTAAAGGAGCGGTCAAGCCAGACAACACCAAAACTGCCATCAAAGCAGTTCGACCAACCCGAACCGGCGGCTTGCTGGTGGAATTCGGGCCAGAGGCCACAAACAAAGATGCATTCCGTGACGCGGTTCAAAAGGTTCTTGGAGATGCGGCAACGGTTGCCTCGCTCGAACCAATGGCCACCCTGGAAATCAGGGACCTCGACTGCGTCACGGACAAAGCTGAAGTAGAGGATGCCATTAGGAGGGAGTTCCCCGGCTTAAGTGAAGTCAAGGCAAGATTGACGCGAGAAAACACAAGGGGGCAACGCATGGCTATTGTCGAACTAGCTGATAAAGACGCCCAGCAAATCCTGGCGAAGGGCAAAATTAAGATAGGTTGGGTGATCTGCAGGATACGGAGAAGAGCGATCCCTATCCGCTGCTTCAGATGCCTCGAATACGGACGCACCGCGTATGCCTGTAGGGGACCCGACAGGAGATCTCTGTGCTACAAATGTGGTGAAACGGGGCACAAAAGGAAGGAGTGCACGAACGAGGCAAAATGCATTCTTTGCAAGGACGCTAAGCTAGCACCCGGCGACCTCAAACATGAGCCGGGGACAGGGAGATGCCGGGTTTTCAAGGAGGCCCTAACTAAAGCCAAATCGATACTCAAATGATCCGTATCCTGCAGGTCAATTTGCACCGAAGCACAAACGCCCAGGACCTACTTGAGCAGTTTGCGAGGGATAAGAAAGCTGACCTCCTGTTGCTGAGCGAGCAACATCATAACAAGGACTCGCAAGCGTGGTACCCTGACAAAACTGGTACCTCAGCCATCTGGGTTCGAGACAGCGCCCGCCTTCAGGTGCAGGGCCATGGACGCGGGGATGGTTTTGTGTGGGTGCGGTGTTCAGGGATAACATATTTCAGTGTTTATCTGACGCCTAACGAGACAATGCGATCCTTTCGAACCAAACTCGATGCCCTGGAGGACGCTGTCTCGAACACAGAGGGCCACATGCTGGTCGGGGGAGACTTCAACGCTAGAGCCATCGAATGGGGTATGCCACAATCCGACCCAAGGGGAAAGCAAATCTTGGACATGGCGGCCAGAACAGCGCTTTTTGTCCTAAATACTGGTAACACCCCTACTTTCCGCCGCTGGGGTTGGGTAGGAACCATACCCGATGTGACACTCGCTTCGGAGTCCCTGGTACCTAGAGTACACAACTGGCGAGTACTAGAGGACTACTCGGCTAGTGATCACCAGTATATAGCTGTTGAGATTCACGACGGTGCCACTCTGCGTGCATATGCCCAAACTTCAATCCTCGGATGGAGGACTGGGAGGATGGACGTCGAGAAGTTCACTGACGCGCTTACGGCAGGCGCACCGTTGCTGGGAGCTCCGCCAGGGAGTGGAGGGCCTACAGCCAAGGACTTGGTGAACTCAACTATGAGTACCATCATAGCTGCTTGCGAGTCTTCCATGCCCCGCCGGAGACCCCGACATGGTAGGCCTCCAGTATACTGGTGGTCAAACGAGATCGCCGAACAAAGAAGCGAGTGTCACAAACTTCGGCGAGAGGCCCAGCGGGCGCGAGCACGGGAGGAGGCAGACACTAGGCTAGCAGCATACAAGTCCGGCAGGAAATATCTTCGCAGGCTTATTAACAAGAGCAAGGCCCGATGCTGGCAAGACCTAGTGGACGATGTAAATAGGGATCCGTGGGGCCTTGGCTACAAGCTGGTCATGGGGAAACTTGGTGCCCTACGGAAGCCTTGTATACATGACGCGGAAAAGATGGACGCGATAGTGCGGGGACTCTTCCCCGCCCATCCCGTCCATGTTGACGCTGTCCATGGTGAAACAGCAGTCGAGTGCCCACTCTTCACACAGCTGGAACTGGAGGAGGCAAGTCCTCTCCCTGAAGGCAAGGAAGGCTCCAGGTCCAGATGGTGTTCCAGCTGAGGTTTTGCAGCTCGTCTATCACCATTGTCCTGACTTGCTGCTCAGCACATTCAACGCTTGCCTACGGGACGGGGTTTTTCCGGTACGATGGAAGGTGGCGAGGCTCGTGCTGGTCAGCAAGGGGAAGGAAAATCCCGAATCGCCGTCTGCATACCGCCCGTTATGCATGCTAGACACGGCTGGGAAAGTGCTAGAGAAACTCATCAAGGGAAGACTCACTGACGCGATTCGTGCTGCTGGGGACCTATCTCCTCGGCAGTACGGCTTTAGAGCAGGACGTTCTACCATTGATGCGATTGCAGAGGTGGTGAACGCGGTCCTAAAGGCAGAGGCATGTAGTCGCACCAAGCGACGGATCGTCCTGTTGGTGACACTCGACGTCAGGAATGCCTTCAACTCCGCTAGATGGGTGGATATTCTGGATACGCTGGAAAACTCTTTTCAAGTTCCAGAATATCTAATGCGGCTTTTGAGGAACTACCTAAAGGACCGAAGCCTGCTCTACGACACGACACAGGGCCAACGAAGGATGGCGGTTACATCGGGTGTTGCCCAGGGATCTATCCTTGGTCCGGACCTGTGGAACGTGTCTTACGACGGGCTACTGAGACTTGAGATGCCAGATGAGTCGCGCTTGGTCGGCTATGCGAATGATGTTGCGGCTCTGGTCGCCGGACGCACCGTTGAACAAGCGCAACTTAGGCTAGGTATGCTAATGCGCCGAGTGAGGGACTGGATGACTACTCGCGGGCTCAGTCTAGCACTGGAGAAAACCGAAGTGGTCATCTTGACAAAAAGAGAATCCCTAGAGTAAGGATGATCAGTATTGGAGATATACAGATCGAATCGAAGCCAGCGGTGAAGTACCTGGGGCTACTGATCGACTCGAAGATGAGTTTCTCTGAGCAAATCAGGGCAACGGCTGAGAAGGCTGCTTCGGGAATATCGGCCCTGAGTCGACTTATGGCCAACGTAGGGGGACCCAGCCCATCAAGAAGACGCCTCTTGATGAGTGCTGTAGGGTCAGTGCTACTGTACGGAGCAGAGGTATGGGGCGACGCTCTCAGCAAGGAGGTATACCGAAAACGATTGGCACAGGTACAGAGAAGAGGAGCACTGAGAATTGCATCTTCGTATCCAACAGTCTCCGACTCGGCGGTGAGAGTGATTGCAGGCGTGATACCTGTCGCCCTCCTTGCTAGAGAGCGCCGCGCTATTTACCTGCGCCAAAACGAGGATGCGAGGGAGATGGTTGTCCGCGAGGAGAGACAACGCTCGCTCAACGATTGGCAGCAGTCTTGGAGGAATTGCACGAAGGGAAGGTGGACTGCGCGCCTCATCCCGGATGTGAGACCGTGGCTAAATCGAAAGCATGGTGAGACTGACTTCTATTTGACCCAGCTTTTGAGCGGGCACGGGTGTTTTCAGTCTTACCTGCACAAGATCGGTAAGTCACGGTCTCCCGATTGTCGGTTTTGCCCAAGAGAGGAGGACAATGCCTGTCACACATTTTTTGCATGTACCAAATGGGCCAGGCTGCGAAGGGAACTCTACAGGGAGACGGGAGAGCTCACCCCGGATAATATCGATTGACAAATGGAACCAGGTGGCACATTATGCTCGGGCAGTCCTAAAAGATAAAAGGGACTCGCAGCAGCCGGAGGTGCTGGTGCAGGGGGATCGCTCTTCTGGCATTTCCTCTTCCCCTCTCCCCTCCCGCTAGGAAAGGGACTCCCCAGCTTGAAGGCGCCCCACGGCGTAACAAAACGAGACCTGGCCCGAAGTAATGTGTCAAACGGTTCCAGGCTAGGTTCTCAGATTGACAGGGGAGGTGTTTAGTGGGTAGTCCAAAGGAATCCTCCATGGGAGTCCCACACTGCCAGACTCGGCGGGCATAAATGCCTTCACCTCCCAACCACAAAAAAAAAAAAAAAGCTGTTCTTAGAATCAACAGCTACAACAGTGTGTGACTATAGTGCTCTACGCCGATTATTGTTAGAAGAGTTTGAAAGAGAATACATATGTGGTGCTGAAATACACAAGCAGCTGAGTGAACGTAAGAAGCGCAAAGATGAAACGTTTCGTGAATACTTGCTTCAAATGAAACGTTTTGCCGCTTGAGGGATAGTCGATACTGAATCCATTATTCGCTACACGGTGGACGGTCTGAATTTGAAGAGTGATTTCCGATTTAATCTTTGCCGGTGTAAGTCATTCAAAGAATTAAAAACTGAATATGATATATATGAAAGTGTAGTTCACAAGGAACAACAAGTGAAGCCAAGTTCGACACGAACCAAGCCGAAAAAGCAACATTGTTATAATTGCGGGTCGGCGGATCCCCTGCGGAAAGACTGTAAGGCGGAGATGAAATGCTTTCGCTGCAACAAAACTGGACACATGTCAAAGCAATGTACAAACAATGCGGTGGCGAATTTCATATATGGGAAAAATCGGCTAAAGCAATTGACAGTCAACACCAATAAGGTTAATGCGCTGGTGGATACGGGAGCTGATGTTTCGCTCGTACGAAGAACAGTCGGCAGCAAATTTGGCAGCGTTGTAGCAGTTAACGGCAGTGCAGCATTACAAGGCTTAGGCAACACAACAACCCACCCTGTCGGCGAAGTCGTTGCGGAAGTGCAGGTGGATAGCATACGGACGAGCCACAAATTTCTGGTTGTGGAGGACAGCGTTATGGGAAGCAATGCTATTGTAAGAGATGATTTCATCAGGAAGTTGGAAATGAAGTCTACCCCGGCCGGTTATAAGTTTTCTCCTGCTTTGGGGGAGAAAACTGAGGAAACAAATCAGATAAGTACCTTTAACATTGTCCAGTCACTTACTGACGTTGTTGTACCCCCACAGTACAAACAAATCGTGCAGAGGATGGTCGACAGCTATCAGCCAGCTGCATATACCGAGGAATGTCCTGTGAATCTAAAGATTGTTCCTGACGGTAAAATCCTGCCATTTCAATATTCACCAAGTCGCGTAGCAGTAGGAGAGATGGATGCTGTAAAGAACCAGTTTGATGAGTGGCTAGAAGCGGGCATCATTCGTTGATCCACATCGAATTTTGCTAGCCGAATGGTTATTGTCAAGAAAAAGGACGGGACTAATCGAGTTAGCGTTGACTACCGTCAACTCAACAAAAACATTTTGAAGGACTGTTTCCCCGTGCCGATTGTCGATGAAGTTTTGCTGAAGCTGCAGAAAGCAAAATATTTCACCGTAATGGATTTGGAAAATGGCTTTTTCCACGTCCCCATTGAGGAGGATAGTAAAAAATACACGGCGTTTATCAAATGGATTGTACGAGTTTAACAATCCGCCGTTTGGATTCCGTAACTCTCGAGCAGTTTTCATTCGATTTGTGAACTATGTGTGCCGGAACCTAATTGACGAGGACGTCTTGGATTTATATATGGACGACATAATTATAGATGCGGAGACGGCTGAACTTTGCTTTGCAAAAATGAAGCAGGTTTTTAACGTTTAACGCTGCAGCAGGACTTAAAATCAAATGGAAGAAGTGTCGTTTTCTACAAACATCAGTAGATTTCTTAGGACACATTGTCGGAAATGGTCACATTAAGCCCGGCATAGAAAAGATGAGTGCTGTTCGAAAATTCCCGGTTCCGAAAACAATAAAGGCCGTTCAGTCTTTTCTAGGCTTAACGGGATTTTTTCGAAAATTTATAAGGAACAATTCCCAGATCGCCAAGCCGCTTACTAATTTGCTACGAAAGAACGCTGTGTTTAAAATGGGCCACGCAGAAATGCAAGCATTCCAGTCGTTAAAAGCTGCTTCAGTTGAAGAGCCAGTCTTGAAGATTTACGATACAAATGCGAAAACCGAGTTACACACAGATGCATCGAAAGATGGATTTGCGGTGACGTTGTTGCAATGGTTTGACAATCAGTTACATCCTGTATATTTTTGGAGTAGGAGAACCTCTGAGGCGCAAGCGAAGCAACACAGCTATATCCAGCTATTTTCTTGGCATTAGAGAAGTTTGGACAATATTTATTGGGAGTACCATTTAAGCTGGTAACGGATCGTGCGGCTTTCAAACAGACCATTAACAAAAAGGACGTCCCCCGAGAGGTGGCACAATGGGTGATTTACCTGCAGGATTTTGATTACCAGCTCAAACACTGTAAAGGAGAACGCCCAAAGCACGTCGATTGTTTAAGCCGCTATCCGCGACAAATAATGTTTGTCTCATCAGAATTGACCGCACGAATTAAAAGGGCACAGCAAGATGATCCCATGATAACATCAATCACTGAAATTCTAACTACCCGGCCGTACGAGAATTTCAAATTAAAAGGGGGTCTTCTGTTTAAAGCGGTAGACGGAGCGGGTCTTCTAGTGGTGCCACGACAAATGGAAAGAGAAATTATCACAGAAGCTCATAACACTGGTCATTTCGATGTTCAAAGCACGATGCATTCGATTCAGCAAAAATATTGGATACCGCATCTGAAAGGCAAAGTCGCACATGTTATTAATAACTGCGTGAAATGTATCATGTACAAAAAAAAGCTGGGGAAGAAAGAGGGATTTTTGACCCCAATAGGAAAAGGAGATACGCCGCTACACACAATACATATTGACCATCTGGGCCCAATGGATGCCACTGTAAAGCAGTATAAATATATTTTCGCCATAGTGGATGGGTTTACCTTATTCGTTTGGTTGTACACAACGAAAACCACAAACTGCGAAGAAGTCCTCAGGAAGTTGGAGGAATGGAACACAATTTTTGGAAATCCGACTCGAATTGTCAGTGATCGGGGTGCTGCATTTACGGCACAGGCATTTGAGCAGTTTATGCGTGAAAATGACATCGAGCATGTATGGACCACTACTGGTGTTTCACGAGGGAACGGTCAAATTGAGCGTGTGAATAGATCGATCTTGTCCATTATTTTGAAGCTTTCATCGGAAGAGCCTACTATATAGTATAAATTTGTTCCAAAGGAACAGAAAGCAATGACCAGCACGATTAACGTATCGACTAAAAGATCACCATTTGAGTTGATGTTTGGAGTCAATATGAAGAATGCCATAGATGATCACATTATACAGCCTATAGTGAACATTTCAACAAGAAGCGAAAAACAGAATATGGGTATAAAGTCGGTGATTTGATGGCAATTCGCCGAACTCAATTTGTAACGGATAGAAAACTGGAAAGCTAGTATTTAGGCCCATATGAGATCATGAAAATAAAGCGTAACGGGCGTTATGATGTTCGAAAAGCTGCAAGTGTCGAAGGGCCTAACACAACAGCCACGAACTGCGATAACATGAAGCTATGGGGATACGTAGTCAACAGCGAGGATCCTTGGTCATCGGAGGCCGATGACTGAATCAGAATAGCCGAATGTAAAGTATGTAGCTATTGTGTGTGTGTGAGCAGTCGTCGTCAGTCAGCTGCTCTACGAGTTAGTCGTGTCAGTCGATGGAAGGGTCGTGTTTTAACCGTTCTACGGAGCAGTCGAAAGGTCGTGTCTCAGCCGTCGTCCATCGTGTGCAAGCCGTTGTACAGTAAGCCGTTCAACCCATCGGTCGTCACTCAGTTGTCGCTACAGCCGCTACTTTCTCTCGAGAAATTTACATAAAATCACCAAACCACAAAAATTGCAACGCACTACTCAAGTGTACTGACTTAAGCAGCTGCTGTAAACAGACTGGTTAACAGATCGCGCTCATATTTGACATAATAATTAAGGTAGCCCTGCTATCATAACAAAACACAGTTATTTGAAATAAAGTTTACCCTAGGAACTTGAAATACAATTTTCAGGTACTTCATTGTGACAATGTATGCTTCAAGATGGTGATCACTCTTGTATTGCAGAAATAATATAATTTTTTTAATAACTCCATTCCCTACCGCTCTCTCCATCACTCTTTCTGCGTCGCACAGCGCTCATGTGATCTGCATTCACATCTAGTCCTGATCATGAATATTTAGTCAAAATTCATGATCAGCCCTCTGAGATAAAAAAAATTAAATATAATACGACGCATTAAAAACACTCTGATTAGCTTTCTCTTCAAGTATCTCGCTGATAGGGTCGAAAACACCCTAAGATACTGAATTTTAAAAACAAACCTCCAGGTCTACGCTTCAATCAGTGTACATTGTATGATCCCTAAGTCTTTTCTTAAATACTAAAAGTGAGTTTGCTTTTTTAGCGATTTCTGGTAAATTGTTATATGTACGCAAAGCATTATTCGTGGCATCGCTCTTTAGACGATCAGTTCTAGCAACATTGATCTGCATTTCTCGTGTTAAATGGGTTAATTTGTGATACCTTAATCAATGGTAATGGTTAATTGTTGAAGATAAACTTACCTTTCTACGTTATAATGATTTGACTAAGGTTAATATTTTGCTGATTGGTAAATCAAACTAGCTTGAGTAAGCATTGGCATATTCAGAATGATTTTATACGCTTTGGTGAGCAGCCTAGATATACTAAATTGCCTTAAACTTACAAAGGAAAATTTACCGAATCAGATCGTTGCTTCTTTTAAAGTAACCATATCTGAGTCCTATGCAGTCATTTGTGATTCAGAGTTTTGGCCACCTGGTGTTCATGTCAAAACATTTACACCCTCCATTAGGAAGAACTTTCAAGATACAGAGCAACGGTTCCCGAAAACTTTATTAATAAACTCCTCTTTTGTATAACTTTTCAATTTACTATCAATAAGTACGAGGTCTAAGAAATAAGCTTGATCAACTCCTTTTAACATACAATCTGTTAACTGATAATGTAATATGCTTGACCGACACATGGTTAAATTATAACATTTTAAATTCAGAACTATTTCCAAACACATAATTTATCTACGTGATCGGGATACTCGAGCAACTATGAAAAGTATGTATTAGTTGCATTTAGCAATGCCTTGCCAGCCCTCATTGTATCAATTTCTCTTGTTCGCGTTTTTAAGAATGTGTTGCAATTCCCCTTTCTCATAAAATTTACTTCCGTATTAGTATCTACTGAGTAGAAACCCTGCAAACTCTCCCTAGTCACTTACGAAACTTTTTTTGATGATTTCTCTTCTTACATTTTGACACATCGCCTGAATTCTTATATACTACTTTGTGGCGATTTTATTTTTGAGAGAATACAGTGAACTACTACTGATACTTTGACTATCTCATTAACTGACAGTCCATGTCGGCATCTTCCTTCGTGTCTTATTGTTCTCTTTTATAGTATATAACTTCATCTGAAACCAAAACGGCCGACTGCTTGACTTGATGTATATTACCTGCCTGTACCAATTATATACCAATGGACCTGCATTAAAGCTATAAAGTTTAAGAGAAATAATGCATCTCCTAAGCTTAACTTCTTTAAAACTGACTTTCACGCTATATCCTCGTATCTTCAATCAATTAATTGGTCTTTTTTTCGAAGTTTTTGCCTGTGAGGATGCCACAAACAAATTTTATACTTACTTTAATAACTTAATTAGTCAGTATACACCACTCAAACGTAGCCATAAGACCAAAGATAAACCTTGGCTTACTCAGCGAGTTCTAGGAGTTTTAAAAGAGAAAGACATAGAACTCCGCCGCTTTAAATCTACTCGCAGTCCGGAAACTCGATTGAAGTTTGCTTAGTTAAGGACTACTGGAAAAAAAGAAATAAAATTTGCAGTGAAAACATACTTTTGTAACCTGGAGAGCTCGTTGCTAGCCAATAACGTAAAGCCTTTCTGGTCTTACATAATCTCTTTCAAATCTTTGCATGGATTCCTCATACTATTCATTGGGATCATGTTGTGGCTTCAACTCCTCAAGCAATTTTGGATTTGTTTACTCGGTTCCTTTCTTCTACATTCTCTGCGTCTGCGTGCATGAATACCTTCAAGAATAAATTTACAAATCACCTTCCATTCCTTTATTCTCTTTTATTGGATTACACTGAAGTTGAATCCTTAATCAATTCCCTGAATCCTAATATAAGTTCTGCTCTGGATGAACTCATCAACATATTTGTTAAATCACTTGCTATATGCATACTGCTTTGCTTCCCAAAGTTGCTGGAGTGCCTGGTTCATAACCGTCTGTTTAATTTACTGAGTCAGTAACACCTCAATAATATGGGTTTCTCAAGGGTTGATCAACAACCACTAGTTTAACTGAATTTGCCGATTACATTGCAAATGCTTTAGATAATCAACATCAAGTAAATGTCATCTTCACGGACTTTACCAAAACATTCGACACTGTGAACGATTCCCTTTTATGCTTTAACTTGAAGTCTTATGGAATCACTGAAGTCCTTCCTTCGTGAATGTCTTTCAATCTATCCTTACGTGCATGCCGTGTGTGTCTTTTTAGTACTAGCTCCTTGCCATTCTTCGCTTCAGCTGGTGTTTCGCAAGGCTCCATTCTTGGCCTCCTTCTGTTTTTATTGTTTATCAATGACCTTCTGTCTGTAATCAGGTCATCTTGTCTTACAGGTAATTTTAAAGTTTTCCATGAGATACAATCCCTACAGGACTGCTTTTACCTCCAACACCACGATTCACTTGAGCTTGGTCCTTTTCCTCTTCTTATTTTTGTTTCAAGCTAGATCAAAAGATGTACTTATAAGTTACAATCCGTAATTACTGTGTTCCTGTTTTGTTTTTTTTTCTCTTTTTTCAAACTCATTATATGTTTTAACACATTGCCTTTTAATTTGTATTTTGCCATTTTGTAATTAGACTTCTTGTCTGTTAAATAGTAAATAAATGTTGCTTTGCCGGTTAGCTCCAAATAACTACTTCATAATGTAATTTCGCTAGCACAATTGCATTTAGAACAATTTTCTTGATATGCATCGGAAAATCCTCATACCTTCTTAACAAGCCTATTATTGGGGCTAATTGCCTCTTCAGGCTATTTATGTGTGGTAACCAGGTCCAACAATTATCTATGATAAAACCAAGATATTTCATTTCTAGCATTCTAGCCGTTTATATTTACGTCAACCATCTATGTCTCCCTTGTTATTCTGCTTAAAAATAATAAATTTTGTCTTTGTCTTTCGATTAATGTGTGATATCTGGTCAGTCCACATGTATTTAGATTATTTGTGTATAGCAGGAACAAAGTTGGGCCAAGTATTCAGCCTTGGTGAGCTCCTATTTTTGTAGGTGCTTGGTCGCTCAAGACATTGTTAATTTATGTTCTCTGTGAACTCCCCTCCAAGTAACTTTTGAGCAACTGCTTAGGTGTACCTCACCCCATGCAATTTAAGTTTACGAAGAAAGAGATCGTGATCAACTGCGTCAAATGCTTTTTTTTCAAATTCACAAAAATTGCGATGATATATTCTCCTCTGTCAAGTCCCACATTGATGGAACGTGTAACAAAAAGCAGTGCATCTAAAGTACAGTTTTTTTTTAATCCAAACTGATGTAGGTTTAAAATAGAGTTTTCAACTAAGAATGATTTCAAACGATTGTTTTGTATTTTTTCAAATATTCTACGGAATCCCGGCAGCAGCACAGCCGGGCGATAGTTATTTGGGTCAAGATAATCACCACCCTTAAATATAGGAACTATTTTTGCAAGTTTTTCTTCTTCCAGAAATGATCCATTCTAATATGCACGTTTATAAAACTTGCCATAAGCTCGGCTTTGTCCTCCTTGATTATACTTACATCATTATCGTGATGCTATTGAATCCCGGCGCGGTATCCTTTTTCATTCCATTGATTACATTTAAGACTTCTCGTTTAGTTGTTTGATGAATGTAAAGGATTGAGAGTTTTGTATTATTTAAATTGCTTTTTGAACTGTCAAAGATTTTTTGGTAATTCTTCCACCAATCGTTGAAAAAAGTTATTTAATGAGTTTTCTGCGTCACGTGGATAGGATGTATTAGCGCGTCCATCAAGATTCAAAATCATTTCAGAGTCATTACCACCGCCACTTCATTTCAGAATAATTACCACTGCCTTGGCTACCATAGCATAACTAATGATACCCAACGCACGTTGCTACGCCCAAGAAAAAACATGAATTTAATGTAAAATTAAATTTCTTCATTTTATCTTAATGCTAGTAGATAAACAATATTTTTGATCGTTTTGTTTGGCGTATAAATGTACAAATTTTTCGGATTGTCAACTCGAAAGGAAGCTACATACAATTAGCCATGAAAAAAATTGAATTTACTAAATGTAAACCAGCAAAAGGTAACGATTGCCCCTGTGCTTTGTTGAGATAGTAATTGCGTAAGCAAGACGCAAAGGACACTTAGGCCATTGAAAGTCAAACAAAAAATTGTTGTTAATCATGGGTATGCATAAAATCAGCACGTTTTCCCCTTTGAGTTTGCTAATAATGATTGTTGTCTTGATGAAATTTGGCGTAAATTTTTTGACCGTCAGTATAGTTTCCTTGCACAGTTTTCTCGCATTCAAGTTCGAATAGGCATCACCAGCGATCCAACTTTCGATATTAATATGTGTGGTGGCATTTCTGGTGGCTTCATCCAGTTTGAAAACTCAGTTGGATAGTTGACTGCTTGTTCTTCATCCATCACTCTGTGAATTGATTGGTTTTTGACTGGTTCATTAGGCAGTTTCAACTGAATTTTTTCGTTCAATTTGTTGACTTCATCATTCCTGGACGCTAATTTTGTACGTTTACACAGCCAATCTGTATTTATGTAGCTGCTGGTTAAATTTGGGAGAACCGTGTCCACAATGGCTTGTATATTTGCCTGCATTTGACGAAAATAGGGTTAACGAGTTCTCATTTGTAGTGCGATCAATTGGAATTTTGCCGTTTCCAATATCCAACAAGTTGGGTAAACAGACCTACGCTCATGTCAGAAGGGTTTTGTATTCAATTTTCAAAATGCAGTCACCAGATTGAATAAAGTCAAGAAGCATGTAAATGACGATTTTATTGGAGAAACTATGAAATTCGAAGACCATACTATTATTAACAAAGTTGAAAGAATTTCGACTTCTGAGGTTTCTGTTATTGTTCTACTCATTAATATCTCCCTTGATAATTATTGCAGATGTCCATTCGCGAGGGAGGAAACACATTTTTCATGTATTTCCCCCCTGTGCCCCCACTGAAGCAAAAACTGACAGTTTAAGAACTGTTTTGAAAAGCTCCCATGAAAGCTATCATTTCATACTCACATCGGCTACGTTTGATGAATTTTTTTTCAGGGGCCACTCTCCTGTACTGTTATCATCGATTAATAGCCAATTTTTTCGAATCCTAGAGTTGTTACAAAGCCCTTTTGTTAGAAGCTCCCTCCCGCCTCCTTGACTTGTTTCACTTATGAGTATTTATTGTGGGTACTCAGCTTCAGTCATTCATTAAATTGAATCAAGTGTTCAAAACATGCACCTTAAACGTTGAAGTTGGGAAAAAATAACTCAAAGTTATTCAATCTTCGCATTTAAAACAGCCACTATTTTGTTTTACGATTACTGATACCACTAGCTGAACTGATTCTCAAAGTTATTCATGACACCTATCATTCCTGAAATTTTCATGCAAATCCTAGCAAAACTGTAGTGTCTGAGTCGGTAAAAAGCGCATGTTGTTCCATAGCCATATGTTGCCATAGTAGTACATGCAGCGCATATTGTTCCATAGTAATACAGGAAAATTCAAACCACTATAACTTCGCTTAATATGATGCAATCTTTATGAAACTTGCAGGGTTGATCAATCTTATAAATAGACATCTGCGTACTGAATTTCATTGAATTTAAGGGTACCGTTAAGATTTTATTCAAGAAAACACAAAATCGATAAATCATACTATTACTAACAAAGTTGAGTGAATTGCGACTTCTCACGTATTTGTTGTTGTTGTACTCATCAAGGTCTACATTCGTGATTTTTTTCAGATTTTTCGGATCACAGGTGTCCAATCGCGAGGGGGGGGGGACACAAATTTTTCGTGTATTTCCCCTCCCTGTGCGCCCCTCGAAGCAAACTTTGCCAATTAAGACCTGTTTTGGAAAGTACTCATCAAGACCTTTCATTTGATACCCATATCGGCTACCTTCAATGAAATTTTTTTTTCGGGGGGTCACTCCCCTATATGGAGAGACCCCCCTTAAATACCTTATAAAATTTTTTAGTAGTTGAACTTTGAAGAGATCACAACTTTACACAAACACACAAAATTTGATGCTTCTAGCTTAAGTAGTTTCCGAGAAAAACTGCTGTGACACACGGACGGACGGACGGACGGACGGACGGACAGACAGACAGACGGACAGACAGGACGCGATTTTAGAAGGGTTTTGTAAAATTATTTTACAAAACCCTAAAAATTGTTTGAAAAATGTTTGGGCAGACGCATCTTGCACTAAATACACATGTATGTTCGTTTAGAGTGTGATTTTTTTTTGACTCACTAAATATGATGTTTTCAGGCAAGCGTGCAGCTCATTTGCGGGCGTTAATCGAAGCATGACGTGCTAAGCTTGGTGAAAATCCCCTGCAAGAAGAATCAGAGCACCTCCCATCATGGTTCTTCCCTTGGAAATTGCGCAGAGTCCAGTCACGCGCTTCAAGCGAATTTTTATGGGCTGTTCGTCCCAAAGGATGAATTTGCATGTTTAAAGTACTGTGGCCATTCAGGAATTTTTGCTAATGTTGCAGATTGGTGTTTTAGTCTGGTTCAAATTCAATGGAAACTTGAGTGCTGAGTGCACTGTACCTCCACCATCGGGTGGCGTTGATGCAATTCCGAATGATGCCACTGCAAGTGGAATTTCATTCTGAATTCTGAATTCGAACCAAAGCCGATATCAGATTGATGAGAAACATTTTACCGCCAATTTCGTTGGCTACACGTTGCATGACTTTGTCGTAGGCATTTTTTGATCAGCAACTAAAAGTCTAGCTTGCGTGTCAGCAAAATGTTGTTGCTGGCTTTCATCAAGTTGCTCTTCCCGGACCAGGTCCCTGTCTTGCACGTCGTTTTTGTTTCGTGTCAATGCTGGCTGGTTGACAAAGGACTTTGCTGTTGATTAATATGCATAAGCCTCAATCAATATTAGAGTTCCATTGAAAATATCTTCCGAATACTCCTGTTTTGGATCGATTGCGCGTGCTTGCCTGAGAATGTTCTCACTCGAACTTTCGTGATGCATTTCACATAGTTCTCTGGGATTCGATAGTGCGCATGTTGTTAAAATGATCACAAACAAAGTACATATTTGCTTTGGATGACACGTAAGCAACGTTTTTGTTAGTGTTTTGTACCAATGCTGATCACTGTCAAGCAAGCCCAGTTTGAAATATGATTCTCTATGCGTTCGGCATACTATCCCATCGTCGGTTTACAAAGCAACGAATGATGTAGGACCTTTGATTTTATTCAATAACAATAGCAACCAATAACATGCCACGTTACTAGGATTTACTGTATACACAAATTCTAAAGCATCCAACGAGCATACACCAGCATACTCTGGAACAATTGCGCCACGATTTTTTCGCGCGTACTTTATTGTCAATGTGCTCTAAGTATTGTATTTGGGCACTTTGTGATACAGCATCGTTTTTGCAAAATCATTGAATGCAAACGATTTGAAACAAGTTGGGTAGACAGACCTATGCACATGTCAAAAAGGTTTTGTATTCAATTTACAAAATGCAGTCACCAGATTGAATAATATCAAGAAACATGTCAATGACGATTTTATTGGAGAAAATATGAAATTCGAAGATCATACTATTATTAACAAAGGTGAACGAATTTAACTTCTGAGGTTTTTGTTATTGTTATACTCATATATATCTCCCTTGATAATTATTTCAGATGTCCATTCGCGAGGGAGGAAACACATTTTTCATGTATTTCCCCCCTGTGCCCCCACTGAAGCAAAAACTGACTGTTTAAGAACTGTTTTGAAAAGCTCCCATGAAAACTTTCATTTCATACTCATATCGGCTACGTTTGATGAAATTTTTTTTTCAGGGGTCACTCTCCTGTACTGTTATCATCGATTAATGGCCAATTTTTTCGAATCCTAGAGTTGTTACAAAGCCCATTTGCTAGGAGCTCTCTCCCGCCTCCTTGACTTGTTTCATTTATGAGTATTAATTGTAGATACTCATCTTCAGTCATTCATTCGATTGAATTAAGTGTTCAAAGCATGCACCTTAAACGTTGAAGTTGAGAAAAAATAACTCAAAATTATTCAATCTTCGCATTTAAAACAGCCACTATTTTGTTTTAAGATTACTGATACCACTAGCTCAACCGTTTCTCAAAGATATTCATGACACCTATCATTCCTGAAATTATCATGCAAATCCTAGCAAAACTGTAGTTTCTGAGTCGGTAAAAAGCGCATGTTGTTCCATAGCCATATGTTTCCATAGTAATACATGCAGCGCATATTGTTCCATAGTAATACAGGAAAATTCAAACCGCTATAACTTCGCTAAATATGATTCAATCTTTATGAAACTTGCAGGGTAAATCAATCTTATAAATAGTGTACTAAATTTCATTGAATTTAAGGGTGCCGTTAAGATTTTATTCAAGAAAACATAAAATCAATAAATCATACTATTACTAACAAAGTTGAGTGAATTGCGATTTCTCACGTATTTGTTGTTGTTGTACTCATCAAGGCCTACATTCTTGATTTTTTTCAGATTTTTTGGATCACAGGTGTCCAGTCGCGAGTGGGGGGACACAAATTTTTCGTGTATTCCCCTCCCTGTGTGCCCCTCGAAGCAAACTTTACCAAACTAAGACCTGTTTTGAAAAGTTCTTATCAAGACCTTTCATTTGATACCCATATCAGCTACCTTCAATGAAATTTTTTTCGGGGGGTCACTCCCCTATATGGGGAGACCACCCTTAAATACCTTATAGATTTTTTTTGTAGCTGAACTTTGAGGAGAGCACCACTTTACACCTGCATACAAAATTTGATGTTTCTAGCTTAAGTAGTTTTCGAGAAATACTGCAGTGACACATGGACGGAAGGAAGGACAGACGGACAGATGGACAGACAGGACGCGATTTTAGAAGGGTTTTGTAAAATTATTTTACAAAACCCTAATAACGGGGAGCGTTGTGTTTGGCATTTGCTCTACTCTGTTTGGTGCGTTTTGTTCAATAATGTCGACATGCTAGCCATTTTTAAGGGTTTTGTACTAAAATACAAAACCCTATTGCAATCACGACCTGTGTCCGTCTGTCCGTCCGTCCGTCCGTCTGTATGTCACAGCACTTTTTCTCCGAAATTATCGAGGCTACAGCCATGAAACATTGTAGAAAGGTCAGAAGTGGTGACTTCTTGAAAGTTCAAGTGTGGAAAAATTTTTCAAAGGGGTTTAAGGGGGGTCTCCCCATATAGGGGGGTGGCCCCTCAAAAAAAAATTTTCACCATTGGTAGTCGGGTAGGGTGTCATTGGAAAGGTCGCAATGAGATCTTTTCAAAAAAAGTCTTAAAATTCCCTTATTAGTACCGAGGCGGGTAGGCGAAGGGGAAATGTACGAACTTTTCGCGTACCCCCCCCCCCCCCTCGCGACTAGACACCTTCCATCCGAAAAGTCTGTAAAAATTAATGAATGTAGGCCTTTATGAGTACAACAACAACAAATGCGTGAGAAGTCGAAATTCCTTAAACTTTGTTAGTAATAGTATGATTTATCGATTTTATGTTTTCTTGAATAAAATCTAAACCGTACCCTTAAATTCAATAAAATTTAGCAAACAGATGACTTTTTATAAGATTGAAAGTTTCTCTGAAAGTTTCATAAAGATCGAATAGTATTTGCCGAAGTTATAGCGATTTGAATTTTCTTGTATTACTATGGAACAATATGCCCTGTATTACTGCGGAAACATATGGCTATGGAGCCATATGTGCTTTTTACAGACTTAGACACTACAGCTTTGCTAGGATTTGCATGAAAATTTCAGGAATGAAAGGTATCATGAAGATGAGTGCATACAATTGAAACAAGTTGAACAGGCAGGAGACAGCTCCTAGCAAAAGGGTTTTGTAATCATTTTAGGATTCCAAAAAACAGGCCATGAATCGATGATTACATTACAGATGGCCCCTGTAAAAAAATTTCATGAAAGGTAGCGGATATGCGTTTCAACTGAAAGTTCTCTATGAGAGCTTTTCAAAACAGTTCTTAAACTGACAGTTTTTGCTTCAGTCAGGGCACAGGTGAAGAAGTACATGAAAAATGTGTTTCTTCCCTCGCGAATGGACACCAGTGATCTAAAAAATCTGAAAAAAATTTATGGGTATAACTATAACAAATACCTTAGAAGTCACAATTCGTTCAACTTTGTTAATAATAGTATGATCCTCGAATTTCACATTTTCTCCAATAAAATCTTCTTTGACATGTTTCTTGATTTCATTCGTTGCTGGTTACTGCATTTTGTAAGTTGAGTACCAAACCCTTCTGACATGAGCATAGGTCTATCTACCCAACTTGTTTAAAGTGTACAGCGAGATATTGAATAGTTGGAGAGCGTTTGTGGATGTTGAATGCGAAAATTTGTCAGACTGCTTCATTGCTGCTGATGTAGCGTCCCATCTGATTTCATCAGTTCGATTAGCCAGGCCAAATACTGCCATGTCACTGCCCTTGTTGACGTTTTTGCTAATATATTCGATCAACTTCACCGCATTGCAGTACTAGATATTGATGTAAGCATCAAACATTTTTTAAAGCACGAATGAGTACGGCAAGATCCATCTGTTGTCGATGTTAAAATCAACATTTCGCATTCAGATTGAGGTTGTGATCCACCGTCATCTGCCTTCCTTCACCTATACATTGGATATCCATCAGCTCCAGTTAGGGTTTCATCGATAACTCTCATGGATATCGTTTTGTGCACTAGCCACCCTTCATGAATTGTAAATTTGTATCAAGTACTCCGCATGGTCCATAGATGATATTTTTCTTGATAGTTTTAAATAGAATGAAATCTTCATCTTGATTCGAAAGCTCAGCAGGAATCACACTATCAATTTCTGTTGGATCGGTTTCGGGTTCAACCAAACTAAAATGTGAGCGTGCAGTACGCCTATTTTTGCTATTCAATTGAGTACATCCAGCATCGAGTTTCTCGAAAAATACGGTTCTTGGTGAAGACGTCCATGAGTCTAATTAGCTTTTGCTAGAAAACTCGATCAAGAAGCTCATACACGTGCAATTCGTTTAGACCAGTGGATAGCAGATGTGCCCATACTTTTGAACATAATTCATGGCATCTTGTGCGTATTCGTGCATGTGTCGCGGACTGCCGGTGTACGTTGCTCGCAATATTACCATTTGTCTGATGTTAGCAGCAACTTCTGTTGATTTTATCGTATAGTTCACGACAGTTTAGTAGGTAGTTGGATTTGTTTGGAAGAATCATAATGCGGTACGCGTACTGGTCTAGTTAGTAAACTTTCTTCGTTGAATCTTCATTCGTGTTGGGGTCAATTTGCAAGCTATTAAAATGGTGGCCATCTTCTCCCGCAGAAACAACAATGGATATTGGAGTGCATGGTACGATCGATGTGTTTCCGAAACGCGTTGGACATTTGTATCCTGGCGGTGAATGATTATGTCACGTCGATCAAAATTCACTATTACAACTGCTACATTACTTATCACTGATATTTTGAAACGTCTTTCGTGTTCCCCAGATGATGTTTTGTCGGCTTTTATCACAACAATATAGTCATTTGATGGCATCAGATCTATAGCAGTTTTGAAGAGACGAATCAAACTGTTAATTCCATGCAATATTGTTTGTAAGTTCAAAATGATTCCGCGTCTGGTTGCAGTACTAATCACGGAACGCTATTTGATTTCTCTTTCCTCGTTGACAGTAAAATATATTTGCAAAAACTTTGCCTTTTGATCCGGTATAGGATGCAATGAACTGATTCGGTGATATATTTGGCCTTTAGCTTAGAAAGTGGACATATAACCGGCGTTGTTGGCAATGTTTGTTGCACCGCAGGACGTAATTTGAAAGCATGAGTTGTACTTGCGAATGATTTGCGGAAAATGTTTTAAAATTTAAGTATCACCAGAAATGTAATTCTGAAGTGGCTCAGGTGGCACCATCAGCGTGCAAAAAAAACTTTACCGTTCGAACAATACATTCCAGTTGATTCCTTAGTAATCGATTGGTATCAAGTCGTTGGATATGTTGTTGAGGTATTTTTTTTCTCTGGAAGTTAAAACTCTGGCGCGCAATTCTTGAAGGCGAGATCTCCTTGGTTTATTAGTTTCTTCAGCTCTAGAAGTTGAAGCTCTGTTGTGTTTATCTTAAAGGCAAGACCCAAGTTGCTCTTCAGTTTCAGTGGCTCAGGAAATAGAAGCTTTTTCGCACATTTGCTTAAGGCGAGATCCACGTTGCCCTTCAGTTTCAGCGGCTCTTTTTTCCCTTTTATTATTTGCTTTAGGTGATTTCCTTCCAAACGATGGTGGCATTATTCAAAACTGAAGAAATATTGAATTTTTATTGAAATGGTGATTGTGGAAGAAATTGTGATTGTAGAAGGATCACTTGCAATCGATTGAAAATGAGCAAAGTGGAAGGGATTTCCAAAGCAATTCATACATTTGACGCAACAAATATTATTTAAGCGCGAAAAGAACACTTGCAATCGATTAAAAGGAAATGTCATTCAAACACAGCTACTGTTAACTGTGTTACTCTGTAAGCTATTTCTATTAAGTTGATGCTAAAATCGAAACACTTTTTTGAAGATTTCTGAGTTCAGCGAGTCTGAATCGTAACGATTTGATTGGGGAAAATGTGAAATTCGAATATCATACTATTATTAACAAAGTGGATCGAACTTTGACTTCTTTTTTTTTTGTTGTACTCATAAATACCTATCCCCATGATTTTTTTCTGATTTTTCAGATCACAAGTGTCAAATCGCGAGGGAGGGAGAAGTGTCAAATTAAGACCTGTTTTGAGAAGTTCTCTCGCTCCCTTATATACCTTATAAAATTTTTTTGTAGTTGAACTTTGAAGAGAGCACCACATAAAATCTGCATACGAAATTTGATGTTTCTAGCTTTGGTAGCTTGCGAGAAAAAGTGCTGTGACACACGGACGGACAGACAGGAAGCAATTTAAGTAGGGTTTTGTAAAATTATTTTACAAACCCCTAAAAAAATGAATCATCACAAACGACTTCAAAGCCAGGATTGATACCGAATAAGGTTATGCTGTGTGTATGGTAGGATTGGAAGGGAATTGTTTATCGTGAGGTGCTAGAACCTGGCCAAACACCAATTTGGCCCTGTATTGTCAGCAATTAACCAGATTGCAGCAAGCAATTCAAAAAAATTGGCCAGAATTGATCCGCAAAAAGGGCGTCATCATGACAATGCCAGACCATATACATCTTTGATGACCCGGCAAAAATTGATAGAGCTTGGCTGAGAAGTTTTGATGCATACACCGTATAGTTCAGACCTTGCACCATCAGACTACCATTTGTTTTGGTCTCTGCAAAATTTCCTTAACGAAAAGGAATCGCTTGGCCAAGTTTTTCGCCAATAAACCACGGAAGCTCTATACAGATGGAATAATGGCTTATTCAAAAAATGGCAAAAAGTCATAAATAATAATGGACAATATGTACTAAAATAAAATCTATTTTAAATACAATAAAAGAAATATTCTATCGAAAAATGACAAAAAAGGCTTAATGCTTTTTAGAATACCCAATATATATATAGATATATATATATATATATATATATATATATATATATATATATATATATATATATATATATATATATTGTAGATTTACTTTTCAGACTTACCAAAATAAATAAAGTCCAACTTTTCTAAACTTCACCAACCTTCCATATCTTCTTTTATGTGTTCGTTTGGTGAAGTCAAAAATCACATTGATGCTCTTGATGTCTCTATTTGTGACTATCTTGATGGATTATCTAATTTTTTTTATATAAGGGGAAGTTTATACATCCTCTTCGATGAATGTTTGATAAAAAGGTCAGTTATCAAACATTCATCGAAGAGGATGTATAAACTTTCTTATTTGAAGGTAATGTCCGATTTGAAAATTTTAGAAAAAGTGATATGTCCTCTGGTTCCTCGATGATCAGGCATTTCTTGCAATATAACTGCTCCTATTCTATTGTTCTGTGACAAGTATAAATCTTTTATTGAAGTCGGGATACATCAAAGTAACATTATCTTTTAAAATTTATTTAATTTTTTCCAAAGCTAATTGACACTCTTTGAACCATACAAATTCAGTATATTTTTGAAGTAGTTTATTCAAAAGATCTATAGTTTTCACAAAGCTATGCACAAAACTGCAATAATAGCCAGGTAATTCCAAAAATGATTTTATTTCCTTCTGATTTTGAGGCACTTTTTATCAATTGTCTCGAGCTTTTTAGGATCCTATTACTTTTTTGTTTGAAAACTCATATTTGTCCGGTTGAATTTTTAAAGATTTTCAATTTAAGACGTTCCAACACTAGTTGAAAGATCCACCATAGACAACTACATCATCAAGTTAAATGAAAACTTTGATTTTATTGTAGTAATTCCAAAAACACAATCTTCATCATTCGTTAAAAGCAAGCTGACGCTTTTTACAGACCAAGTGGCTTACATACGTAGTAGTTTTGCATTGATTCTCACATTTTACTGGTATTAGGTCTATTATTGATAAATATTTTGCGGTGCCCGATTGGTCTAGTATTTTTGAAAGTCTTGAAGCTGAGTTATGTTAAATGAGTGCACTCTCAAACGGAAAAACAACTAGCAAAACTATGTTGGCATGGGAAGGCAAAGACCTTCATTAAATTTTTTACATGCGTAATTGAATCTGTTTCTGAAGAGCTGGTGCACTTCTATGTCGTTTTTTAGAGCTTTGCTAAAAAATTGTTCTTCTAATTTTGCGATCCTCTCCAGCTGTCTGTCGGTCAATTTGTCAAAATCAAAATCGAAAGCACTTTATTCAATATTAATCGTTATAAATTCTAAAAGAATATAAAGCAAATTCCAAACAATAATAATATGAAAACTTAATGGCCCAAATGGCTTTCTTAATTTATGCGATATCAGTTAAACACGTTTCATGAAAAAAAACCAAAGCAAATTCAAATTAATTAAGATAATTACATATTTTATGATTCGATTGGAAAAAAGAGAAAAAACCAACCAACACTATTACAAAATTATTTACAATTATAACACAACAGTGAACTTTTATCCCACACCTAATATGTTATAGCCTAATTCTGATAAAATTCAATCAAAACCGTATCTGATATTTTAAAAAAAATTCTATCACATCCTATCCTATCCTATCCTAGTCTAAGCGTTATACCTTATCTCTTATCGTAATGTAATAAACAAAATATAAACCTTACCTATCCCAAATTTTTAACACAAATTTACAACACTGAATGTAGCAATAATGAGGTAAAACTCAAAAACTATGTAACGAAAATAAATACAAATAATTTAGACACTGTCACCCACCCACCAATACCTAGATTACTCCGTCTCAGCTCGACCAGCCTGAATGAATCTCGTAAATGAGTATATCTGTTGGAATTGTTAATCCCGTGAACTCAAATTCGGAGGGTATTTTATCTTCTTATTGGTGGCTCGTCTATATATGTTATGTTATATATGATTGGGACGCCGCAGAATCATAAACATATAGATTCATATCCAAATGCACGAATGCTTCTGGAGGAACGAAGCCAGTAGCGAGCTAAGTCGCAATATACCCGTCTGTAGGGCGGAGCAAATCTTGCGATATGATTCCAAAGAAGTTTCAATATGAAGATATCGACTCTTGTCTCTTGAGCAGTTTGATAAACTCTTTTATTCGATATATAATGCTCAAAGTCCATCTCAGGCTTTCTGTACAAACCAGTACATGCACGAAGATGTTTTGTTTAGCAAACTCTTAATTTTTCCATAGTACTAGCACTCTGATCATACCAGGTCTTACATCCATATGTCAAAACTGGTCCGACCAGGGTCTTGTAACAGATAACTTTGACATTTTGATCAATGTTTTTGGAATGAAAGAGTCTTCGTAAGGCCATGACTAGCTTTTGTGCTTTACTGAGCATGATCTTGTCATGTCCAGTATAGTACAGATACTGATCTATATGAACACCGAGATATTGAGCACAGGACTTATGTGTAACCCGTTCTGATCTACTCTTGCCAGCCATGATGTGGAAATCCTTCCAATTACGTTTCAAGTCTTGACTGATCCCTGTCCGAAACAGAATTGTCTCGCACTTCTGTACATTGATTTTCATTTGCCAATTTTCAGTGTACAAAAGCAAATCATTGACCGTTTTTTGAAGATCTTTTTGAACTATTGAGGCTTTTTGGTCTGATGCATAAGTGATCAGATCATCAGCAAACGATACCAATGATCGTGTTGGCAAGACGTTAAAATCAAAGCCGTTCAATAGCTTATGAATAAGTATTGAGAAGAGCAGAGGCGCAGTAACTGTTCCCTGCTGTAGACTATTCAAGACCTTGAACTCGTGCATTGTCGTCAGATTTCCATCAGTTACAAACAATGATTTCCCGTGTAACATATTTCACATCATGGCGACAAGGTGTCTTGGAAACTTATCCTGAAGGAGTTTAAAAACTAGTCAATCTAACCACACCGTATCGAAACATTTCTCCATATCAATTAAACACGCTCCAACAAATTTTCTGTTGTTTAATTTCCAACAAATGTCTGATGTTACTTTCGTTATTGCATGCATGGTTGAATGCCTGGCACGGAAACTAAATTGGCAATTTGGCATCAACTCATATTTCTCAATGTACGCGCTCAATCTTTTGTTTAGTATCACTTCCATCATTTTGCTGTTGTTATGTAACAAGCTCTTTGGGCGATTGCTTTAAGTACTCGAAGATTCTTTTTCTTTCCTCAAAATCGAAAATACCTTCGCCTTTTTCCACTCAGTTGGGAAATATGAATTGCTCAGCATGTTGTTAAACAATATGCAATGATTCCTAATAGCGGCCTCAGGCAAATGTCGGAGAACTACATTTAGAATACCGTCAGTACCACATGATTTCTAGTTGTGTATCTTACCAAATATAAAACACAAGTCTTCATAGCTGATAAAATAATCAATAAAATTAAGCTTGGTATGAGGTCAGATATTAATGTTTCATTGAAATGAAGAATTGATTGGCCGTTGAGGCTTGATTTGAAGTTGGAAACTTTTGCGTCAACGACCTCAGAAAATATTTCATTCCCTCTCTCAGGGTTTTGTAGATGAACCAATTCAAAATGAGTTCCAATCAGGGCAAGTTTCAGTAATTCATCACATATAATCCTGTTTCCATGTCTATCCGGAGTCGTACTATCAATTTCGATACCAGCCATATCGAGAAGATTTATCTCATCACTAGCCTTCACTCGGGATCTCTTACAAAATATATTATTAACCTTTGCAAAAACGCCATCTGGGCCCTGTAGTCTGATATCCCTCAGTTTTTCCACCCATTAATTGCTGACCGCACTCTTGAAGTATGAACGTATTAAGTTCCAGGCATTTTTTGGGTGCAATTTCTACAAAGCCAACGAGGGATGGTTGTAGTCCAAAAATTGCCGATAAATATTGTTGACGCGTGTGAGAAGAAGACTTTTCAATCTTTTCAACTTTGCGATGGTTGGTGTTCCATATTCTTCCATATTGTTTCAATGCTTAACCTTGGGAACTACTTTCACAATCGTTTCCATCGTCAACTTCTCTAACTTCGACAAATAGAGCTCTATTTCGTCGTTAGTTAGATTCCTGTCATTAGAAACCATTGAGCAAGCGCTGTCATCATCTTTTGGTACTCTCGATCAAACTTCTTTTTTAAACTTTTCCCAATCTGTTTGTTTGAAATTTAACCAATGATTTTTATGTTGAACTGGATTGAAGAAGACATCAACCCTTTGATGATTGATTTCCATTACGATTTCATTTTGTACGCTAGAGTAAGAAAGTGCCTGCAATTTCCATTCCCGTTTTAGCGTTAATTCGACTCAAACAGTCTGCAGCTTTATTCTCTTTCCCTTTGATATACTTGATTTCAAAGTCATAATCACCTATGTTAGTCTCAACAACTATTGCTGCAATCTTGGATTTATATCTTTACCATTATGTTTTGCTTGTAACTATTTGAGAAGTTGATGATCCGTCATAAGATGAAAACTTCTCCATAAATATAAGGTCTAAAATAATGTACGGCCTAAAAAATCGCTTCGAGTTCCATTTCCGTTGTGGAATATTTTGATTCGTGGTCGTTCAGAGTCCTACTGGCTTAACTTATAGGGTGTTTATCTTGAGTTAAGACTGCCCCTATTGCAAAGTCACTTGCATCCGTTACTAAAGTAAATTTTTTTATTGAAATCAAAAGTCTTTTTAAATGTTGATATGCATCTTTGTACTGAGAATTGTTTACGTTAATCTTTACGTTTTCTCTAAGAAATTTGGTTAAGCCCTGGGCTACTTTAGCGTAATGTTTTACGAACTAACGGTAATAGCCGGTTATTCCCAGAAATGAATTGATTTATTTTACTGTTTGTGGAAGTTTCAAGTTTTGAATATTTTCAATCTTGTTCATATTCGGTTTAACACCTTCACTGGTTGAGGTATGGCCTAGGTACTCCGTAGACCTGGGGAAAAAGTTACAGCTATCCACTTGTATTTTCAAATTGTGTTCCCTCAATTTGCTGAAAATCTTTTGTATACTTTTCAATTGTTCTTCTATTGTCGGGCTAAATATGAATATGTCGTTTAAATACACCACACATATTTGATTGATATATTCCCTAAGTACGGAATTAATGAGTCGTTGGAATGTCGCTGGAGCCTTTTCAAGTCCAAACAGCTTTCTAATGAACTCATAATGACCTAAAGGAGTTGAGAATGCAGTTTTCTTTCTCTCATCTTCTTTAATCAGAACCAGTTGGAATCCTTTTGCAAGATCCAGGATCGTAAAATATTGCACTCTTCCAAGCTTTTCCAAAATATTTTCTTTATTTGGCATTGAAAATTTGTCGTTTACAGTGACTCCGTTGAGTTTCCTATAATCCTCCACTTTTTTTACCAGTATTGTCAATCTTTTTAAGAACAATTCACAATGGTGAATTATAGGGAGAAACACTTTCCCTAATGATTCCCTGGTTCAACATCTCCTTCATTTGCATATTTACTTCTCCTTCATAAATTTGAGGGTGTCTGTATACTAGTCTATCATTAATTGTTACAATTTCATGCTGCACATCGTGAGCATGAGTCAATTTTTGACCTTCTTGAAAAAAATAGGTCTTCATTTCTCTTTATTAGTGCTTCTAAGTTATATAGCTCTTCTTTATTCATATCCTCCCGTTTAAACTTCTATAATACATTTTTATCATCATTTTTTTTCTAGCATATGAATCTCGTCATATTTGAACCGGCATTAATTTATAAATTTAGTTCTTACATTATGTATCTTCAAATATACATCCTCAAAATTTATTATAGCTTGCATGGGTTTTAAAATATTCTATCCAATTAGGCCTTCAACATTTTTATTTTTAAAAGTAGTCGATTTCCAACTCATGAGGTTGGCTTCATTGATTTCAAGTGGAAATTCAGTAATTATTTCCTGATCAATTCCAGTTTGGCCACTGAGTGTGTTAAAATAAAGTGATTTAGGTAAATTTGAACGCTTGTTTTGTGGGAAACTATTTTTGTTTAATAACGTTGTTGCCGAACCAGTGTCAATAAGTCGTTTTACTTTATTTCTTCCGATAGTTAGCTCAACTATCGGTAAATTTGCATTTCGGCTGGCAAATGAAAACTCACTTCCTCTGAGTTTTGTATATGGTCGACTTCAATATGTTCAGTTACATTGTTTCTGAAATAACCCGAAGTCCTGCCATTTAACTGATTACCATTATTTTGCCTGCATCGGGCGGAATTTCCCTTAATCTTATATCTTCCCAAATTTAATGAAATCATATTATCTAGAAGTCTTTTGTTTTTATATTAGTTCTGTCCTATATCGCCATTATTTTCACTTTTATGTTGAGGGGCAAGATTTGTCGTGTGCTGTTTATTTTTATCAAATGTCTGTCTTTTTCTTGGAGGATTAAAATTTCTAACAAGTCCAGTTTTCTCTAACAGATAAAATGCTTCTCTTAAATTTTCCACATTTTTAATTGTAAACTATGCTTTCTAGATTTGCATCTATACCATTTAAAAAGGTTTTTAAAATATCTGCCTCGTTTGCCCGAGGTGAGAATCGTTAAGCTTGTCTAAGATTACAATATAATAGTATTCACTTGCATTATAATTGCTCATGTTGATCACCTGATGATGAAGATGGTAATAGCTTTCCCGGGCACCAAATTTTTCGATTAGTTTTTTCCTTCACTTGTTCTCATGATATGTTAGATCCTAGTGTCCTTATTGCTTACAGAGCCTGTCCTTGAATCTTGTTTAAAACATGTTGTTGAAAAACTTACTGTTGCAAAATGATCTCGACTTCGTGGATAAACGACGATACATCATAATACTTAGTACCGTGAAAGGGTTGAATTGCAAGGGCTTCCTTCATCACATCCATTGCAGAAATTATTATTTGTGGGCCTTGGTGATCTTCATGTCCTGGTCCTTTTTGTGGTGATAGTGGTGCCATATTTATTAGACTTCTTGTGCAGGGAGTAGATTTTTCCGATGAATACTCTTATTTTACACTTTTTGACATTCGGACACAAGTTTCGCTTTTAGTCCTTGTCATCAGCTGTGCATCAAATAATGTCTGCTTTTTTTGTGTTTCTTATGTTTTTCTTCTTTAAGACTATATTGTCGTAGAATGATCACAGTGTATTAACTTATCACCATTTATTCACTGATAACGTTAATTTATGTATAACTGTTTTCTGTGTGTCATTAATTTAATAAGACAAAAAGAGTTTTGCTACGATCATCAACCTTAAGGTTTAACGAGATTCATTGACTGTAAATTTGCCTTTATCGCTAAGTCACTGATTGAAATAATTAACTTTATCACCAATCTTATGATATAGTGAGAGTCACTAAACGTTCTTTATTTTGATTCACTTTTAATTTTCCACTTATCTTTGGATTAAGTATTTACTGACTACACCACGTTTGTGAATCTTCAACTTAATTAATAAAAAGACGAAGTTTTTATTTTAAGAACTACTCTATTGATTCCGATTAGTAACTAGCTCTACAAAGTACAATTCTTCAACTTAACGATTTTCTGGCCTAAATAACGCATTTGGTATTATTAATTGCTTAACTGATTTTTCAGCATAAAAGTATTTAATGTAGATCACTGCAACTGAATGTGCAATTGTATTGATCAGCAATATTGTGAAAATGATTAACAATTGGTTTACAGAATGTGCAATTGTGTTGATTGGGAAACTTGTAACTGAGTTGCTTTCAAACATTGACTTTTAGGCTCTTATGCTAACCCATCTATGTAAATAGGAATTGATGGATCTGGTATTGGTGAAGGAAGTGGTGGTGGCGTTGACGTCGAGATGATCGCAGCGCCTGATAGAGGGTTGTTGCGCAATCCAACTCGATTGAATATAGATAAAATTTATCATTAAAATTACAATAAAATTTTGAATTTGAAAACGTAAATTATTTCAAAACATTGAATGCTTTCAATGCAACATACAAGACATTGAACTTTTTTATACCAGTTGACATGTAAGAAGCCGTGGAACCCTTTCGATGTTCTTTCTTTCTTCTTCTAGCCGTCAAAGAGAATAGAGTAAAATAATAATTCATTGAAAAGCCCATTGAGGTAAAAAAATTATTATGTATAAAACTAACTGTAATCTAAATAAATTATATTTTAAGGCTTTTTCTTGGATACAAAAAATCGTCTTTCAATCCTCTTCAAAAATTGTTTGCCAAGTGAGGTTAATGCAAATTGCAGTCCACGTGAGAGACGTCACAACAGTTTCCTCGATTGCTAAACAGTTTTTGGTCCGTCGAGCCGGATATTCAACTGAGGTAGAAATCCTCAGCATTGAACCGTCAATCAGAAGAGGTTAGGAAATTCGACAATGGCCCCACAACTTGAAAGGCTTATACGAAAGCAAAGTGCTCAAAAAGGAAATGTCACGCGTGTGATAAATTTTCTGGAAGAGTCAAAAAGTCGTGGAAAAGAGATCGCTTTAGACGTACTTAAAACCAAACATTCATTAATTCAAACCTCGATGAATAAATTTAATAGTTTGCATGATGAAGTCTTGGATATAATTCCAGACAATGAACTGACACAGCATCAAGCTGACTATCAAGCACTTCATGAAAACGCTGAAGAAATCATCTCAAAAATTTCTTCGGTGATATGAGCAATTGAAAAATCTGAAGAAAAAGAATTCTCACATTCAAATGTGCATCACTATTCAACATTGAATGAAACGAAACTTGATGTTGCAACAAAAAGAGGCTCATTCAAATGAAGTTAGAAGCAATTTCGAAATTTCAACGCAATTACAAGAAGGAAACTCAGTCAACATCGTTTCTTCGTGTTCAGTTGGACAATCTTAAACCACTCAAACGCGAATTTGATGCAAACCTTGAACAAACGTTAAGCGAACTTGTTGGTGAACAAAATGAGTTACAACGAACTACAGAAGAAGCTGATGTTCTACAGTTCAACGAACAATTTGATATGCTCTTTGCGTGGTTCCTTGATGAAATCGAAAACCGAATAACTTTTCAATCAACCCCTCAAGTTTTGATGGCAAGTACGAGAATTGGGAAACCTTCCGTCAGCTCTACGTGGCATTGGTACACAGCCAACCAATTACAAATTGTGAAAAAATTTCAATTCTTTGCGATGCTTTAAAATCGTTGCCGCCGGGAGAGGTCAGTCCAATCGCTCAGGTACCATTCGATGAGAAGAATTACGAGTTTGCATGGAAACAAGTTTGCGATCGCTACGGTGACAAAAGAAAGGTTGTATCGTCACACATCAACAACATTCTCAAAGTTTCATCTATGAAGAAAGACACATTGAGGGAGTTTCGACGAATCATGGATATCTTCCAATCAAACATTCAAGCTTTGGAAAACCAAGGTTTTAAGCTTGATAACAACACATTTGCTCAAGTTGTAGTCGTCCACCTCATCTCAAACGCTTTAGATGAACAAACTTTGAAGGAGTGGCGCAAAACCAACAGCAATGTCAACCCGACGTATGCCGGATTGTGTGAGTTTCTGAAAAAATACTGGGAAAATCTTTCCGATTTACTTTCAAACGCACATAAACCAGCTCATCTGGCTACACTTCAGCAAAAACTGGGAAATAAAAGCATAGGCGAGTCTAAACAGCCGCAATTCGTTTCAACTCACACTGCCAAACGTCAACCGAAAGAAAAGTCAACACCGAAATGCCGCTTGTGTGAATCAAATCATTGGTTGAACGAGTGTGATATGTTTAAAGAGTTCACAGTTGAAAGTCACCGCCATTTTGTTCGTGAACGAAAGCTTTGTGAAAACTGCTTCAGTGTTCAACACGAAACAAAATCATGCAAAGCTGCAATTTCTTGTGAAGTTTGCAAAAAGAAACATCACACAATGCTTCATCTGTCAAAAAAGGACACATCACAATCACAAACGACTTCGACTGACGAATTTCAACCTTTTGAGTAAAAAGCATCTCACTTTGCCGCTGCATCATTTGTTGCTGGAATTTCATGCACTTTAACGTCTACGTTGTTCCCGGTGCAACGTACGATCCTTCAAACTGCTGTGGTTCGAATCCTTGACGATGATGGCGAATGTTTCTTGGCTCAAGCATTGTTGGATCAAGGTAGCGACATGAGTTACATGAGCGACAGTTTGTCGAAAAGGGGAAATTTTTCGTCAGCAAACATCAACATTCGTTTCGAGGGGCTAGGAAAAAGTCCAATATTCATTCACAGAGGAGTTCAAGCAACAATTTGTTCACTGTACGGACCATTTGAGCTTTCTCAATCATTCGCAATCGTTCCCAAGGTGACTGGGAGCTTACCATCATATCAAATCGGAAAAGATGAAATCAAAATTCCCAAAGGAATTTTCCTTGCTGATCCAAACTTCAACGTGTCAGCGCCAACCGACTTGCTGCTTGGCTTGTTGGTTCGAAACGAGATTGATCTAAATAAACAGATTCGTCTCAATGAAAAGATTGTCTTGCATGAGACGAAACTTGGATGGACAGTTGACGGTGCCATGCCAGGGAGAAAGAATCAGCGAAATTCTTCAAGTTCTTTGTGCTGCTCAACGTTTCTGTCTGCAATGCCCTACCTACAGCTGCAAGCAAGTGCGTTTTCTGAAATCTCTTGATCTGAATTCGATGAACTTTCTGCAAGAATGAATCGTTTCATCGAATGTGAAGGGTTGCCGAAGGCGAAAATCTTGTCACAAGAAGAAAAATACGTTGAAGATCTGTATGCAAATTCAACCATTCGCTTGGACGACGGGAAGTTTCAAGTCAGATTTCCTTTCAACGACAAAATCAAACAGCTTGGAAGCAATTTATCGAAAGCAACCAAACAGTTTTATGCCAATGAATCTCAAAGACTCAAGGATCCGTTGCGACAGAAGTTGTATTGTGAGTATATTCAACAATTAATCCACAAAGGTTTTCTAGTTAAAGCGAAGCTCAAAAAGGATGAACAAACCTACTTCATGCCTCATCATGGAGTTTTGAAACTCACAAGCAACACGACGAAACTTCGTTCAGTCTGCAATTTCTCCTCAAAGTCTGAATCTGGTATTTCATTGAACGACGCAATGTTCAAAGGACCTGTTGTGCAGCCAGAATCGTTTGACATTTCAATTCGACTTCGAGAAGAGCTGTGTGCTGTATTTAGTGACATTGAGAAAATGTACTGTCAAGTCTGGGTACATCCTGAAGATCGTAAGTTTTTACGAATTGTTTGGCGTTTCAATCCCAATGAACCGATCCAATACTATGAATTTGCTACGGTTCCATTTGATACCGCAGCCGCACCTTTTCTTGCGACTCGCTGCATCGTTGAGCTCGTGAACATCTTCAAGAGCGAATTTCCCAAAGAATGCCAATTTCTTCTCGATTCAATTTACGTTGATGATGTTGAATTCAGTGTAGCTACGATCAAAAAGGAAGCAAAACTTGTGAAAAACATCAAGTTCATACTCGCTCAAGCTGGAATGCACCTCGGGAAAATTTTCTCAAACTTTCCTGAAGCACCCAAAGACATACCAGTCGAAGATTTGAGTTTACCAGAGGGTGACGATGAAATTTTCAAAGCGTTGGGCCTGGGTTACATCGTGAAACACGGTGTATTTGTCTTCGATTTTCAACCGATGAAAGAGGGACCCCTAACAAAAGCTCAACTTCTCGGATGCATCTTTGGAACCTACGATCCGCTTGGACTCATTGGACCCATTGTGCTTACCGCCAAGCTTTTCATGAAGAAACTTGCTGGTGCAGATTGGCATGAACGAATTCCAGCCGAAATTCAAGAAGCTTGGAATGAATTCGCGTCGACGTTTCCCTCTTTGAAAAGTCTCCAAGTTCCACGACATTGCATTATTCAAAAGCCTGTGAAAATCGATTTGCACGGATTCAGCGATGCTTCAGAAGATGAGTATGGTTGTATTTATCTTCGCTCAATGAACGACAAAAGTGAAGTCCAAGTCTCACTTTTCTCGAGTTGCACCGTAAAACAAGAAATCTGTTGCTCGGCTAGAGTAATGTGCGGCTTTGTTGCTATCAGAGCTTGTACATCAAATTCTTCGTTCAAAAATTGAATCAGTCACGTTATGGAGCGACTCAACAATTGTTATTTGCTGGATTATGCAAAACAGCTCAGCTTTGTCAACCTATGTAGGCAATCGTGTCGCGATCATCCAAGAACTCACTCAAGGTTTCATTTGGAAGCACATTGCTGATGAAGTCAACCCTGCCGATATCATTTTCCGCGGTCTCTTGCCTGCTGAAATGAGTGAAAATAAGTTATGGTGGCATGGACTACATTTTCTTCAGTTGAGTGAATCTGAATGGCCGCACTTGAACCTTGAAATCGACAAAAGTGCTCCTGAAATTCTGGCTGAGCGAAAGAAAACATTGACTGTGTCAAAAGTACCGTCACTCGTCTCTAAAATCGAATCAAGAAGTCAATTGAAAAAATTGATAAATGTTTTTGCATTTATCATGCGTTTCATTCATAACACTCGAAAATATGTTTCGAAAATCATTGGTTATTTGTCCATCGATGAGCAAACACAAGCCAAATTCACCATCATAAGAATTCTGCAAGAATCATTCTTTTCGAAAGAATACAAGATTTTGTTCAAGCGGAAAGAGAAAATCAAGAAAGCAAAGGAAAAGTGAGAAATCTTGGAAAATTTTCTTGAAGAAATCCTTCGCCAAATTCACCATCATAAGAATTCCGCAAGAATCATTCTTTTCGAAAGAATACAAGATTTTGTTCAAGTGGAAAGAGAAAATCAAGAAAGCAAAGGAAAAGTGAGAAATCTTGGAAAATTTTCTTTAAGAAATCCTTCGCAGTTCTCAACTCAAAGCTTTGACACCCTTCATGGATGACAATTTCATGTTGAGAGTTCAAGGTCACCTCGAAGCCAGTCCCGGATTGACATATGAGCAAAAACATCAAATAATTCTGCCTCATTGTCATTTCACTGAAGTTCTTGTTTGCCACTTTCACAATGAAAATCTTCATCCACCGCAGTCAACGCTTCTCTCAATCATTCGACAGAAAAATATATATCAACTGCATCAAGTGTTTCAGAGCAAAAGCTGAAACAGCAAAACAGCTCTGTCTCCAAATTGACAGAGTCGTTATGCACCCACCATTCACAGCTACCGCAGTCGATTATACTGGGTTCGTCTGGATCAAGAGTGGAAATTTAAGAAGTTCGTCGCTGGAAAAATGTTACATTGCAGTTTTCAAATGCATATCGACAGGCGCGATCCACCTTGAGTTGGTCTCTAGTTTGTCAACCGAAGCTTTCATCGCCGCTTTTGATCGCTTCACTTCTCGAAGAAATCACGCAAGTGTAATTTACAGCGACAATGGTACGTGTTTTCATGGCACCAACAATAAATTCAAGAAAATTCATGAGCAGTCAAAGGATCAAATCAAAAGTTTCCTTCATGGCAGATCCGTTGAGTGGAAATTCACAACGCCACTAGCACCTCACGGAGGAGGAATTTTCGAGTCTGGAGTCAAGAGTATGAAACATCATCTCAAGCGTATCCTCAGTGATACACCTCTGAACTTCGAAAAATTGTATACTATGCTTTCTAAAATCGAAGCTGTTCTGAGGTCTCGACCATTAATACCAATGTCCGATGATCCCAACGACTTTCGTGCGCTCACACCATCTCATTTTCTCACTGGGAGAATGCTCAAGAACCACTGAAAAACGAATCAATTTCAAAGCTAGGCGTCTCGACAAGTGGAAGCTTGCTGAGCAAATCAAGCAAAAATTTTGGCATCAATGGTATCAAGACTACTTGCATCAGCTCCAGAAAAGACCAATTGGCTTTCGAGAACAAACTACACTTAAAACTGGTGAGTTAGTGTTGATTCACGAGAAGAATCTGCCTCCGATGAAATGGAAAATGGGTCGAATCGCAAACTTATGCCTGGACGACGTGGAATCATCAGAAATGTCGAAATAAGTACAACTGATGGTGTCATCGAACGCAACGTCCGTTACATCGTCAAATTTCCGGAAAACGAAGTTTCCTCGCCGGCTCAGTGTGTTGCGCAATGCAACTCGATTGAATATAGATAAAATTTATCATTAAAATTACCATAAAATTTTAAATTTGAAAACGTAAATTATTTCAAAACATTGAACGCTTTCAATGCAACATACAAGACATTGAACTTTTTTATACCAGTTGACATGTAAGAAGCAGTGGAGATCTTTCGATGTTCTTTCTTTCTTCCTCAAGCCGTCAAAGAGAATTCCAGTGCTTCTAGAATATCCACCCATCTAACGGAATTGAAGGCGTTTCTGACGTCAAGCTCTTTTCAAGTTCCAGAATATCTGATGCGGATTTTGAAGAACTACCTGACAGACTGGAGCCTGCTCTATGAGACGAAGGAGGGTCGGCGGAGGATGGAAGTTACATCGGGTGTTGCACAAGGCTCCATCCTTGGCCCAGACTTGTGGAACATCACGTACATCGGGCCACTGAGAATCGAGCTGCCGGATGAGTCGCGCTTGATCGGCTATGCAGACGATGTCGTGGTGCTAGTTGCGGGACGCACTGTTGAACAAGCGCAACTCAGACTGGGTATGCTAATGCGCCGAGTGAGGGACTTGATGACTGCTGGCGAGTTCAGCCTAGCTGTGGAGAAAACCGAAGTCGTCTTCTTGACAAAGAAGAGAATCCCTAGAGTAAGGATGATCAACATTGGAGAAGCACTCGTTGAGACTAAACTAGCAGTGAAGTACCTGGGCATTTTGATCGACTTGAAGATGCGTTTCTCCGAACAAATCAGGGCAATAGCTGACAAGGCTGCAGCGAGTGTTTCGGCTCTCAGCCGGCTAATGGCCAACATAGGGGGTCCCACCTCATCAAGAAGGAGACTTCTGATGAGTGCAGTACAATCTGTGCTGTTGTACGGATCGGAGATATGGTGTGAGGCTCTCAACAAGGGGTTGTATCGAAGGCGCTTGGCACAGGTGCAGCGACGGGAAGCGCTGCGGATTGCATCTGTTTATCGGACTGTCTCGGAATCGGCAGTGCTGGTCATCGCAGGAGTGAAACCCATTGCCCTCCTTGCCAAGGAGCGCCGCAGAATCTACCTGCGGAGGAACGAATGCGACAGAGATGCTGTCGCCCACGAAGAACGAGAACGCTCACTCAGTGATTGGCAACAGTCCTGGGTGAGCGATACAAAAGGTAGGTGGACCGCACGCCTTATTAGTGACCTGAGGCCGTGGCTCAATCGAACGCATGGTGAGACTGACTTCCATCTAACTCAGCTACTGAGTGGACATGGATACTTTCGGTCTTACCTCCACAAGATTGGTAAGTCACGGTCTTCTGACTGCATATTCTGTGCTGGAGAGGTCGATGATGCCTACCACACATTTTTTGTATGCAAGAGGTGGGAAAGGCAGCGTGGTGACCTCATTGAAGAAATGGCAGATCCCTCTCCGGATGAACTCACTGGAGAGATGCTCACATCCGTTGACAAATGGAACTGTGTGGCACATTACGCTCGGGCAATCCTAAAGATAAAAAGGAAAATAAATGAGCGCCTGGAGGTGTCCAGGGTGGAGGGTCTCTTTTCTAGAAATCCCTCTCCCTTCCCCTCCTTCTGTTGGAAAAGGGATCCCTGTAGCCCGGTGGTGCCTAAACGCGTAGAGAAATGAAGCTTAGCCCGAAGTAATCTGTCAAACGGTTCCAGGCTAGGCTCTCAGATTGACAGGGAAGGTGTTTAGTGGGTAGTCCAAGGGTATCCTCCATGGGAGTCCCACACTGCCAGACTCGGCGGGCGTAAATGCCTTCACCTCCCTACCATAAAAAAAAAAGCCGTCAAAGAGAATAGAGTAAAATAATAATTCATTGAAAAGCCCATTGAGGTAAAAAAATTATTATGTATAAAACTAACTGTAATCTAAATAAATTATATTTTAAGGCTTTTTCTTGGAGACGAAAAATCGTCTTTCAATCCTCTTCAAAAATTGTTTGCCAAGTGAGGTAAATGCAAATTGCAGTCCACGTGAGAGACGTCACAACAGTTTCCTCGATTGCTAAAGAAGGGTTAAACACTTCTGTGGAAATTTTGCATGTAATTATTTCAGCAGAACTGATTTTAAGTTCCTGTTCACCTTAATTTAATATGACCACACGAATTTCTCCATTTGCATTCACTTGAACTTGTGAATCCGGAATTACCAGTTGGCTTTTTTGAATTGCTTTATCAAAAATTTTTTCCTCTGGGTCCTCATGAACATGTAAATAGAACATTGTTTCAGTACGTTACCTAGCAATTAATGTTTACTTTAATAATCGTAATTTGCCTAGTCACCAATGTTTGGTCCCCCAAGTTGAGTACAGCTTTTTGCTAAGGTAATAGTCGAGAACTTAATATTCTATTTAATCGGTCGAAGAGAAATAGTATATCAGATTTTTGGCTACCATAAAATAGAGAAAGTTATGAAAATCCAAAAGTATTACCGTCTATTGCATTTATACAGCGAGACTTTACGCTTATCGATTTACCAACATCGGTTCCGAAGCCGTATTTTGCCGCGATTAAATCCAGCAAGCCGGCTATGTCAATAAGAAATTTTAAATACTTATTTTTCAACATAAGACGATGAAAATGGCTGTCTTATATATCTAGTGAGTTTATTCTGTACTCATCATTGACTTTTTTTTCATGATTTATATTTTTTTTGCTAGAGCTTTTTTCATTTTTTGGTGTAAACGAAGGTTTTTTATATGTCCTTTTGATTTTTGCACCCAGCATCATCAGATTTATTTAATGCTTTGCTCCTGCAGTATCTTCTGATATGGCCCATTTCTCCACAGTTGGAGCACTTCTTGTCTGGGCGCAGTGTATGTACTCAAGGCAATGTGCTATCATCCGTAAAATGCTATTTGCTTTACATCGCTGTTCTTGCTCCTTAGCTAAACGACTAGCTATTTTCAAAGTTCTAGGCTTTTTTGCTATCATATACACCGTTAATGCATCCACTAACTCGTTTATATACACTGCCCATACTTGTTCTTCGATAACCAAGTTTTCCCAGATAATAGACTGATCTCATCGAACAGTCATTATGCTCCAATGAAGATTTAATAGCCTTGATGAAACTAAACCACCGTTTCATAGCTAAATTGTTTTAAAAAACAACTCTCTTTGTAATTGCAGCGTTGAGCGAAGTTCAGCATAATATTGTATATGCTTAAAAAAATTAACGAAAAAAGAAAGGACTGATTATAAATACCAAGATTCACTAGATAAACAAAAACATGACCATACATGTAGTCAGATCGGTGTATGCCTCTTTTAAACAACTTAGGGATGGCTTCAATCTACAAACAAGTCCTTGCAAAGGTGCACCAGGTGCAATCATAGGCAATCCAGCAGAAATTTAAAAAGATGGCTGCAGTATTTCCAGTAGCTTTTCATGAGTTTCACAACAACGACTGAGCATATGAATTTTTCAGAAGTAGAGTAAGAGGTCCCAGTCTCATCACCAACCAGAGACAAAGTATAGGCAGTAGTACGGGACTTCAGAAAAAATAAAGCTCCCGAAACAAATGGAATACCAGTAAGACGCCTTCAGTGTGGTGGTCGCCATCTAACAAACCTTCTGCATTGACAACAAAATATGGTCAGAAGAACAGTTACCAGAGGACTGGTAAAAAGTATAAAAATTTTTACTTTCCTTTAGTCTTGAAACGCTATGATTTTGTTTCATTTAAAAAAGGTAAGGGCTTCCTACACATTTGCCATTCCTCCTCGTTCCATTCAAGTTCTGATTTATTGGATTTTGCACACTTTTAACAAAATCTTTCCTTAATGGACCAATGCACTACAGATGACTGTTCAAGAGAGAAACTGCGTCTGCTTCCCTTTTTCCACTGGTTCAATCTATTTCTCGTAGGATTACAATTTGTATTAATACTGTAGGTCATTTTCGTTAGGATAGGTATATACTACGTTTCCTTTTCTTTTTCTTACTCCTCGATGGGCCAACTTAGTTCACGCATGTTAAAAGTTGCTTAAGCTGTTTGGCTACCATTGGTTGCCTTCGTTAACGGAGGAGCAATTTTGTTATTTTTTTTTTATTTTCCCTCGATATCCACCATTGAGAAGATGAACGTCTGCTATTATTTTCACTTCCATAATTTTTTTTGTTTCTTGCTTTGAAAGCCAGAAAATAAAAAAATCTTTACTTCATTCCATACTAAAGATTTTTTTTCTCTAGACTATGATGTTGTTCGGAATTTTATTTTTACTCGTATCATGGTCGCAGATGAGTGCTGGCCCACAGGAGTATTCTTGGAGGCTTGCATTCTTTGGTGAGTATCTTCCTTGCGTACCCAAGGAAGTAGAGATTTCCGTAAGGTTCTTGCATAGACAAGATCCGACTACAAGTGCCAGTTTTACTTTTAATGTAATTTCAGCCAGGGGCGAGGACATTACATTGCCCCAAGCCCTCGGAGTGTTAAGCCCATCAAAATAGGCAGCCAGGGACTACAAAAGGAGCCACGAATCTTTGAGTATTCTAATGCCCCTGGCGGTAAGTAAAATGGTTTGGGAAGGAATCAAGACAAAAATAGAGATGAAAATCGAGAAGGAGAAAAAACCTACGATATAGGGGGTCGGTTTTCCAGTGCCAGTGCTAGAGAGTAATAAGTGAGCAGGCACCCAGCCGTCATCATCCAGCAACTGCTATGTTATAAGAGTGGTGAACTTGGCTTCTACAACAGAAATATCTACTAGCAACCTTGAGCTAGACGGGGAAAATTCATTAAGGTGCAAACCCTCCGATTCGATTAGTCTGTCTCCTATACTGATTGTCCTTACTCTAGCGATACTTTTTTTGTCAAGATAACAGCTCACAAGAAGGCATCCAGTCTCTAACTTGGCGTATTAGTACACCTTCACTAAGTTGCACTTATTCAAAGGTATGTCCAGTGACTAAAGCTACACCATTAACGGCACAGCCAATCAAGCGGGGTTCATCTGGCATCTCCAGTTTCAGTAGGCCATCGTAAGCCGTGTTCCATATGTTTTGGCTAAGGATAGATCCCAGGGTAGTACCCGATTTAACCTCCATCCTTTGTTGGCCCTGTGTTGTGTCATAAAGTAGGCTTCGGTCCTTCTGGTAGTCCGTCAGATATTTTTAAGATATTTTGGAACTTGGAAAAGAGCTTTCCAGCGAATGCAGAATATTCACTCGTCAAGCGGAGTTGAAGGTATTCCTAACGTCGAATGACACCAACATGATGATCTGTCAGTTGGTATGACTATGTATTTCTGCTTTTTGGATCGCATTCATCACTTCTACAATCATACCAATGATTAAGTGTCCTGCCCTAAAGCCGAACTGCAGAGGGCATAGGTCTTCAGCATTACCAATTGCGTGAGTGAGTTAATGAGTTTTTCTACCATTTTTCCAGCCGTGTCTCGTATGAATAACGGTTGGTATGCAGACTGAGAATTGGAATTTCCCTTACCTTCTGTCGTACCGGGAAATCCCCATGGAAAAGTGGCAACACCTCAGCTTGAACTCCGTCTGAGCCTGGAGCCTTCCTTGGTTTCATAATAGGAATGGCTGTTCCAGTTCTGGCTGTGTGGAGAGTGGGCATTACGTTGCTATTTCACTGTGGACATCATCAACCTGAGCCGGGATAGGTGGGAAAAAGTGCTCGCACTATTTCTTTCATCTTTTCATCTTCATTTATGCAAGGCGTCGGTGAGGCACAAAACTTTTGCATAACTAGCTTGTAGCCAAAGTTCCACAAATTCTTATTCATATTGTTGTTGCTAATCAGCATACGAAGGCATTTCTTGCCCAATTTTTATGCTGCTACTCAGTTGCATACCTCTAGATGGTTCCATGCTCGTTAAGTTTGTGACACTTTATTCACTTTACAGCAGTTTCAGTCAACTAGCAGTAAACTGGAAGTTTAAAGTGCATTGGTTTTCAACGGGGTATAGAAGCACTGAAAGCAGTCGTGATGATATTCATAGTTGAGCTCACCATGTCGTGAGCTGCCAGTCCATCTGTCCCCTGGGAATCAACCTGCAGCAGAGCACTTGTCATGAGCACTGTTGAATCAAGACTCCTTTGCCTTGACTTTTTTGAACTTGGGCCTTATGCCAAGTTCCGTTACTCCAGTGCAATGTACTGGCGTAACTTTAATTGTAACTATTGGCCTTATGCCAATAACTAATACGCGTGTTTTTTTATTTTGCACAAGTGCATAAACTTGTACAAAATATAATTGTGTTGAATCCGTTGGCCTTATGCCAATTACACCAACTTATCCCAGTTCTTTACCAGGATACAAGTAGTTCTAATTTACACAAGTACGTAAACTTGTACAAAATAATTGCTGTTAGGTAGTATAAATGAAAACACACGCCTTGACTATTCGACTTCAAGTGAAGTTTATTTTGGATCTCAATCTTTTATATTATAACTAAGTACATCGTAGAGTTGTAATTCCCACGCCAAGAAATGCAAACGCAACGATTATTAAAAACTAAGTACATCGTAGAGTTGTCATTCCCACGCCAAGAAATGCAAACGCAACGAGATTCACCTATTCTAAAATAGGTAGATCACGTTGCATCCACATCTGAATCTTGTCTAGCGCACATCGACAAGACATGTCGAAGCGCGCTAGATAAAACAAGTGTCAATTACAGCTCCACGATGCACGTACAATTTATTGTCTTGAAACAAGAACTTTAAGAATTTTGATGTACAATGATGAACTTTAGGTGGTGATATCTATGAAAATCAACATATGGGAATTTTGTTTTTCTGTAATGTCGAATTGCTGACCAAGATATTTTTGATGTTGATTCTCATAGACATCACTTCACATTGTAGTTTGCTACAAGCACCTTAACGAACCTTAGGACATCCATCATACCGATGCTTCATTCAATTGTAGAAAGTTAAGAGTATGCACGTAAGGAGACAACATCGCAAAGCTCAAGTAGAATTTACCAATGATTCCTGGCTGAGTAGTCCTCTAATACTCTCTAGTTGCATATACTCTATACTGAGGACTTCAAAACGAATGTCAATTACTTTGCTTCGACGCTTAAGGAAAGTGTTTTGGTATTCGGTTCTGATCGGCAACAGTTTATAAAAGGATCATAAGAAACTAAAATTGAATGGCAAACGTCTTCATTTATTGCCACTCGAGAGCACTTATTGGAATGATGAGTCCTGCAAAATAATTTATAACAACCATTAAAATTTTCTCCGTTAGCTATTAAAAAATTGTCTTTGTTTCGACTTTCTTGTGCTTCTTCTTATAATGACCCTATTGAAAGTACTGCACATTTTATAATTTGTTCTCTATGCATTAAAACTTTGCGAACAGAAGACGGCATATAAATAATATAAAGACACGGCCATTTTTGCCGTCTGCTGAGCATATTTTCCGAATTCCGACTCATCAGTCTGGGCACTACATGCAATTACCTACAAAATGACAGCAAGCCTTTTGGTTAGAGATTCGTCAACCTTCGCGATTTCGGCAGCCAGTTTTGCATCGCTAAAGGAAGTCATTGAAGTGTTCCTAAAACCTTGTTTTACAACATCGACAGTGATGCCCAAGCAATCCAAAAGCTTTTCAAAAGAGTGTTTCAGGTCATTGATCGAAATGTCCTTCAGAATGTCAGTACAAGCCTTTTGTTTGCCCTCTACGAACGCAAAGCGTTTTCCTTTTATAGCCAAATGCAACTTTCCGAATAGGTAGAAGTCATAGGAAGCCATATCAGGTGAAAAAGGTGAGTGAATATCAAGTGAATACGGTGAGATTGATGGTTAAAATGTGATTTCTAGTCAAAAAATCATGTCTTTTGAATATTGAGTTCTGAGCAGTTTTGGATCATCAGTTAACTTGTACTGAACAAAACGTGCACAGACCTTTTGTAAGCCCAAATGATCGGTTAAAATGTGATAAATCCGTGTTTTGGACATATTCAACTCCGATTCCATGAATTTCACGCACAATTTCGATGGATCTTTTGGTGATCACTGATTTTGAGCGGCCCGTATGTTCATCGTCATATATGTCCTCACGACCATCTCTGAAACGTGTAAACCACTCATGAACGCTGGTACGAGATAGACAATCATTGTCATAAACTTTCTTCATCAATTCAAATGCTTTGGGTAAACGTTTTACTGATTTTAAAACAAAATTTGATATTATCTCTGCTCGAAACTCATTCTTGTACCGATAACAGAAACATACTGTCACTTAAGACGCAATAACTTCGCTTCTACTGAACAGAATGTCACCAAACTTTCACTAAAAGTCAGGAAAAGATGTAACTTTTCAACGCACTATTTCATTTACAGATGGCGCTAACAAAAACATTTTTATTACAAATGTCTCGTTTATTTTGAAACGCACCTTGTATATATATATATATATATATATATATATATATATATATATACATATATGTATGTGTATCAATATTTTTCAGTTATTACTCAATATTGGCCAAATCACTCAAGAAACGTCTGAAATGTAAAATCAAAGTTTTCAATTACCTTAATTTCACAAATATTTCAACAGAAGAACAGTGAAGCAATAAATACCACCACTATAAGATTTATGGAAATATCAGTTTGTCTAGGCTGCGCAAATTGAAATATTGCAGCTTTTTATGTTGAATGTGTCAAATGATAACCTTCACGTATTAGGTTTTAATAAGTTCGAATTGAAATCAAGCATATCAATGTTTTGGGCTTCTTCCGCGTTTGCACCACTGTGCGGCGTAGCAGAGCAAGACATTACCCGGAGTAATATGTCAAGCGGTGACATGTAGACAGCTAAATAAACAAGCAGATAGTAGTAGCCCCAAAAAGCTTCAAACATTTCGGAGTAAAATGATTTGTGATTATATAAACACAAACATAATTATATATTTTTCTATAAGATTCACATGCAGCTAATTTGCCTTTTAAATATTAGGTACTTAAAATTTCAAAATTGATTACTTTCAGCTTTAATCGCTTTCCCAATAATAGTGACAATGCTATTATTCGTTATACCAATATTTTTTGTGCAGTCTTTCATGGGACAGTTTTCAAGTACTGGGTTTATATCCGTTTTTCGAATTTCACCCCTATTCAAAGGTAAGTACTTCTGTTCTTTTAATATGATTTATTTCTAACAAACTTGCTCTGTACAATTCAGGTATTGGATATGTTACGCTTATCCTTAATTTTTTCTCAACTATTTATAACAGTTCAATAGCTTCATATCCGCTTCTCCTTTTCTTGAAATCGTTTCAATTTAACACTACCTGGATGAACTGTGATAATCCATGGAATTCACCGAATTGCACTCAGGTAATATTTACTTCGAACATATTCGTACGAGTATCATTAATAATAGCTTTGATTTTTTTGATGCTTTCAGTCTTCTGAAAATGACGTGTTTGCTCTTTTCCATGAAACTAATGATACGGAATCACTTATGCCTGTTTTTGAATTCTTTTAGTGAGTATGTTACTGAGGACATTATTTTTATCCCTTGAAAAAAAAATGGTTATGAAACCATATTTTATCTAATCAGCTCATTTACTGAATTTTGATGCACAATTTAATTCCAGTGATTTGTAATAACAAATTCGGTAGACCAAACTACGCTCATGTCAGAAGGGTTTAATACTCAACTTAGAATCAGAGTATGCTGGCACTAATAATGAATAACTCCAGGAAAAATTTAACGACATTTACAACAAATACACATTTCCTTTCAGAGAAAAGCCATTGTTACTCCATTTTCACCAGCCAATATTAGAAACAACCATTGACTGCATGAAATTTTAAAGATGTTTTTGTTATTTATTTTATCTCCAAATTTGGCGAAGACACAATTAAAAGTGCAGTATCTGGTTCGATGAAAAACTCGAATGGTAGAAAAACCATCCGTTGTTTTTGTTGCAATTGAAGAACTTTCAAATGCTCATTACTTCCGCAAATACGATTTGACTTTATTGAAACTTTCAAATTACCACTATGGATTCACTGGGAAAATTGTTATATTTACATGCTTTGCTATTATTAACAAAATTTAGTGAATTTCAACTTCTAAGGTATTTTTAACCGACTTCCAAATGAAAGAAGGTTATCAATTCATCACGTTATTTTTTTTTTGTTACTTTTTCATGCATGTTCACGCATAACTTTTAAACGGAGATAGATAGAAGAGTAATTTCAGGATGGCTTTCTCTTTCGCATTTATTTTTTGCCTACTGATGAACTTAGCAAAGGAACATCCTTGGACGTAAACATTGCACATAGTATTTATAAAATCCCCCAAAGAAATAATAAGGATTGAGAGATTGCAAATTATATAGTTGATTTGTTACATTCCAGTTAATACTATGCATTATATGCCCAGATATCTAAAATTCGTGATTTCCATACTAAAGACCGGCGAAAATCGCAACCTAAAACAAGTTGGGTAGGCAGACCTACGCTCATGTCACAAGGGTTTTGTACTCAACTTAGAAAATGCAGTAACCAGCAACGAATAAAATCAAGAAACATGTCAAATTCGATGATCATGCTACTATTCACAAAGTTAAACGAATTTCGACTTCTAAGGTATTTGTTACTGTTAAACTCATCTCCCTTGATAATTTTTTCAGGTTTTTTAGATGACATGTATCCATTTGCGAGCGAGGAAACATATTTTTCATGTATTTCTCCCCCTGTGCCCCTACTGAAGCAAAAGCTGTCAGCTGAAGAACTGTTTTGAAAGGCTTTCATAAAAAACTTTCATTTGATACTCATATTGGCTACCTTTGATGATATTTTTTTCAGGGGCTACTCCCCTGTACTGTAATCATCGATTCATGGCCTATTTTTTCGAAAACTAGAATGGTTACAAAGCCCTTTTGCTAGGAGCTCTCTCCTGCTTACTGATACCACTAACTGAACCGATTCTCAAAGATATTCATGACACCTGTCATTCCTGAAATTTTCGTGCAAATCCTAGCAAAGCTGTAGTGTCTAAGTCGGTAAAAAACGCATATTGTTCCATAGCCGTATGTTTCCATAGTACACGTAAAACAGCGCAGATTGTTCCATAGTAACACAGGCAAATTCAAATCGCTAGAACCTCGTTTAATATCATTCGATCTTTATGAAAAAAAGATTAATCTTATAAATAGTCATATCTGTGCTGAATTTTATTGAACTTAAGGGTACCGTTAAGATTTTATTCAAGAAAATGTAAAATCGATAAATCATACTATTACAAACAAAGTTGAGTTAATTTCGACTTCTCATGTATTTGTTGTTGATGTACACATAAAGGTCTACATCCATGATTTTTTTCAGATTTTTCGGATGAAAGGTGTCGCATCGCGAGCGGGGTACGCGAAAAGTTTGTACATTTCCCCTTCCTCTGCCCCCTTCGGCACCGATAAGGCAAATTAAGACTTGCCTTGAAAGGATCTCATTAAGACCTTTTCAATGACACCCTATTCGACTACCAATGGTGAAATTTTTTTTTTTTGGGGGGGGGGGGGGGGGGCACCTCCCTATATGGGGAGACCCCCTTAAACCCCTTTGAAAAATTTGTCCACCCTTGAACTTTCAAGAAGTCACCACTCTTGACCTTTCTACAAAGTTTCATTGCTGTAGCCTCTGTAGTTCCGGAGAAAAAGTGCTGTGACATACAGATGGACGGACAGACGGACGGACGGACGGACACAGGTCGTGATCGCAATAGGGTTTTGTATTTTAGTAGAAACCTTAAAAACAATACTTTTCCTTCTATAACTGATCATAACTTTAAAGATGAACATGAAAATGCATAGTGGAGTTTTCATTGAACTATAGGGTATAATTTTCATGAAACTTTATTGAAAATTATGTGCCATAGTTAACCAAAAACTAGAGCAATGGGTATCAAATAAACGTAAACAAGTGAAATAGTTAAGAAGGATCTTTTTAAGTAGATTTCTTGAGATTGATTGTCGAGTTAACTTTATTTATATATATATATATATATATATATATATATATATATATATATATATATATATATATATATATATATACGAGGTGTCACAATTAAGTAATGAGGAATGCTTCGATTTCACGGCCGTCTGGATGTCCGTAATCGACTCAAAATGGGCTCTTTTGTCCACCGATTTCGTTCTAGGGAATAAAATAAGACACAGGGTGACATATTGGACAAATAAGGTGGCGATCCTTTTTTACGCCAAATACTGGGACACCCTTTCGGTGGTGTAGCACGACGCGTTGTCGTGATAAAGGATCCAGTTACGAGCAATGTCTGGGCGCACCCTGTTGACTCGTTTTCTCAATTTTTCGAGTACCTGGCGATAGAAGGCTTGATTTACGGTTTGGCCCCGATGGAACAAATTCTTTGTGGACGATTCCATGGCTATCAAAAAAGGCAATAATCATCATTTTCACCTTTGACTTGCACTTCTTCCTCTTTTTAGCACTCGCTTAGAGATAGTTTAAGGTATCTCATTTTCATAACAGTATTGATTGTTTTGGAAGTTGGTTTGGTCAGTACCATGCTCCCGTGTGCCTGCTTAGCTATGATATGATCTGATTAAATCAGTACATATCACCACTGAGTGAACACTCATAGTCGGTCCGAAAATCCCCCTGAACTAAATCACGCTGCTCCCGACGAGATTTGAACCTGGGACATTTGGCTTATGCATTGATACTCTAACCACTAGACCACACAGACTACTCATGCGAGCTTTTTTCGGCTGGAGGTGTGCGGAGACAACCATTGTGAGCTTTGGCGTTCATTTCCGGGCCGTATTGGAAAAACAAGCGCTCATCGCTTGTAGTAACACGATCAAGCAGCGTAGGATTATTTTCCACTTGTTCCAAACAGTCTTTTGCGATGGCCACTCGATGCTGCTTTTGCTCCTTTTTTTTGTGGCAGGGAGGTGAAGGCATTTATGCCCGCCGAGTGTGGCAGTGTGGGACTCCCATGGAGGATACCTTTGGACTACCCACTAAACACCACCCCTGTTAATCTGAGAACCTAGCCTGGAACCGTTCGACACATTACTTCGGGCCAGGTCTCGTTTTGTTACGCCGTGGGGCGCCTTCAAACTGGGGAGTCCCTTTCCTAGCGGGAGGGGAGAGGGGAAGAGGAATTGCCAGAAGAGCGATCCCCCAGCCCCAGTGCCTCCGGCTGCTGTGAGTCCCTTTTATATTTTAGGACTGCCCGAGCATAATGTGCCACCTGGTTCCATTTGTCAACTGATTCGAGCATCACCGCAACTATATTATCCGGGGTGAGCTCTCCCGTCTCCCTGTAGAGTTTCCTTTGCAGCCTGGCCCATTTGGTACACGCAAAAAATGTGTGACAGGCATTGTCCTCCTCTCCTGGGCAAAACCGACAATCGAGGGACCGTGACTTGCCGATCTTGTGAAGGTAAGACTGAAAACACCCGTGCCTGCTCAAAAGCTGGGTCAGATAGAAGTCAGTCTCACCATGCCTTCGATTTAGCCACGGTCTCACATCCGGGATGAAGCGCGCAGTCCACCTTCCCTTCGTGCGATTCCTCCAAGACTGCTGCCAATCGTTGAGCGAGCGTTGTCTCTCCTCACGGACAACCATCTCCCTCGCATCCTCGTTTCAGCGCAGGTAAATAGCACGGCGCTCTCGAGCAAGGAGGGCGACAGGTATCACGCCTGCAATCACTCTCACCGCCGAGTCGGAGACTGTTGGATACGAAAATGCAATTCTCAGTGCTCCTCTTCTCTGTACCTGTACCAATCGTTTTCGATATACCTCCTTTCTGAGAGCGTCGCCCCATACCTCTGCTCCGTACAGTAGCACTGACCCTACAGCACTCATCAAGAGGCGTCTTCTTGATGGGCTGGGTCCCGCTACGTTGGCCATAAGTTGACTCAGGGCCGATATTCCCGAAGCAGCCTTCTCAGCCGTTGCCCTGATTTGCTCAGAGAAACTCATCTTCGAGTCGATCAGTAGCCCCAGGTACTTCACCGCTGGCTTCGATTGGGTTAATATGTCTGCAATACTGATCATCCTTTCTCTAGGGATGCTCTTTTTTGTCAAGATGACCACTTCGGTTTTCTCCAGTGCTAAACTGAGCCCGCGAGCAGTCATCCAGTCCCTCACTCAGCGCATTAGCATACCTAGCCTAAGTTGCGCTTGTTCAACGGTGCGTCCGGCGACCAGAGCCGCAACATCATCCGCATAGCCGACCAAGCGTGACTCATCTGGCATCTCAAGTCTCAGTAGCCCGTCGTAAGACACGTTCCACAGGTCCGGACCAAGGATAGATCCCTGGGCAACACCCGATGTAATTTCCATCCTTCGTTGGCCCTGTGTCGTGTCGTAGAGCAGGCTTCGGTCCTTTAGGTAGTTCCTCAAAAGCCGCATTGGATATTCTGGAACTTGAAAAAAGTTTTACAGCGTGTCCAGAATATCCACCCATCTAGCGGAGTTGAAGGCATTCCTGACGTCGAGTGTCACCAACAGGACAATCCATCGCTTGGTGCGACTATGTGCCTCTGCCTTTTGGCCGCGTTCACCACCTCTGCAATTGCATCAATGGTAGAACGTCCTGCTCTAAAGCCATACTGCCAAGAAGATAGGTCCCCAGCAGCACGAATCGCGTCAGTGAGTCTTCCCTTGATGAGTTTCTCTAGCACTTTCCCAGCCGTGTCTAGCATGCATAACGGGCGGTATGCAGACGGCGACTCGGCATTCCCCTTCCCCTTGCTGATCACCACGAGCCCCGCCACCTTCCATCGTACCGGGAAAACCGAGTCCCGTAGGCAAGCGTTGAATGTGCTGAGCAGCAAGTCAGGACAATGGTGATAGACGAGCTGCAAAACCTCAGCTGGAACACCATCTGGACCTGGAGCCTTCCTTGCCTTCAGGGAGAGGACTGCCTCCTCCAGTTCCAGCTGTGTGAAGAGTGGGCACTCGACTGCTGTTTCACCATGGACAGCGTCAACACGGACGGGATGGGCGGGGAAGAGTCCCCGCACTATCGCGTCCATCTTTTCCGCGTCATGTATACAAGTTTCCCTATGACCAGCTTGGAGCCAAGGCCCCACGGATCCCTATTTACATCGTCCACGAGGTCTTGCCAGTATTGGGCCTTGCTCTTGTTAATAAGCCTGCGAAGATATTTCCTGCCGGACCTGTATGCTGCTAGCCTAGTGTCTGCCTCCTCCCGTGTTCGCGCCCGCTGGGCTTCTCGCCGAAGTTTGTGACACTCGCTTCTTTGTTTGGCGATCTCGTTTGACCACCAGTATACTGGAGGCTTACCATGTCGGGGTCTCCGACGGGGCATGGAAGACTCGCAAGCAGCTATGATGGTACTCATAGTTGAGTTTACCAAGTCCTTGGCTGTAGGCCCTCCACTCCCTGGCGGAGCTCCCAGCAACGGTGCGCCTGCCGTAAGCGCGTCAGCAAACCTCTCAACGTCCATCCTCCCAGTCCTGCATCCGAGGATTGAAGTTCGGGCATATGCACGCAGAGTGGCACCGTTGTGAATCTCAACCGCTATATACTGGTGATCACTAGCCGAGTAGTCCTCTAGTACTCGCCAGTTGTGTACTCTGGGTACCAGGGACTCCGAAGCGAGTGTCACATCGGGTATGGTTCCTCCGCAACCCCAGCGGCGGAAAGTAGGAGTGTTACCAGTATTTAGGACAAAAAGCGCTGTTCTGGCCGCCATGTCCAAGATTTGCTTTCCCCTTGGGTCGGATTGTGGCATACCCCATTCAATGGCTCTAGCGTTGAAGTCTCCCCCGACCAGCATGTGGCCCTCTGTGTTCGAGACAGCGTCCTCCAGGGCATCGAGTTTGGTTCGAAAAGATCGCATTAACTCGTTAGGCGTCAGATAAACACTGAAATATGTTATCCCTGAACACCGCACCCACACAAAACCATCCCCGCTTTTGCTCCTTAGAAAGTTTTTTTGGAACCAACTTCGCGCGCAACTTTTTTATCCCAAAATCGTCGGCTAAAATTTGTCTGACTATTTCACAGTTCACTACCAGTTCCGAGGCCAACATTCGAACTGCTCCGCACGTCGTCTTCCATGCTTTTACGTCCCCTTTCACTCTTTATGCCATCGAAACACCTGAGCATGACTAAGAGCACTATCACCAAGCACTTTTACAATTTTAGCGTACGTTTCCGAAACTGTTTCGCCCTATCTGGTGAAAAATTTTATCGGGACGCGTTGCTCTTGATTTCGTTTCTCCATTTTCGTAACGAGCACGACCAACACACATCCACTCATTACGACACAGCGGGGCAACTGAACAAGTTAGAGCAATGGTTAATATATCCATTGAAAGGAGAAAGATGCCGAAGAAGGGGAAGCGAACGTCAAGGTCGCAGATTTACCACAAGCGCGGGAATAAAATCAGTCTCATTACTTAATTATCACACCTCGTATATCTACACACACTCACACACACACACACACGCATCTATACACACACACACACACACACACACGCATCTATACACACACACACACACACACACACACACACATATATATATATATATATATATATATATATATATATATATATATA